>JAWPGT010000038.1:0-209519 GCA_034638255.1 Coprinus comatus
GTTTTTAGGCTCTCTAGAATCGTCTCACCGTTTTGCTTCGAATGACGGCGGTTACGCGTCGCATGGTTTAGTACTTGTACTATAACAGCCACTTTATTGAACAAGGTAAGCATACAATGTTTTTGGTCTGTTGTACTCATTTCATCACGCTTTGGCACGCGTCTTGGCTCTTTGGAACCGGCTCTTTTTTTCCGCTTCAAACAAGCCTAGCCACACGTGCTATGGTCTAATTCTCATGGTATGGCATGAATAATATTGGTATGTCATCACTCTGTAGTATCCTGAGGCTGTCTCACTCATTTCTTCACATAGAGACATTTACCTAGGCTCGTTTAGACCATTCGTAACTCCTCCATGACTGACCGAAGTTGATTGCGCTGTGGGGAAGGATTGGAGGTGTAGTGAGCAATACTCTGGTACTAGGTCCCAGGTGAGTCACTCTAACTAAATATGTAATATTTCGCTTGATACATGTTTAATCCTTATGATTTTAGGCTCATTACAACCGTCTTGACGACGCCGTCCGAACAGTGCCATCCGCACTCCGCACCACCCAAAACTCCGGTGCCGACACACTCCTCTCTGGTGAGTTACCATATATGTTCCTCCCCAACTAAATATTTAATATGTCACTCAATATCTATGCACTCCTTTTGTATCTAGGCTCATTAAAATCACCTAAATGACGCCGTTCGAACGATACCATTTACACTGCACACTGTCCAAAACCCCTGTGCCGACATGCACATCTCTGGTAAGTTACCACATATGTTCCTCCCCAACGAAATAACTGATATATCATTCAATATCTGTGCACTCCTCCTGTACTTAGGTTCGTTAAAACCGTCTAAACGGCGTCGTTACAACGATACTATCCGCACCACGTACCCCTCAAAACTCATGTACCGACATGCAGATCTTTGGTAAGTTACTATATATATATTTACTCTCCAACTAAATAACTAATAACTCGCCCATTTCTTATCCAATCCTTTTGTGTTTAGGCTCGTTATAACCACATTAACCGCCCCTTTCCAACGCTGGTACTCGCACGCCGTACGGTCGAGTATCATGCTTCGTGTGATGTGATCTTTGTAACACATCATCCAAGGTTCGCTTTTTCTCTCCATTTTATGTTAATAATTACTTATTTCACTATTACAGTCTCTATGCTGATACAAAGGTATAAGAATGTATTAATACTGTAGACTAAGTTAGTATATCACATGTATTATTACAACTTCAATGATATTTTTTTTATTGTCCTTATTCCCTTACTTGGTGTGACCTTGAGAGTACTTGAATTATCCCGAAAATGCAAATAAAATCCTGTAAAATATAATTACAAGGTAGAAAAGTAACTTTTATGTGCTGTCCAAGTACGTTCAAAGCTATTCAAGTACACCCAAGTTAGAGGGACCTACTTGGAGCTCCTTGGGACAAATTTTCCAAGGAACTCCAAGGATAATTTTACTCTTCTTTGAATTCTATTGGGGTGTACTTGGAGCTCCTTGGATGCCTTTCTAAGTAACTTCAAGTACCTCCAAGGACATGCGCGAAATCCTGATGCTTGTACTTGATGATTGGAACTCGCCCGGACATTGGGTTTGCAGTTACTAAATTGAGTCAACATGCACACAACCCCACTGAAGAGCATCTCAAACGTGCTCTATACATTTGCTGATACCTTCTCGCTACCAAGGAATATCACATGGTGCTTGATGGAGGAAAAGGTGAAGGTTTTATCACCTATAGTGATTCAGATTGGGATAGTGATCCAACGGACTGTTGTTCTCAGACAGGCTACTTCACGTCTCTAGCCTCCTGTCCAGTTGCATGGGTCAGTCGATCGCAAAAGACAGTTGCCTTGTCCTCTACTGAGGCTGAATATATGGCACTTTCTGATAGCTGCCGTCAAGCTGTGTGGATCCGTCAGCTAATGATGGAACTTGGTTTATCTAATGGTGAACCAATGGAAATTTGTGGAGATAACATGGGCTCCCTCTTCATTGCTCAAAACCCTACAGTTGAGAAGAGGTCAAAACACATTGACATAAAATTCCACTTCATTTGGCAATGTCTTGCTGATAAGAAGGTTCTATTATTTTTCATCCCTGGCACTTCCAATCCCGCAGATCTTCTTACGAAGAACCTTGGTCGAGTTAAATTTGAGAACTTCAGGAACATTCACTTTGGTTTAGTATTTTCGTCCCCAACCTTTACTCCTTCCAAGCGCACATTAAAAAATAATATGGACTAGTGAGTATTGGCGCTTAATTGTCGACTACGCTTACGAAAAGGGGAGTGTTGGAAAATATGGACTATTATTAGATAGTCACATGACATTTTCATTTCGTTTCACTTTACTTTGCATTATGTGGAAAGCTCCTTATTGGTTGTAGTTAGTGTTTCACCTGACTCCTTTCTAGTCATAGCACGGACCACTTCATTATCATATAAGTAGTGTATGTTCTCTCCTGTATTCTACAGTTCTCGAACTACCAAGTTCTCTTACACTCTATTCTCTCCAACAAGCAAACATACTAACTACCACTTCGTGCGTATCATTATATTGCTATGTCTACATGTATACGCGTTGCTTTCAACACCAAGAGTTCTCTTCCATGCTGAAGTCTTGCCACTTGATCAGAAATCTGAGTTTACCTCGTTGCACTTTACTGTCCAATATTTCTTCTACTTCCCATTCCTCTTTGTTGTCCACCAGTATTGGCATTGGTATTTTTGTCGGCTTCCGACCAGGGATTGGGTCTTCGGGAGCTGGAGTGAGTTTAACCACATTGAACACTGGGTGCAGGCAAGACAACCTTCGGGGAAGCTTGAGCCAATATGCCCCAGGCCCAACCTTGCGGTTGACGGTGAAAGGACCTAACCGTGTGTGCTCAAACTTCTTTGAGGGCCGACTCGTTGTGATGTCCGATGCGTCAAGGTAAACCATGTCACCCGTCTTGAGCTCGGGGGCAGGGGTCCGACGTCGATCGTAGTACTTCGCCATATCATCCTTTGCCTTCACCAGTGCCGATTTTGCTTCTTCTAGTGCTGACTCCATCTGGGTTTTGAACTCATTGACCGTTTCGAGTCAGGAGGGGTGTTGTCGGGGTTCGAAGCCCATGCAAGGGTCGCGGCCGGTGTCTAACACAAAGGGCAATTGGTGGGTCGCAGCATGAACGTGATTGTTGTGTTGGAACTCGGCGAGTGGGAGAAGGTCATACCAATCATTCTGTCACTGGTTAACAAAGACTCGGATGTACTGGTTGAGTTCTTGGTTAACTCGTTCGGTTTGACCATTGGCTTGCGGGTGCCAAGCTGTAGTCGCAGCGACCTTGATGCCTAAGAGTCGGTACAACTCGCAGGTGAATGCTGACACAAACTGTGGGCCTCGGTTGGAGACAACACGTTGAGGTAGGCCGTGGAGCTTCCAGATGTTGTGGAGGAAGAGTTGGGCAACACCTTCAGCAGTGCAAGTCGTGTGGGTCGGCAGGAAATGAACTCGTTTCGATACTGAATTGACAACTGTGAACACTGCGTCATAACCGTTGGACTCTGGGAGTTCAATGACGAAGTCAATGCTGATAGTGTCCCAGCGGGCATTGGGGATGGGAAGTGGGTGAAGTTCGCCGATTGGTCGGTGTCGGTGGGGCTTTGTCCGTAAGCACAAGTCACAAGTAGAGACATACTGACCGATGTAATGAGACATAGAAGGCCACCAGTAGTTCCGACCCACGAGTTCGAGGGTCTTCCAGCGTCCTGCATGTCCGCTGACTTTGGAATCATGGTGTTGGGCCACAATGCGACGTCTAAGGTCGGGGATGTTAGGGACATAGATTTTACCTCGATGAAGTAGCAACCCATTATCCTCCGACCATTCGGAACTCTTAACTGATTTTGACTTTGACAACTTCAACTCCCGCACTGCCTTCGCCACTGCCTCCTCTTGTTCACCATCCCGATTACCACGTCTGATCTCTCGCAACACATCCTGCTCTTCTCCGACCAAAACAACACCTTCAAGGGCTTGAACAGCGAATAGCGATGGAGGGAGGAGGGTGAGGTTGTCATTATTGTCCTTGCCAGTTCCGTGGTCGGCCCGTCGGGAGAGTGCATCGGGTTTGCCCATGGATCGGCCTGGTCAGTGATGAAGTGAGAAGTTGAACCGGGAGAGGTAGAGGGACCAGCAGGCTTGTCGGCGGTTGAGTTTCTTCGCAGTCATGAAGTACTCAAGGTTCTTGTGGTCTGTCCAGATTTCTACCTTGTGTTCACTGCCCTCCAGGAAGTGCCTCCACTCTTCGAGTGATCGGATGATAGCCAACATCTCTTTGTCATGGATCTCATAATTGCATTCGACTGGTGACAGCGATTTTGAGTAGAATGCGATGGGGTGCCACTTGTTGTCTTCTGATGTAAGCTGCGACAAGACAGCTCCAGTTGCAAAGTCGGAGCTGTCGGCCTCTACTCGGTAAGGTGTGGTGTCGTCGGGAGAAGACAAGATTGGTGCCAATGTAATGGCTGTCTTCAGAGCATCGAAGGCCTCCTGCTGTTCAGTACCCCAGTTCCAAGGTGTACTGGACTTGATTAGATCGAAGAGCGGCCGACCAATGTGTGAAAAATCCCGAATAAAACATCAGTAGAAATTGGCAAACCCAAGGAAAGACTGAACTTCCGTCTTGTTTTTCAGAATCGGCCAGTCACAAACTCCTGCAACCTTCACTGGATCCATCTCTACACAGTTCTCCGAAATGATCAGCCCCAAGTATTCTATCTTCTGCTTCTCGAACTCGCATTTTTCGGGTTGGAGGTACAGCTTGTGTTCCTTGAGTACCTCCATCACACGTCGGATCGCCTTCCAATGTTCCTCCAGGGTTTTCAAAAAGATCAGGATGTCGTCGAGGTAGACGATAACAATTCCTTCCATGATAAGGTCATGGAAGATGTCGTTCATCACTGTCTGGAAGGTCGCTGGGCTGTTAGTCATGCCGAAAAACATCACCAGAGGTTCGAAGAGCCCCCGATTTGTTCGGAAAGCGGCCTTCCACTCATCGCCAGGTTTGATATGGATGTTGTTGAAACCCCATCGGATGTCGAGTTTGGTGAAGTATTTTGCACCCCACAGTTTCGAAACGATTTCAGAGATGAGTGGGATAGGGTACTTGTTTTTCACTGTGATGGCATTGAGGTTCCGATAGTCTTGTACCAACCAAAGCGAACTGTCCTTCTTTTTAATGAAAAAAACGGGGGCTGCCATTGGCGACTTTGAGGGGCGAATCCTTCCCGAAGCAAGGTTCTCTTGGAGGAACTCGTCAAGTGCAGCTTGTTCTTTTGGTGAAATCGGGTAGACCTTGGTGGTTTTGGCAGTTTCACCAGGGACGAGTTCCACAGCATGATCCCAAGGCCGATTTTTGGGGAGCTCTTGGAAAGCAGCCTTGGAGAAAACAGTTTCGAAGTCGTGTAGGTAGTTGGGAATATGAGCCTTGAAACCGAGGTTGGCAGTTGCGGTATTCTTCCGATGCGCTTCGGCAAGTTGTTGTGATAGAGTACCAGTAGCTGAAATCTGTTCCGAAACCGAAAGAACCGATGAGTGAGGGATGGCAGCGAAAATCTGATCTCCTTCCTCCAATTTGGACCAACTAACTCCTTCTTCCGACTCTTCATCCTCTTCTTCATTCACCTCTTCCACAAGCACTGGAAAAGGTCCAGAAGTGCAGACCCTTAGCACCTTCTCCTGGAACTTCTTCTCCTCCTTGTATTCCTGTTGGCAACCTTCGCAAGTCCTCGGACACCTCGACATTTTGACTTCCTTTGTTACCCAATCGACTTCGGGGTTGTGTGCGCGGAGCCAAGTATAGCCAAGTATAACGGACTCCTTTCCGAGGCCGGTGACAGCGAAGACTGCACGTTCGGAATGATTCTTGTATCGGAGAACCATATCAACAACTTTGGCAATTTCTCCAGCTTCGTTTGGGGTGCCGTCAACATTGAAGACAGGGATTGGGTGTGATAGGCGGCAGGTGGTGAGCTTATGTTGACGAGCGAAGTCCCGATCGATGAAGATACCAGTGGCACCAGAGTCCACAAGTACTTCCGATGAAAATCGGACTCCGGTGTCGGTGGTTTCAAGGTCGATCGGCAGTTTCAAAGCATTGGCGGGGGCGGTGGATGAAATGACATACCGGGTCGGGAGGTAACAATGTTCCCAGTGAGGTCGGCGGGGTTTGGACACGGCTATAGGTTTGGGTGTAGGTGGGGAAATAGTAGTTTCGTTTATTTCTTCTATGGGTAGTACAGCAAACCTATTAACACTAGACAATCGGGGTGTGGCCTCCACCGATTGAGTTACTGAAAATCCTGCGTATCTGTTTCCACCGACCCTTCCGACTGCCTTCCGACATTGGCAGCATCTTTCTCTGCCAACAGGTTCATTGTAAGGGGACCTTCCTCACCGACCCTTACACCGACACACCGACTACCAACCAATCCTCCGATGTTCCGACTTCCATCGGAACACCTCCTGACTTCGCGCTTTCACGACTTGCCCCCTCACATGACTCGTCCCCCATTGTTCCCATTGTCCATGTTACGACATCCCTCTGGACAATAGCTGATGTCTCTGTTTGTATAGTAGTATATATTGTGCATAGCCTGTGCAAGTGAATCCCCAACTCTTTCTCTTTGGATTCCTCGCTAGGTATGTTGTATCTGCTCTGTAATATGTTTCCAATCAAATATAACTTTGGATTCCTCACTAGTTGTCGGGCTGTTCGTCGCCGACATGAGTCGCCCTTACATTCATCAGCAACTCATCCTTCTCCTCCAGGGTCATGAGCCAGACATCAAAGCGTCAGGGGCACTCTGCCTTGATGTGTCCAGGCTGCTTACATCAGTAGCAGGTGGAAGGAGTCAGGTTACAAAGTTTGGATGCGTCAATATCCATCGGAGTTGGGTTCCCAGGCGTCAGCATTACGTGGGTGAATGTCGGTAGGGGAATCAGGGGAGTTGGATGGGGTGGGGGTTTTGGGAAGGAGTGAAAAACAGGTCTGGGAGCTGGCGGTGGTACCAGGCGATGATTTGCCTTGAATGCAACATTGGCAAGTCGGGAAGCTTCAAAGCGGGTGGCTGCACGATACCAGCCATCGGGATCGGAGTCGGAGGGTCGGCCCAGGGTCATAGTGGCAATGGAGTTGGCCAAGTTGGTGCGAAGACCTCGATGAAACTTGACAACAGTGACCTTCCGGTCGGTGTACCCAGATGCTGAAATGAGTGCTTTGAAGGTGTCCAGGTAATCCTCCAAAGTCCGATCTTTCTGGAAGTAAGTATCCCCTTCCAATGTGATAACCGCTTCCGACTCGGCATCGATCGGCAAGAAGCGAGCCTTGAACTGGGTTTTGAAGTCCTCCCAGTCCTCAAAAGGCAAGTTCCTGACCTGTGATTCCAGCTGAAATATCTCTTCCATCCATGTAGCAGCCCGACCGCTCCTCATGTAGGACATGGCCCAGAGCATCTTTTCCTCGTCCGACTGGAATTCGCCTGAGAGTCGGATGTACAGGTTACAGGCATTGAGGAAGGCCTGGCCTGTCTTGCGGTCGCCATCATAATTGGGTGGCATAGCGACTCGCCCTTGGAATGTCCGTGGATGTTCAGGGGGAGATGGAGGAGCTGGCGTCGCAGGGGTAGCAGGTGAAGGGGTGGTCTGAGAGGCCAAAACGAGTGTGGAGAGTTGGGTGGTGATGGTGGCAAGTACATTGGCAGTGGTGGCGGAAGTGGATTCGGTAGCTTCTACTCGCTGCTGTAGAGCATCAAGCGATGTCCAAAGCTTGTGGAAGGTGCCTTCAACGATTTCATTCCAAGTCAGCTGGGGCAGTGCTGGATCGGTCATGGTTTAGCGAGTGAGGGATAGAGGGGTGCATCGGTGGGAAGTCTTCTGTTGTGGAGAACAGGGCTCTTCTGTCCAGTGATGCTAGCCTCTTGAAGAACTCTTTCTTCTGTAAGGGCGACTCATGTCGGCGACGAATGGCCTGACAACTAGTGAGGAATCCAAAGTTATATTTGATTGGAAACATATTACAGAGCAGATACAACATACCTAGCGAGGAATCCAAAGAGAAAGAGTTGGGGATTCACTTGCACAGGCTATGCACAATATATACTACTATACAAACAGAGACATCAGCTATTGTCCAGAGGGATGTCGTAACATGGACAATGGGAACAATGGGGGATGAGTCATGTGAGAGGGCAAGTCGTGAAAGCGCGAAGTCAGGAGGTGTTCCGATGGAAGTCAGAACATCGGAGGATCGGTCGGTAGTTGGTGTGTCGGTGTAAGGGTCGGTGAGGAAGGTCCCCTTACAAGAGGGAGGTGTATCATTCTGGAGCTCATTGACCAGTGGTGAGTGCTCCCCCTCGAGCCCAGAGCGATGTCTGTTAACAAACCAAAAGTTGCGCTCTACCTTGACAGTCCCAGTATCTGGGAAGTAGATCCGTGACCCATTACTCTCATCATCAAAACCTAACCAGCGACCCTTCTTTGCTCATCCACCCAACTTATCACTACCAGCCTGATGAACCCAAACTTCTTCACTCCATTCCCTCAACCCTACTAAGTCCGGCTTATCCCTGTATACCAACTCAAATGATGTCTTCCCTTCAGTCACCTTTGAGGTGGTCCTATTCATCAACCATACAACATGGGACATGGCATGTGCCCACAATGACTTGGGCAACTGGCTAGCATGAAACAAAGTGTGAGTACGTTCAAGGATAGTACAATTGTGATGTTCAGCAATACCATTGTGTTGAGGAGTGTCATGGGTGGTGAGTTTAATCCTTGTACCATGAGATTTGAGATATGACTGGAATTCGGTTGATGTATATTCGCCACCACAATCAGAGTGAAGAGCCTTGACATGAACATTGAACTGGGTTTCACACATAGCCTCAAAATTCTTGTATGACTCAAAGACGTCCGATTTGTTGGTCAAGAAGTCAATGTGAGTCTAGCGTGAATAGTCATCAATAAAGGTGACATAGTAATGTTTCCCTTTCTTTGTCTCTACCCTAGCTGGTCCCCACACATCAGAGTGTATCTCTTCTCCCAACACATTTGCCCCTTCGCCCTCACGAACCTTTGCAATAGATAGCTGTGCCATCTTCCCATAAGTACATGACTCGTAGAAAACATCTACTTCTCCACCCTCTTCCAACCTCAAACCAGTAACCAAACCCTCATGAACAAGTTTCCGAGCTGCACCTGGTGCAATATGGCCCAAACATTTGTGAAGCATATCAACTATAAGTGGCTCACTAACCACATTCATCTCATCACCATCTGTAACCATCTTATAAAGCTCTTTTCCTACCCGAGGTATTTCTCCAACCCGAGTACCATCACCATTACGGATTATACATTTCCCATCAGTCAACGTAGTCAAAAATCCAGCATCATCAAGTCGGCCAATAGATACCAGAGTGTAGCCAGCTTGGAGAGAGTAGAGAACTTCGCTAAGATGCAACTTGGAGGTTGTAATGCCATTTGGTAAATCAAGAATAATTTCACCTTTACCAACTGCATTGAAGGCTTGCTTATTTGCAGTATGCAAGGGACGAGGTGGTATAGATTCAAACTTGGAGAACATATCATGATAGGGAGTAATGTGAGTGGTAGCCCCTGAGTCAAAAACTTCAACTCGAGCTTGAGAAGTTGCTGTATTTATGGTGACAACTTCTTTAGCAGCTTGAAGTTCTTCCACATCTGACCAATCCTCTGTTTCTCTAGCATACTCCCCCTCAATCTCACACCTAACAAACCCTTCAGACCTAACTGATCTTTCCTCAAGCTCAGACCAACTCAAGAGTGACAATTCATCATCCGACAACTCTTCTACCATAAAAGAGCAATCATCCTCCTCCTCTTCAACAACATTCGCACTACCACCATCTTCTTCTCCACTCTTCTTTTCCTCCTTCTTCTGAGGACAATCCCTTTTCCAATGCTCTCCACCACAAGTCCAACATGGTCCTCTCTTTCTCCCTCTTCCTCCAGATTCAAAAGCTAATGTATCATCCCCATCATTTCTAAAACCTCTATTTCCAATAGGGCGAGTCCTTTCCCATTCATCACATATGAAGGTAATCAATAGTTCAGGCTCAACCTCATGACCAGATATGCGAGCAGCAGTAAGTTGGTTGGAGGCGAAGGATCCTAGCCAGCAAGGTAAGAACTGAATAATAGAGTTCCAATATTCATCATCACTAATGATAACACCAACAGCTGACAGTTCACCTTTCTTTGTACGAAGATCATTTAGGAAGATACGAACATCAGATTTGTTGGGGCAGCGAGCAGTGGTAAATTCATGGCGAAGTCGGGCTTGTGAGAACACGCTTTTGTATGTATAATCACGCACAATAGCATCCCACATCAATTTGATAGTTTGATAGGAAGAGATGACAACAAGAGTAGAATCAGGAAGACGTTGGGCAAGGAGGGCTCGAGCAATGTTCTCCTTGCAGTTCCAGATTTCAATTTGTTCAGCAGTAACAGTGGGAGCAGGGGTGGGTGTCATTGTAGAAGGTTTAGTTGTGGTAGTAGCTGTTGGAAAATATGGACTATTATTAGATAGTCACATGACATTTTCATTTCATTTCACTTTCATCGTCTCATTATGTTTTGCATTATATGGCAGCTCCTTATTAGTTGTAGTTAAAGTTTCAACTATGTGTTTCAACTCCTGTATCAACTCCTGTTTCATGTATAATTACTTGACATGTAGTAGACACCTAACTCCTTTCTAGTCATAGCACGGACCATTACATTCTCCTATAAGTAGTCTACATTCACTCCTGTATTCTACAGCTCATGAACTATCAAGTTCTCTCTTACTCTGTTCTCTCCAATCAAGCACACTCTACTATCTACCACTTCATGCGTATCCTTATACTATAATGTCTTCATGTATACATGTTGCTTTCAACAGGTTATGGGCCCCGACTAGCCAGTATGGTTCCTTGAGTTCGATGAGACACCTAGCTCCTCAGCAGGTTAAGTCATCTCACTCTAGGAAATGTAAGCGCAGGATCGTAGAGGACAACGAGACGAGCACGATGACGAAGGAATGGAAGGAAACCGATAAGAAATGACTGAGATAAAACACAAACACTGCAGACACTTGTATTAGACTAGAGAGATACAATAACTTCTTAACTACTCACCTGCAGACACTTGTATTAGACTAGAGAGTCTTCATGTGTCTGCAGGACGCTTCAGTAACGTGTGACGTGACATTGTGATGTCACAGAAAGCGGAAACAATCTACAAGTCCAGAACTCCAAAGAGAATATCCAACCACAACTCTTCTAACCTCAACCAACAATAAGTACTGACCTTGGGGACTGTCTAGAGCATTCCTGACAGGAAACGTGTGGTTCACGTCGACCAACCTGGAGAGACTGAGTCCTATTCCAGGCCCTCAGAGATTTCGTCTCTCCCTCTCTGGTGTGATGCTTGCTCCATACTACCATACTCAGTTAGACGGAAAGCTTGCAGATCTGTTACTGGTGCACGTATGTGTGACTTACAACATGAAGCTAATTCGTGTTTTGTTGTAGATTCATATCTCCAAACACTCGTCATGACTGCTCTCATCCCCACATTGCCAGTCCTTAAAGGTTCGGCCGATTACGCACTTTGGTCAATGAAGTTGATCAACTGTGCCTCAATGATTATCATTGAGGGTTATTCAATCGGCCAGATCATACAAGATCAAGCTAACCCAAAGACTGTTCCTCAAACGGTAGCAGCAGTTGCAGCTACTCCCACTTCGGCAGCAGTTCCTGCTCATACCATTCAGGTAACAACACCTGAGGAACATCTCAAATGGGACACAGCTGAAGCTTTTGCTCTCGGCTTAATTAATAGCAAGATCTCAGATGATCTTCTGAATCATGGACAAGCTGCTTCCCATGTGTTGTGGAGACATCTCCGCACTAACTATGGCACTTTTAATGCAGGTACCACATTTGAGATCTGGGCAAAAGCCGATAGTTTCAGATTAACTGGAACATCAGATCCATCTGTTGAGATTGCAGGGTTCACCACCCTGTTCACACGTCTCCAGAACGCGACCCCTCCCATTCATGTTCCTGAGTTGCTTCGCGCACTCATGCTGTTGACACGCATTCCTAATCAATGGAATGCTACTCATGCTTCCCTCCTCGTTCGATATGGGAGCACTGATTTTGCACATCTTACAGTAAGAGTAGTTGCAGAAGCTATCCAGTCTGCTTGGCTCAACTCTCGTGGTCAAGCTAACACTTTACGTTCTCAGGGTGTTAAGGGTTTTAAAGGCCCTAAACAACACAACCAAAACCAAAACCAGAACCAGGGTCAAGGTTCGCGCCCACAAGGGCAGCAACCGCAACCTCAACAATCTGGCAGCGGTTCTGGTTCCAGTCAGACCCAACAGGGTGGAGCCGGTGAGGACAAAAAGAAGAAGAGGACTCATAGAAAATGTGGTGGTAACAAAAATGCTAAGTCCGCGGACACCACTCATACCTCTACTACTGGGGTAGATGCAGCTGCTCCTAATATCGTCATGCTCAACAATTTCGCTTCTTCTGCTGCTACTGTTTTAGACCATCCCTTCAAATCCACTTGTGCTTTCATTGAGGAAATAAGAGAATCCACCCCTGAGAAAGTAGTTGAGCATAAAGCTCCTACTGTGGTTCCTAACCAACTCATGGGAAGGACCCATTTGCAAAGGACCAAGGCCCGGGTACTCAAGTCCTATGAACATTGTCTTGGTATGGAGCCTACACCTCCCCCTGCCTTGCCTTCACTCAATGGTCTAGTTCTTACCTCTCGTCCAGCCTGTGAGCCTAGTCCCCCGCATTCGGTAATCTCTATTGACGAGAATGATAATGTTCACATGTGTCCTCTGCATGACCAGGTGTCTGCTCCGGCATCTGTCTCTGTTCTTGATGAACAATATGAACAAATCATGAACTCGCCCTCTACCCAGTACAATACTGATGATGGGGAATACAAGTACATAGAAACTCTGATCAAAGATTCATCTTTTTCTGATGTGTGCTCTGTACAGTGTGGACCCCGAAGCTTCTCGCTTCTCGGGTGTTCCAGAAAATTCCTCCACTCCGGGTTCTCCTGCTTCTCGCTTCTAAGCTCGAGAGCTGTTGAAGGACTATCAAGATTGTTGCATGGGACTACTAGAACTATTCAGACTACTGTTTGTAATCCTCCACTGCTAGATACTGAGATTTGTACTTTTCCCGCCACGAAATTTACCACACATTATGATTTACCCATTTCTATCCTGATGAAGTACTTAAAACCTACTGTTTTGATCTCAGGATATGAAAAAGATGACCATGCTAAATTCTTTGAATATTGTCAATGCAGCAATTGCAAAAATCACCCAGTGTATAATACTGGTATAGCAATCTGGATGCTCGACTCTGGCGCTAGTTATCATTTTACTGGTAACATTGGCGACTTTGTTGACATTGAGAAGGGTGATTATGGCATGGTGCAAACTGCTAACAGTCACACCACCATCAAAGCACATGGCCGTGTAATCATCCAGCATGAATTGGCTGGTGTATGAACCATCATGTCATTATACCCAGTATTTTACATAGAGGGATTGAATGGAAGACTTATGTCACCAGGACCTTTTTATCTTGATGGCTTAAGGCTTGAGGCAGATGTGACAGGATCTCGGATCCTACGGCCTGATGGCTCCCTCTATATGGAGGCTACTCAGTGGGTAAAGGGTGATGGAATACATATGGTTCATTCTCGAATCATATTGGATAGTGACATCCGTTCCTTAACTTTACCTGGAGTTCATTTGCTTTATGATCTCTGGCATAATCAACTTGGACATCCTTCGAAGCAAGTGCTCAGGAAGTTCAAGGAACACACGGTTAATTTTCCAGACATCAATATTCCAAAACGGTCAAGGACATGTGACGGTTGCGCTCGTGGCAAGCTGCAAGAAAAGGCTCATCCTCTGTCATTGTCCAGAGCTACCGAAATATTCAAGTTGGTTCACTCAGACCTTCTTGAATTTCCCACATTATCTTATCACCGAGCCAAGTGGATCATCACGTTCTTAGATGACTATGTTGAACTATTATTAGTTCTACAATGACATTCTCGTATGGCATCACACTTGACGAATATATCTTCATGATCTATATCATGTGACCTAGTATATTCTTGCACGGACCACTGTAAATATGTATATAAACTTGTACTCCTGCATTATATACTTCAGTTCCTATTCTACTAACTACCACTACCCTCAGTAAGTCCAGAGTCATACCTACCCATGTTTAACACACTACGCTCTTGTTTCAACAGGTTATGGGCCCCGGTTAGCCTGTATGACTCTCGACGCGCACTTGATGAGTACTACTCATCATGCAGCTCAGAGCTCGAGGGTGAAGCTGGATTCACCTGTGAGGGAAGTCCGAGTTCCGCTCGCTCGAGACGTCGACCCACTCAGTGTTCTCTATGCAACCCCTTACCGTACTCGGTTAGACGGGCAGCACATAGCTCTGTAGAACATAGCGCATGTAGTGCAGCTGTAGTTCATAGTTCTGACACATGTTTTGTTGTAGATTTTCATCTCCAAGCATTACTCATGGCCGCTTTGATCCCCTCGATCCCGGTCCTCACTGGCACTGCCAACTACCAAGTGTGGTCAGCACGTGTTATGTCCATTGCTAACATGATCCACATGGATGGGTGGTGTGTAGCGAGAATGATCGATGGCAGTGCCACAAGGCCTGCAGCTATTGGTGGTTCCCCCGCAACTGCCACTGCCGCTATGGTACCCCCCACGAACGTCGATGACATTCGAAAGTTCGATAACATTGAGGCATTTGCACTTGGGATGTTAAATTCCCGATTGAGCGATGACATGCTTAGGCATGGTGAAACAACCTCAGATGATCTCTGGACACACCTGAGACGAGTATACGGCACATTTTCGGCAGGTGCAGCTTACGAGCTGTATGCTTCTGCAGATTCGTTCCGATTATCTGGTGTAAATGATCCCTCTAAAGAGATCGCCACCTTTAGGAACTATTTTACGCAGTTAGAGCAAGCCACGCCCCCAATCAACATCCCCGGAATACTCCGTGCGCTGATGTTGATGACACGCATTCCTCCTCAATGGAGTGCCACTCGTGCTGCCCTCCTCGTCCAATATGGTAACTCCCTTTCGACCCTAACGGTCCAGATCGTTTCAGACACTATCATGGGTGCATGGCGAGATTCCCGTGGAGCTGCTTCTGCTTCTCGTGCCACTTCTACCGGCATTAAAAACTACAAGGGTGCAAAGCCCTATTCTAAACCCTCCGGTGGCGCTTCTCAGCAGCCCCAACAACAACAACAACAGAAATCATCATCTGGTGGTTCTAAACCAAATCAGACCCAGAACTCCGGTTCCGGTGATACTTCTGGGGGGGATAAGGATAAAAAGAAGAAGCATCGACACGGAAAACGTGGAGGTAATAAGGCTAACAATGCCGAAGAGGATGCTGGTAATGTGGATATGATTTTGTCACCCGCTGTCTTGGAGTCTTTCACGACTCCCACTAACAAACCTTCCAATACTCGTTCTCTCGTCGAGAGGATGAAGACAACTGATCCCCGCCTCAGGGCAGTGGCCTTGAAAAAGGCTGCAGATGAAGTCGTTGTGCACGGTGTTGAGCCTCCTGCTCCTCATGCTACTCTTCTTCCCCCTGCTGGGCACCTGGTTGGTCGTACCCGGTATCAGAAAAAGAAGACAGAGGTCTTCGAGAAGATGGGTGCTCGCCTTGGCTTCGGCTTGGTTGAACCCTGTCCCCCATCACCTCCACTATCGCTTGATGCAATGGTGTCACACATCCTTCCTGAAGAGGAAGTTGATTCATCTTCGGTTTCTACGCCTGGGTCCCCCACGTGCAGATCTGAGTCTCCTTCTTATGTCCCTCCTTCTGATGTCCCCAAAGTGATCTCCGAGGCTGACGCCTATATGAATGATCCTGACTACGAAGCTGATGGGGATTACGAGGTCGATGATGGATGGTATAATGAGTATGTACCTTTCTTTTCTCAAGATTTCTTCCTTACTAAATGGAATATCCAGAGATGCCCCTGCCAAATGGGGAGACGAACAAATTGCTCCATCAGACCCAATGTTCTAGTGCGCCGTAATGGACTGCCGGACTATAGTCAGACATTTAGTTCTCATGTATCTACTGCTGATGTAACTTCTCCCGTTTGTGTAAATGCGATGGATTTTCCTGTTTCTTTATGTGATCCTTTTGTCTTACCAGCAAAATATTTAAGAGATCCTGAAAACGGTGATGAACCGGTAAAAGATCTTGAATGCTTATGCAACTTCTGTGAAGATAAAGAAAAACCTAATTATGCTAGAGAGTCTGCTACTTGGCTCCTTGATTCAGGCGCTAGCTTTAATTGCACCCAGCATATAAGTGACTTTATCAAGTTAGAGGAAGGAGTGTTTGGCAATGTTAGAACTGCTAACGACAAACTCATTGGCATTACTGGCCGTGGGAAAGTCCTCTTTCAACATGAAGTAGACGGAGTTACAAGAACAACTCCACTGTATCCGGTCTATTATATTGCGTCTCTCTCCACTAGAATCATTTCACCTGGCGCCTTATGGCTGCAAGGAATGAGGAGTGAGTCTAATTTAAAGCGAACCAACATATTTCGTTCAAACGGAAAATTATTTATGCATGCTACATGCATACCTGTGTTTAAAGAGTTAGAAGATGCACTCCACCACATTCACACTCAGATTGTGCGTCACTATACTGCGAATCAGGTGCTATCTTATTGCGCATCTAAATTATCTGTTTATGATCTTTGGCACTGTCGATTGGCACATCCTGGAAAGGAAATATTGCGACAACTTCCAAAACACTCAGAAAAAGTACCTGAGTTTGACATTCCTATCTCTCATCAAGTTTGTGATGGTTGTGCGTGTGGCAAAATGTCAGATGATGCACATCGACCTTCTTCGACACGAGCGAAGTCATTTTTAGAATTGATCCACAGTGATCTTCTAGAATTCCCCATTGCCTTGTACCACAAGTACAAGTGGGCAATGACGTTCTATGATGACTATTCTAGCCATGCCTGGATCCTCCTCTTACGAGCCAAATCTGATGCCTTCGCGGCACTTGAAAGATTTTGTGCCTTCGAGGAAAAACAATTCGGTAAAACGATTAAGCGTATCCGGACAGATAATGGTGGTGAATATGTCTCTAAACAACTTGAGGAATTCCTTCACTCAAAAGGGATAGTACACGAGACGTCTGCACCACACATTCACCAGCAGAACGGTAGAGCAGAAAGACTGAACCGCACACTTCAGGAAAAGGCTCAGGCCACACAACTTACTGCATGCTTACTGGATTCTTGGTGGGAATTTGCCCTTAACACGGCTGTTCATTGCTACAATAGAACTCCCATCAAACGTCTTGAATGGAAGACTCCCACAGAAATGGTAACAGGGAAGAAGCCAGATCTATCTGGTCTTCACGTGTTTGGCTGTGCAGCTTACATTTTCATTCCTAAGGAATCGCGTGATGACAAATTGTCACCCAGATCTGAAATAATGATCTTCCTTGGTTATGCTGGCGCAAACTATACATTTATGCGACATCAGAAGGGAAATGTTATTTACACTGCGAAAACAGCTATTTTCGATGAGGGCTGGTATCCCAAATGCAAGCCAGATCACGAAAAACGTAAGGACTCCGGTTCTACAAAAAACCCCAAAATAAATCCTCCTCCTCCGGCGTCTGATGAAGATGACGAGGATACTACACCTGATCTTTATCCTGATGATCCTATGGACACATCTCAACAAGACGACAGTGATAGAACACCGTTAACGCCTAGACTGCAAGGTCCAATTCCCGGACCATCTACTTCTCAAAAACCTCCTGTTCCCGGTCCGAGCAAACCCGCTCCCAGGAAAACAACAGTTGAGGAAGTCACTGATGAAGATGATGATGATGCGTTATCATACGCTGATCCCGAATCACCCATTCGTCACCCGAGTCCGAGTCCTATTCCTCGACCTGACTCCACCCGTCCCATTTCTCCATCACCTGAATGACCTGCTAGACCAGTTGAACCTTTACCTCGCTGTTCTGGCTGAGAAAAGTTTGTTCCTTTTAGAGAAGGTAACATTTATGGGGAGAGAACACATCTGTCTGAGATCCTACGAGACTATAATCACAATGAACCACTACCACCTCAGGGGAGAGTTCGTCTCCGTGGTCACGATTTCAGAATCCAAAATCAACGAGATCGCCCTAAAGCAGATCCATGTCCTATTTCGCCCGAGGAAGTCCGAGAACGTTGCGATGAAATACACAGACAACACGAGGATGCCTCATGTCAATATGCGAGGGAACAACAACCTGACGCAATGGAAGAAGATGCAGATTGTAAGATTCAACGGATTACTAAGGAAGGGGGGTTAGAATTGATGAACTTTTTATTGGCAAAAGCAAGTTCAACTACAGTTCCTGAGCAATTCCGTGATCTTGTAAAATTGAATCCGGAGGAACATAAACACTGGCACAAAGCTTGTCTCGAAGAACTAGATGTGCTGAAAAAGCGACAGGTCTATGAGTTGGTGAAACTTCTGGAAGGAAGGAAAACCGTATGAAATAGATGGGTCTTTAATGAAAAGAGTGATGGTCGCAAACGTGCTAGACTAGTTGCTAAAGGATTTTCTCAAGTCGAGGGCATCGACTTTGATGAACTATTTTCTCCAGTAGTACGATATGAATCCGCTCGAATCCTACTCAGGTTAGCCGCCCTTGAAGACTGGGACATTGAGTCTGTCGATGTAAAGACAGCATATCTCTATGGCAAACTGGATGAGGAAATCTACATGGATCAACCCGAAGGTTTCAAACTTAAGGGCAAGGAACATATGGTATGGAGGTTATGACGTGCATTGTACGGCCTTAAACAAGCCGGCTTGGCCTGGTGGAAGGAGATGGCATCTTCCATGAACAAACTAGGTTTTAAGCGATGTGAATCCGATGCCGGTATCTATATTTATCGTCGAAAAGATGGCAAGTTTGTCATTGCTGTCGTGTACGTTGACGACATACTTTTTATGGGAAATGACTCTGCCCTGCTTAAAAAGCTTAAAGGAGAGTTCATGAAAAAGTGGGAATGCCGCGACCTTGGAGAAGTCAAAGAATTTCTCAGTATGCGCATCAGGAGAGATCGAGCTAATCGAAAGATCTATCTTGATCAATGTGCTTATTTAGAAAAGATCCTGGAAAGGTTTAAAGTCACTGGCTCTGACCGTGACACCAAACTGGCGCGAACTCCGCTGCCAGAAGGGTACTATCCAGTTCCTAACAACAAGCCGATCAACTCCTCCATCCGTTCTAGGTACCAACAGGTGATCGGATCACTGTTGTACATTGCTATTGGCACACGTCCGGACATATCGTTTGCTGTGACTAAGCTAAGTCAACATTCTCATAACCCTATGGAAGAACATTTGCGTAGAGCTCTCTACATTTGTAGATACCTATTAGCGACTCGGGAATACCGAATGACGCTTGATGGTTCTGGTAATGAGGGTTTTATCGCTTACAGTGATTCTGATTGGGCTAGTGATCCTTCTACTTGAAGATCCCAAACTGGTTATCTGTCCACTGTTGCATCCTGCCCAGTAGCCTGGGTTAGTCAATCACAGAAGACTATTGCGTTATCGTCCACAGAGGCTGAATACATGGCTATTTCCGATTGTAGTCGTCAGTCTATCTGGATCAGAAGCCTAATGACTGAACTTGGTTTGCATAACAATGAACCAATGGATATTTGTGGAGACAGTATGGGCTCTCTCTTTATCGCGCAAAATCCTGCCGTCGAAAAGAGATCAAAACACATAGATATCATTTTCCACTTCATTTGTCAAGTTATTGATGAAAAGAAGGTTCAGCTCTATTTTATCCCAGGCACTGAGAACCCTGCAGATCTTCTCACGAAGAATCTCGGACGTGTGAAGTTTGAATACTTCCGTGATAACTATTATGGATTGGAGTTTTCTAATCCCACATATAGCGCTGCCAAGCGCTCAAATAATATGGTCCCAACATAAGGCGCTTCATAGCTGCCATGTTCGTATTCAGGGGAGTGTTGAACTATTATTAGTTCTACAATGACATTCTCATATGGCATCACACTTGACGAATATATCTTCATGATCCATATCATGTGACCTAATATATTCTTGCACGGACCACTGTAAATATGTATATAAACTTGTACTCCTGCATTATATACTTCAGTTCCTATTCTACTAACTACCACTACCCTCAGTAAGTCCAGAGTCGTACCTACCCATGTTTAACACACTACGCTCTTGTTTTAACAATCCAATGTCTTTGTGATATTTCAGGAATTCTTGGCTCAAGTTGAAACTCAACATGGGAAAAAGGTTAAACGAGTTTGCACTGATAATGGGGGGGAATACATTTCAGACAAGTTGAAAAATTTGTTTAGCTTAGCCGGTATTGTTCACGAGAATACTGCTCCTCATATTCATGAGCAGAACGGACGTGCTGAACACTTGAATCGTACAATTCGCGAGAAGTCTGAAGCCATGTGACTTCATGCATGTTGTCTGGAGAATTGGTGGGAATTTGCTGTGGAAATGGCAATTCATATCTATAATAGAACACCAATGAAACGTCTTGAGTATCGAATGCCATTTGAATTAATGCACAGAAATAAACCTAATGTAAATAGTTTACATGTGTTCGGATGTGGAGCTTACGTGTACCTGCCGCCTGCTGTGCATGAAAATAAACTCGCAGCCAAGTCGGAGACAATGATCTTTTTGGGTTATGATGGTAGTAACTTAAAGTTCATGCGTCACCAAAAGGGAAACATTATCTATATAGCTCACACAGCAATCTTCGAGGAAGAATGGTTCCCTAAATGTGAATCAACTGCCACCGATTGACGTAGAGATCTACGAACACCCCCAAATCCTCCTGATGACCTCTTTGATGGAATGTCAGATGATGGATCAGATACAGATTATTTCGACTTCCCAGCAGATCCCCCTGCTATTCCTCTGAAGACACTGAGTAATACTACTCGACCTTCAGATCCGCCTGCCCCACCAGCTCGTGATCCCTCTATCCCACCTCCTCCAACTCCTCCCCCTAAATCTCCCTCCAGACGACCAAAAGTCAAAACAGAGGATGAAGATGACAGATTGAGTTATGTGAGTGAGGATTCCCTCGATCATCACCACCATGATGGTCACAATCACGATCATAGAGATCATTATCATCTGCCTGAGACACCAAGGTCTCAACCTGAAAGAGCACAACATCCCTTACCAAAACATGCTCAAGAAGGTCCTTCTTTTGAACCGCACCATTCTGGCCACAAACAAAAAGTCCCGGAAAGACCCGATAATGCTTACGGACATAAGCATCTATCTGAAATTCTCTGTGATTATGATACTATTTCTCTGGAAGAACCTGGTCCATCAAACTGGTTCAGGATGCCTCGTGGCAGACCTCAAAATCTATCTGACGAAGAAGCTCGCCAACGGCTTGAGCAATATGGTAAAAACTATAAACATTGGATAGAGAGTCAAGGGGAGTGCAATCCTGCTGCACCTCCTGAAGATGAGGATGAAATGCAACAACGGCTTTCCAGGGAAGGGGGGTTAGAATGGATTAATATTTTGCTGACAAAAGCCAAACTTGTGCATAGTAATGCTGCAAAAATCCCTGTTCAATTCCATGATCTTGGTAAACTTGATCCAGAAGAAAGACAAAAATGGCTGGAAGCATGCAAAGAAGAGTTGACAGCGCTTAAGAAGTGCAAGGTATACGAAATTGTGGATCTCCCTAAGGGGAGGAAAGCTATTCAAAACCGATGGGTTTTCAATGTCAAAGGAGATAGCCGGAAACGTGCTCGTCTCGTGGCAAAAGGTTTCTCTCAGGTCGAAGGTATCAACTTTGATGAACTCTTTTCTCCAGTCGTATGTTATAAGTCAACTCATATCCTTCTTGGCTTAGCAGCTTTGAATGATTGGAATATTGAGGCTGTTGATGTAAAGACAGCGTACTTGTACGGAAAACTGGATGAGGAAATCTATATAAAACAACCCGAAGGTTTCATCCAGGAAGGAAAGGAGAATAAGGTCTGGAGGTTACGTCGTGCATTGTACAGCCTTAAACAAGCCGGATTGGCCTGGTGGAAGGAAATGGCAACTTCCATGAAAGACCTGGGCTTCAGTTGATGCGAATCCAATGCTGGCATATACATCTACTGAGACAAGAAAACTGGCAAGATCTGCATTGCCGTTGTCTATGTCGATGATGTACTATTCATGGGAAATGACTCTGCCCTACTTAAAAAGTTAAAAGGGAAGTTCATGAAGCATTGGGAATGCCATGATGCCAGTGAAGTTAAAGAATTTCTAGGCATGCGTATCCGCCATGATAGGAAGAATCAAAAAATCTTCTTGGATCAGGCTTCTTACTTACAGAAGATCCTTGAATGATTTAAGATTGATGGTGCAGGCAGAGAATGTCAGAATGGTAGAATGTGATGTTGAGAATGAGAGTGAAGTTGAGAGAGAGTTAAGCTCAGACACAGACACAGACACAGAAAGAAGGGAATTGATTGAATGGTTTGGCTAAGACATGAGGGACTTATATATCTACCAGAACAAAGAACAACCAAAAGGGGAGAACAATAAGGACCCTTGCCAGCACACAAAGGGAATATGTAAGTAACATAATAAGGGAAAAGAACATTATGAAAGAGTCCAGAACATCAGGATAAGATAAGTGGAGTGATTAGGAAAGATGGATAAGATAAGGAGATATCTGGGAAAAACCTAACAGAGAAACCAAACCGGCATGAACTCCGCTACCAGAAGGTTACCATGCCGTTCCTAACACTGGTCCTATCAATGCCATGCTTCGAACATGCTACCAACAGGTAATTAGATCACTGTTGTACTTGATGATTGGAACTTGCCCAGATATTGGGTTCGCAGTTACTAAATTGAGTCAACGTGCCCACAACCCCACTGAAGAGCATCTCAAGCATGCTCTATACATTTGCCAATACCTTCTCGCAACCAAAGAATACCACATGGTGCTTGATGGAGGAAAAGGTGAAGGTTTTATCACCTATAGTGATTCAGATTAGGATAGTGATCCAACGGATTGTCGTTCTCAAACAGGCTACTTTACGTCTCTAGCCTCCTGCCCAGTAGCATGGGTCAGTCGATTGCAAAAGACAGTTGCCTTGTCCTCTACTGAGGCTGAATATATGGCACTTTCTGATAGCTGCCATCAAGCTGTGTGGATTTGTCAGCTAATGATGGAACTCGGTTTATCTAATGGTGAACCAATGGAAATTTGTGGAGACAACATGGGCTCCCTCTTCATCGCTCAAAACCCTACAGTTGAGAAGAGGTCAAAACACATTGACATAAAATTCCACTTCATTCAGCAATGTCTTGCTGATAAGAAGGTTCTATTATTTTTCATCCCTGGCACTTCCAATCCCGCAGATCTTCTTACGAAGAACCTTGGTCGAGTTAAATTTGAGAACTTCAGGAACAGTCACTTTGGTTTAGTGTTTTTGTCCCCAACCTTTGCTGCTTCCAAGTGCACATTAAAAAATAATATGGACTAGTGAGTATTGGCGCTTAATTGTCGACTACGCTTACGAAAAGGGGAGTGTTGGAAAATACGGACTATTATTAGATAGTCACATGACATTTTCATTTCGTTTCACTTTTATCGTCTCATTATGTTTTGCATTATATGGCAGCTCCTTATTAGTTGTAGTTAGAGTTTCAACTATGTGTTTCAACTCCTGTATCAACTCCTGTATCATGTATAATTACTTGACATGTAGTAGACACCTGACTCCTTTCTAGTCGTAGCACGGACCATTACATTCTCCTATAAGTAGTCTACATTCGCTCCTGTATTCTACAGCTCACGAACTATCAAGTTCTCTCTTACTCTGTTCTCTCCAATCAAGCACACTCTACTATCTACCACTTCATGCGTATCCTTATACTATAATGTCTTTGTGTATATGCATTGCTTTCAACAGTAGCAGGTGTGGTAGTGGTAGTGGTATCAGGATTGTTTCCATTGGGTGAGGACTCGACATTCAACACAGGACACAGGACGCTTCCATCAAAATGACCCCACAAACCTCTCCTTAGATTGTCATTTGAAAATGTAACTCAAATATTGCCCAGTTTGTACCAGACATGTCAAGTTTGGGTACTGAGGATAGGGATAGAGCATTGTTGGTGGTGTTGGACATAGTTTCTTCGAGTGTAGTAGTTGAATTCTTCAGCAGTATGATAGTGGGGTGGGGCCCATAACCTGATAAGAGTACAACGTAAGACTCAGATACTCGAAGACGAGAACTAATATATTTAACAGTACCTGATAAGAGTACAATGTAAGACTACATAATAATGATAGTCAGTAAAGTGAATGAAATGAGAGAAGAATGTATAACTAACCTCAGATACTTGAAGACGAGAACTGAGGATTACATTTGTGTTGCTACTACTACTTAAGTACGCATTCAAGACAATAAAAAGGAACATAATCACAAGTAAATGAATAGTGGCCAAAGCAAAACAAAAGATAAGTAATAACTAAATCATAAGCCAAGTTTACTATACGCTTAGACCTGTCTGAATTGATGCAAGTTTGCCTTCATCCCAATAGAGTACAGCAGAAATAGTTCTACAATTTCACTCACCAGGGTCCTAGATTTTAGAACCACTTTCAGACATTATCCAACTGGCCAAAAATGTCCCAAAACGACCATTCTGGCAGATCCCATTTGCATGACCTTAGGGGCGTCAATCTCCCTACTCCAACCTGCTTATCTGTGTCCTAGATATATTCAACCCACCAAAACCCTCCAAACTGACCATTCTATCTTATCAATCTAGAAGTACTTGTTCTTCAATAGGCTACATGTTGTCAGTCTGCAGCAACCCTTGTCAATTTTTCTTCAGCTGATATTCCTTCTAGAAACAAAAGACATTCAATGGAATGGCAAATACCTGTGATTTAAACTGATCCAACTTACAAAGGTACATGCAGTTCCTGTGTGTTGTGGGAAGAAAGTACATTAACATTGTATCATAGGGTAGTCTGAGAGAGAGAAAAACATTCTGATTTGAGGTTGTCACCTACCTCATGTCCACCCCCTAAAGCTCTGCTGACAATGTCCATCAGTGGTAATTGGCAAATGCCGATATTATTTCTTGACCTAGCTACACAAGGTTGTCTTAATACTCTAATTATTATGTGTTAGTCATAGTACTTGATAATAATGACAGAGGAGATGCTTACATGTACTGTGTAACATCCTGCCCCTTGCCTCCCATAATATATCTCACTGCTTTCCTTACCCCCCTTTTCAGAACAAGGACCTGCCGCCTGACTGCCTCATGCATTGAGAACAAAAATAGAACAAGACTTCTTCCTGATGGTCTTTGTTCTTGTTTAGGTTGATGTGTGACTGTATGTTGACCAGGGAGAAAATGAATGGTGTATACCATTTGGATACCTATCCTGCTCAGCTGAGGTATATCCAAACTCTTGTCCTGTCCTTATCAAGTTGATGCTACTCTGGAGTATAGAAATATGGTCAAGGGGACAGTGACAAAGGCAGTAGCTGTTATGACCACGAACCGTTAAGCTGAACACTCCTGGAACTTAAACGCTAGAGTGCAGTTGTGTAGGAACGTGCGATCAATAAACACTCTGCTGCAATCTCAAGGCCTTTCAACCTAGTGACCGAGAGGTATGGAGACAGAGATGTATAAGGGCTACAACAGAAGAGATTAAAGCTTAAGGCTTTAATCATCTAATACAGCGAGTATTTATACTATTCTAGGGATGTACCTAATAATAGCTACTAACTACGTATATCCTAAATACTCATCATCGCTTTATAATCTACTCCATACACAATGCTAGAACTGTCAACAGGAGTAGGTGAGACATCAGGGTCAGGGACTATTTACTCCATATACAATGAAAGATTAGTCAACAGGAGTAAAATGACGAAACAGATAACTAATACTGGAGCTGGGGAAATGCAGACTTCTAAGCATAAGTGGAGTCTCATACTTAGTTTGATGTTAGGTCATAGTGATGTCATAGTGATGTCATTGGGGAGTAGTATGTCAGACGGAGTCGTCCATGGTGTCGTCATTGGGAATGAGTTCGGGGAAGATGGCGAACAAGTCTTCCTCGGTGGTGGTGGTATGGGCCAGTGGTTTGGGTGGACTCGTAACAGTAGCATAGAGTGGAGAGGGAGGGGAGGGGAGGGGAGGAGGAAACACAATGTCCTACAAAAAGCGAATATGTGGATATTACAATTATCATGAGGCCAAACTCGCGGTTTTCAATAGGGACAGGAATATCAATATTCCCAGCACCTCCTCTCTTATTCTGACATTTGTTCGGATGTTCTGTGGGTGGCTAATATACATTTCCAAAAATATACCAAGACGCTGGGCGATCTCCTAGATGAAGTCAACATTGTGAGAGACGATGAGTAGTATAGTAGAGGCGAATGGTTTCCCTAACCTTTGTCCACTCCACCAGCCAGTGGCAGCTAGAATACGTGAAATGACAGGAGTGGCTATTTCGAGACCTCAGGTATTCAAGTTCATTGGTGTTTCTCCGCATTTCAATATTTGTAATGCATTGGATGGATGTTATCCCTCCTAGAATGGATATGATGTGAAGGGTGTGACGGAGGCAATAGCGGACATACATTATGAGCGATTTCTATTTCTGAGTGGAAATCCATTTTACTGTAGCAAGGAACCGATCTCTCCATGGATCAACCTGGTTCGTTTTTAAGACTTGAGTTGTGAATCCACAAAGTTAACTCACAGATATTGATTCTTCGTCATCCTTTTCACTAAGACTACAATTCATAATTTCCCGGGCGTTCAGTTGGGTTAAGGACCCGATAGTCATGTTCCGAAATCTTAAACTGAATCACTCACTGGGTCTGACTACTTCATTAAATCGATTCGTGAACCAGTAAAGGGGCCTGAGCCAAGGTTCCAAGAACACTACTTCAACCAATCAATAGCACAGGTATACGATAGGCAATTGAACTGCGCACCTTACGTTTGAATGCTTAAGGTGTGGGTGAATCAACTTGAATCAAGCTACAATCTTTCAGTGTGAGTACAACTGATTATATGACTGACTCGGCCAGTCTTCCACTTCAAAGATTATCTTAGGTATTAATTCATCATCGATACCACTGACCTACCGGTACAAAGGACATAAAAGTAAGCAGATTATAAGTCTGCGTTGAAATCTTGAATGAGTAATTGTGCTATAAGGCACTAACTGGCCTGAGACCACAGCCAGTGATTTATGATTAAGGCGTGAGGTGTGGGGTGCGATACCGGTGAGAGCTTGCATAATAAATAATAATGGCGACAGGTTTATATCGTACTGGATGACATTTGAAATTGTTGCGACATATGCTATCTAAGAGTATGCAAGAATTGAGAATTCACTGAGACTAGCAACATTGTGACCATTTATTAACTTGGAACACTCACTCGGTTTGACTCCCAGCATACGTATCAGACGTATGGCAGCAACATCTAAACATCCATAGCCCAACCAACGCTGAAACTCTGATCCCATCATATTTTAAGTGCCTTTAATAAGTCGCCTTTCGTATACCAGAATTACATTCTTCAACACAAAGCACGAATAGACTTACAGCTTGCTCATTGCTCGAGAATTTTGTAGCAAGTGAATAGAGTTGTGGTCATTGTTAAGTGATTATTGAGCCTGGGGGTGATACAAATTAGTTCAATCACATAATCGCTATCAACATGTACTTGTGAAAGTTCGAGCCCAGATTTTCAGAAACCTGCTATTGAAGACATGCACGATGTTAGACGGGACTGATGTCAAGGATAAAGAGTAGTAAGGTTACGGGGCGATTAAGTGAGTGAAGGTGTCAGAGATAGTGTATGAAGGAGGTCAAGCCCGTAATCAAGGATCGACTGTTCCCTGGTAGTGGGGCCCGTGAGAATATTTTCGAGCATACGTGGGGTACGAATGTGGTGTCGCCCTTGGTAGGCATAGTTAAGGCTGGAAATTTGGACATACACCAGGACAAGAACAGAATACGACATGCAAAGTCAAAAGCGTGACTTGAAGATTGTTATATCTGGGAACTTTCGAGGAATGGCTAAGGATATGTGATGATGGTGATGGTCTATTTGATCGAGATGCTAGGAATAACAGAGGAGACTGAGATTGAAAGACTAGGGCGTTGCACAGAAAACATAAGACGAACAAAAATGACGTACAATACGATTTATACCTCCATCCTCCGTTATTCTCCATTGATTGTGACCAGTAACGGTGAGGGTAGTATTTTGAAGGTGACATCGAGGGCATAGAATAATGAAATTGTTCAGTTGTGTTAACCAAAATACGAGCCCCCGATAATAGAGGTGAGACAAGGAAAGGCAGTAGACAACGAGACGCAACTGGAAGAGCAATTGAGGGCTACAAGTGGCTCAAGATTCGAGTCCATATTTTCCAATAGTATCCATGACAGACAAAAATATGGAGAACGTTATGGATAAACCAGCCAGTATTGTTGAACCTTTCTTACCAGGATTATACAGCCTATGTGCCCATGAGTTGTTGTTTGTTGCAATTGTGGCAGCGTCCATTAAACAGCAGGCTGAATGAGGTGTGCGGGACTCAACTAGACGTAGGATTCACAATGCATAGTAGACTCAGTAAGTTAGACCGAGTTCACTAAGAGCCTCTTGGTGGTCGAGGAAAGACAAGAGCATATTTGTCGGAATTCCAAATTTCTAGGCTGGATTATATAATCAGCGCTTAATTTAAGACCACTTCCGCCCGTGACATTTCCTCCCCACACAATCAAATTTCTAACCATCCAAATAAATGAGCAGACCTTCTGCATGCTGGGTTATCATTTCGGTTCACTTGCCTGGTTTAAGTGTGGCTACTGGTTGTTAGGGCGGGAAAAGTGGCCCCGGTGATCGCGTGTGGAAAACTGATCAGGACCTAATACCACAATGGAAGGATTAAGGAATGGAAACACACGATGGTGGAGAATCTGTAACATGGTATGCATATCCCCATGTATATGCATACCATTTCAATGCCAGTGGACGAGCCTCAATAAGCAATTTACCACTGCTTGCAATCTGCGTACTCGAACACCAGCGATCAATGTATTTTTAACTGTGATCCGCCGTAATCATTGATTTTGAATCCCAAAGCCAATCGGAGGTTGATCCGTAGGGATATTGGAAACTCAATGGACTTGGAAGTCGGTCACTCATACAACATAATGAGTACTAAACGCAAGTTATACTCTTTTGGAATGCAGTACGCACTGATCTGGTGAAGAGCTTGCACTCTCATTAAGCACCAGGTGACACCTAAGCGACCCTAGAATAATATACCGAAAGGGAGACCTCTCTTTATTCACTTCATGACTCCAGATGACTCCATCCATGAAATGGATGTCCTGATGAAACTACTAGCACTTATCTACGACTATGACGTATCTAACGCCCTTGCATAAGGATAACAGATGAACAAGGACATTGATCTACAACTTCATTATGACATGAGTGTAATGGGCGCATCACCACCTTTTACAATCTTATCAGCTTTACTTGGTGTAGACAAACATTTCAGACTATATAGTTCGCATTTACATAACAATGGTCTTTAGTTTTACCTTCTAGCTCGAATCGAGAGTCTGTGCAGATTGAATATCCGACTGAAGTTGGTGTTGCATCAAGCAATTGTCATCTTGGGTGACCTGTGTGTACGTTATGATCCCCGGACTTCATCCCGTCTACCCATAGAGGAATTAGCCTGTAAGATCAAGAAATGGCTCACCGTAAAACACCAATGTGGTGAACTCCTAGTTGTATTCAACATTATTTTTGATCGTCTAAGCCCTACGAACATTAAGGATCTTGCAGGTTCACTTTGTTATATACTGGTTGTCCCCTGCAATACATGACATGCCTATATCCACCCCGGTAGGCTTTCTACTATACTATGATTTTATACACCTTCTGACCCAAATTACGCTCCAGGCTTAACAAAAGGCTACCTCGGTTACATTGAAAGATTTGCTTCACAATGTTTCTTTGCTAAGCAACACTTCCTCTCATGACCTTTCCTTTCCACCACACACATCATAGAGCATTCATGGGAGCTATATCAGGTGATTGCTTCCATCAAAACTGCATTCAATGTTATACTCACCAATACAGCAGATTATGTTCGAGATCCAGATTCATCAACAAAATCTATTCTGCATCCCGATAAATTCACCATTCCTCGTCCATTAGTTTCTGCTTCTGATACCGAGAAAAGTTGAGGCCTGTATGGCGCTTGATTGACAACTTTAATGAAAAATTAAAGGAAATACGGAATATGCATGAACCTGTAGTACATAGTGTAATTAAATCTGTCTAGTTTAATACCATATTCTACACTATTTAATTCTCCCTGAGTTCGAAAAATAAAAACATTTGATTGTTGTAGAAATACATATTTATGAGGCTGAGCCTGGCTGTAACTCTGATTCACTTTGCGATCTGCACTGAAATTGTAATCACTCCATCTGGTGTACGAGCTCCTACATGGATTCTCAGCCTTGACATCCCAACAACCTTCATCCTAATTGACGAGTCTTCGAAAACTCACATTATTAACAGTCAACTGCCATTTTGGGTACATTTCAAGGTCAATTAAAATTGGTGGCGCAAGTTCATAATAGCATGTACGTAGTTTGGGCTGCCGCGGACCCAACCTTCGGCCAATTGTCCACCTATTTCTTGGATCCGGCCTAACGCCGTTAGGTTGGATTTCTTGATTTTTGCCCGTTTGCCACCTAGTAGGGATATTCAGGGTCCCCTCACAAGGAGGCTTTGTTCCTGACCGTGGCCATTCGTGGTTTGATCTGATCAAGGTCATTCCTGATTCAAGCCTTCAACATACTGTATTCTATTGTATACTGATGATCAGAAAGACGATTATTGGTGACTACTAACTAGTATACCGGTACCTACAACAAGTTGAAGGTTGAAGACAAGAATAACCTAGCTTTTTTTACCAACTGTGATTGAAATTCCAGAATACTCCTCTATTGCATTCATAGATACAATATTGCTGTTGTGTGAGAATTTATTCTCACAATAAAGTTTTGTTGACGGACGTCAAGAAGGGGTAAGGATTGATATGAAATTGCACAAGCCTACCCTAAGTGCCCGGTGCCCGTAGGAAAACTCAGCCTCACTATACCATTGAATTTCTCAACCATTATTATTGACGCCACAAATTCTACCGAGTCAATGCTAGCCCACTATACCTAAATAATACACATCTTGCTAAAGAGGAATTTAAAAAGGATTATCCTCCACACTCTTATACTTGCAACTGAGAAGGTTTAAAAACTCTCCCCCACCTCCTTTATGAAGTGTCATTGCCAAGGTTAATGATAATCAATCAATCAGGCTATTCAATGTGCGTGAATGCCGATGAAATTGTGAACCTACCAGGTACCTCACGTGTTCGAACAACGGCACCACCAGGTAATCGTCTACCAGTGTGGTAGTCGTAGTACTCTTATACAGAGCATTGTAGGTATAAGTAGGTATAAGTGTGTGTTAGTGAAGTGTGAACAGTGATACAAATGTCAACCTCGTCAAACGGGGAGTGGACCAACTCATTACTTCCAACGATTGACAATAAGTAGTTCTTATGTATTCAAAGGCTTGCATTGATAGCCCTTGATTTATATTGAAAACATCATCACAGACTGTTCCTTTGAATACAACTCAGGTTCGCGTTTCATGGGAGACTTCCTTCGGTTAAGTGGCACATGATGAACACCAATCCGGCACCAGTATCACATATTAATAACTCTCACGCAGAGATCCCTCGTAGTAACCGCTTAAAAGAATTTTGATACATACGAATACCTCTCCTCTCGTTTTCCGCCGTCCTGCTGTCTGTCAGTCGTCCCACTTTAACACTATACTTTCTGAGGTACATACTGATTGCAATTTTGTTTCATAGGTTCAAGACTGTGCGATATAGCTACAATATGTCGTCTGACATGAAAGGAACAGCGACACTTCTTCATACGTACTGCCTTCTCTTCTTTTCTTTACCAATGTGCTAATTTTCAGGGTTTCTAGGTCAGGGTCATTGGTACTTCGTTCGATATTCCGGGGTTTGAACAATGTCTGATATATGAATTTTAGGTAGTTGGATATCTTCTAGCGTGGGGTCTATATGGAGTTCTTGTTCTTCAGGTTTGTATGTCACTTTTCCCGTCGTCATCATCCAAAATTTATCAAAGCTGATCTTTTCAATAAAAGACATATATTATGTCGCTTTCCCTCATGATAAAATGTTCAGCAAACTTCTTGTTGGAGTAGTATTTCTATTGGAGACACTGCAGGTTGTGATAATCGCTCGAGATATGTTCGAAACTTTTGCTAAAGGGTTTGGAGACCCCAATGCAATATTCTCCTTACATCTGAGCGGCTTATCGGCACCTATTATTGCCGGTACAGGTGAGCGCATGTTATTCAATCTTCCGAATCGTTAACTTATCTTGTCCAGTTGGACTTATGGTACAGATCTTTTATGCGTATCGCATTAGGATTCTTTCAGAATCTAACATTGTACCTGCCATTATCTGTTTTGTGCGTCGTTGGTTTCCTCTCATTCTTTCGCAACGCGCGTTCATTCTATTATAGTTGGCTGTCGTACAATGCGTTGGTGCCTACATCTCAGGTATCAATGGGTTTATAGTGGGGGATGTTAGGCACCTTCATAGTCTATTAGACCGTATTGGACATGGAGTACGTGTGGATATCTACCCGACTATACCACTTGACACTCACCAGCTGATGTATAGCTTTTCAATGCTACCTGCGCAGTTTGTGACATTGTTATCGCTATTTGGATGTCATACTATGTGTGTATTTCTGACCTATCAGATATTATGATTTGGACTCACAATGGTAACAGCTTCCAAAACTAAATTCTGGCTCTCGGCGATCGACCAACATTCTTTTATCGCGAATCATTTGGATAGTCGTTGGTACAGGATCGCTTACAGGTGAGTATCATTGATATATCAATATGTCAACGATCTTCTTTCTTTCGCGTATCGCAACTTCGTTTTTTGATCGAACATATTTCTTCTTTTGTACAGCTGTGGTTGCTATCGTCGACCAAATTGTCTTTGCTGTGTTCCCAGGAAAAGGGTATTTCCTCGCACCAGCATTTGTTCTAGGAAAATTATACTCCAACTCTATGATGGTTGTATTCAATTCCAGAGTCAAGTTTAACGGAGTGGTATCGGATACGTCAACACTTACGTCTTCATTTAGAAGACGAAATACTACTAACATTGATCATGATGTTGGTATTGCACAAATGATGAGTGACGTTCATTTAGATACTTTTCCAAGAAAAGCAGACCCAGCGTATTATGCGGAAAGAGCGGTTATAAATGTTCATAGGGTACAGGAGAGGCACGAAGAAAGTTAGTTATAACAAACTTCTGTCAGAATTTTGAGTTTTGACACGTCAATGTAAAATGTAAAATAGTCGTTATTAAACTTTGCCAGGTTTTGTGAACTAAAATCAGGGAATTTGGGTTGAGGGTCCATCACGTGCCTCCAAAACAGTACGTCATTTGTCCAGCATTTGACTCATGTCCGTCCAGGTCCTGTCAGTCTGAGACTGTCTGAATCACGACGAAACACATGGATAGTGCAGAGTTTCATGCAGCAGTAAGCTTCTCTTTGTTCTCCTATTAACAATTCCCATAGCTCATTTGGTTTATGTAGGTATATGAAGCAGTAAGGTCAATACCTCCTGATCATGTCACAACCTACGGTGCCTACATTCAGTCAGGGAGGGAAATAAATATATCAATATATTCAATAGGTCATATAGCAAAACTTATAGGAATGCCAAATCATTCTAGACATGTTGGCCAAGGTACGCCACAAGTTATCTACCATCACATTTACTTCCAAGTTTTACGTCATAAATACAAAGACTCAAACACGGATCTTTACTTTTAAAAGCGCTCAAATTCTTAACTCCTGAAACAAACCCTCCAGTACCTTGGCATAGAGTTATATCATCCTCAGGAACTATATCATCAAGGGGTCCAGGAACAACAGGTGCTCAAAATCAATGTGATGCTTTAACAGCTGAAGGAATACAAGTTAATGTTGGTCGTAGTGGTGATATGAGAGTTGATTTGAGGCGTTATGGTTGGTTTCCTTCTCTTGATGAATATCGTGCTCTTGTAAGCGCTGAGAACGGGGGTGATGATGGAGAGGAAAATGAGGAGGAGGAAAATGATGGATGAAGTGCAACTTAAAAGGATGGTGAAGCTAATAGACCCAAACTAAACACATAACGGGATTATTATAATGTACAATATCATTACCAATGATTACAGTATCTATCAAATAGTGCAAAGGCCAGTCACTATCTCAGTAGACATTTCAGACCAACCTTATCAACGCTGGACAAAAAAAATATTCTGCAAGTCAAACTCGGATTCGGTACTAAGTAAAAGTAATATCGGTGCAATGTCGGTAGCAGTCAAAACCCTGGAACGAGTCCATTTTTAACACATTTTAAAGGCTGGTTAAAATTAAACCTCAATCCGCCAATGTCGATGTATCATAAATCATTCGTCACTTCTCTATCTCACGAGCGAAGGTCATGGTTCTCGAGTGTTTCTCATGATTCATTCTTATTGATTTGTTGGACACTGAAGTATTGCCACATTAAACGGCGGAGTCAACGGATTCAAGTTGAACTGTCAGAGTAAGAGATATTGATATCCGGTGTCAATGTCGATGTCGGATGTAGATGTTAGATGTTAGATGCCGGGGTATCGGATGTTAGATGTCGGATAGAACCGATCCATGTTGGATGGGTAATGTGAAGCCAAGTATCAGATTTAAGTATAGCACGGTGCTGATTCGTTTTCGAAACTTCGGATCAGAGTCCCTAAACGATCTCTCTTTGTGTTCAAGTTGATAACCTGACAGTAGTGATACACCATACACAGCGATGGATAGCATATGATCCATATATATACTGATCGATACGCAGCCATGATCATGGAATCGCCACACGATCACATAGAGGTGATCAAGGGTAGTATAATAAATATATAACATGATACATGATGTAGATCTGGCAAAAAGAACATTCCTTTCGTTAAGAAATCGGAGTCGGAGTCGGAAGCTAGCAGTTCTTGATCAACTTTTTCCATATCTATCAGAATTCGAATATGTCGGATGGTGGGTACTAAGAATAGGTATTACAGGGTATTAGTAGCCTATGTAGTATGTGCACATCATTAGATCATTCATTACATCAAAAGACCGACCATACTATTCAGGCAACAGGTGTGTCCCGAATAAGTTTCGAGAGTCAACTACTATTTTATATTGGTATCATCAAAGCAATAAACGACAGTGGTTTTTAGTTTGCAAGCAAACCAACAGAGTTATCATATAAAAACAGCGAAAAGAATGAATGAAAAAGAAAAGCATAAAAAAAGCAAGCAGTCGGCATCAATCCGAGCGACACTCAGGAAACATGAACCCCGGAAAAAAAACCAACACACAGTCTATCTAGCAAGTCCAATAGTCGAATACCTCAAACTCTCGTCCTTTTCCTCCTCCACTGAAACAAACACAGATCCATCATCCCTTCTACTAGATTCCATCGATCTATTCCCTGTTACCGATACAGATGAAATCGTATTCAAAGGAATGTGAGCTTCAGAATCACTTGATATATGTCTTCCTCCACCTCCCGCTAAATTGAAATGAGAATGTGGAAAAACAGGTGATCGATCCATAGCTGGTGTGTATCTCGCAGTTGAAGCAACGCTTGCACTTCCACCAATACCGACACCACCATTAGGAGAAAGGTGTGCATGTTCGTGTCCTTCAACACCAAAAGCTTCTCCGAAATCTGGTCTTCTTTGAGTTTTATTTTTGTTGACAGTACTTGACCAGTAATATCGGAAACTTCCGGCGATTTCGGATGCAAAATCGGCTATTAATATTTATGAAATGAGCTTTTGTGTTCTTCTTTTTTTGTGGAGTGTGTGTGCGAAGGACATACCATAGTTGATTCTATGGTTAACCAGCAAAGATGAGTTTTCCGATTAGGGCAATGTTAGGAAAAATGCTTACGAATCCCATAAAGGTTTCCAAATACCAGTTTTCACACCTGATTTTTTGTAATCGTTTGGTGTGTAAGCCCATCCCATGAATAATGAGAAGAATACCATCTACAGGATTAAATTAGTAACTAGGTAATATGGATTGGAGATGAGTAGAACGTGCCTCGATACAAACGGCTAACGCATTCAGCCCGTTTGAGACATTCGTTTCGGTCCAATACGTTGTTGCTGCAACAGAAATATGAGAATTTGATCACAATTAAAGGATTGTTTGTCCAATTACAATGGATTACCCGCCCTTCGAGAGCAGAGAACTATAATGAAAATGAAAAGAATCAAATTCTAATTAATACATTCATTTAACAAAAGAAATAAGTAAAAATCAACTCACGACAAAAGATTGATAAAATGTGAACATGACAATAAGCTTGATAGCTAAGAATTTAGCCATAGGACGTTTAGCCCTCAGTTCTTCGGCTGTAAGACCATAGAATACTAGTAATCCATACAAGGCAATACTAGGGATCCATTACAAGTTAGATAAATTTCATAAAGTTAAATCTTGTATGGCGTACCTAATGCTGACGAAATTGATGGATTCTAGATAAACACTAGCCCATCTCGGTGAAAAGCCTGCACTATGGCATAGAACGCCTAGTTTCTCGCAAATAATACCTGTTATAGATGCGGCTACAAAAAAAAACACAGGAGAAGCTTCTGAGTTCCGAAATTATCGAATGTTTTAAGAATAGAACATACCTGGTCGGATGATCACGTATTGGAGGACAGACCACTTTAAATGAAATCAGTTACAATAAGTATTTGAACAACATAGTTAAGACATGAACAATTGCCATTATTATACGTACTTTGACAGTGTACATGAAATAAGCCTACTGAATCATTCGATGGATGTATATGAAGGGGTGGAACGCCAATTGCATACCTTGGTTGGCCGATATCTCCAAAAGCAAAACTAATTGCAAAACATTTTAAAGTTAACACGTGTTGTTTGAACGGGATTGGAGGAATGAACTAAACTGGAATTGGAAGCGGTCTTTTGTCTTTCCTTTCGAGAGCTTTTTCCGCAGAGTTTCCAACAGCAGTGGAACCCACGTATTCAATTAGAAGAAGACTATAATTAAAAAATGAATATAAATGAGATTGCTGATAAGGAGTGCAATTCCACTTACAGGAAGGCACTGAGACCGATCGCCTACTTTGGTTTAGGCTTAATTACATTAAAACAGCGAGGCGATGCATACCTCATAAGCTGTTGGGCTGTATGAGCAGTGTTGTTTGAGGGGGTATAAACTAACAACGTACCGACTTGGATGAAGGAGTAGTATGTATATTGTCGAAAGAATCTGTATGAAGTAAAAGATATGATAGCGTAGACTGGAGGCATGTAGAGGATGCGTAATCTGCAAGGAGTGATGGGTGTCCGATAATGACATCGTGGGTTGAGATACGTACATTTGACGTTGCTGAGGGGGGTTTGTATAATTCCTGAGGACAAATTAACCTGAGAAAGTCAGGCTTGGCGTGGCATGGGCACACCTGCAATGCGAAAGGACGGTAAAGAGAGAAATAAGACAGGTCTACGCCCATAAGGTGATCAATCATTCCTGTCGTAAGTCAGGCAGCAAATGGACTCACCAAAACTGCGCAACCACCTGCTATGGCCCATCCTATACGATGTGTGGTCCAGTGTAGTCCATTCTCGTCCCAGAATCTCGATTGGTCGATTTCCAGCTGGTTTTCTGACGGACAGGACATATGCCGCAGAAGAGGTCGGCGGTTGAATTACAAAAGAACAAGTGTTGTTTGCCTACTCCAAGGCCACAACAGCCGACCTCGTTCAATCCTCCTTTTGGTAACAATCACACACGTGACCTTCGGTTCTCTCCCGACCGCGCTTGTCAGATCTCCTTCCACCATACCCTGAATCTCGTATACCTCTGCAGGGCCTCCTGATATGTTCTCTGAACACCCACAATGTCTGCTTCTCCAACGACCAAAATACTTCATGCTGTGTCTGGTCACTGCCGATCACGCTAACCGCCGAGAACCACTGAATGTTCATACTTTGTTAGAGAAACTGGAATTGATCTCCTCCGAATTGCTGCCGTAACTTTCTTCCTTGCAAGTGCCACATGTGGCCCGCTGGTAAGTTAATAGATGTCTAGTACACTCCTGGTACCTGCTCTACCGCCGCACATGTGTATGCTTTTGGCCATGGAGTAATACCTTCATTTTCGCACTTTACGCATCTCCGAAGGGAATAGGAGTCATTTCAGTTGGTCTAATAACGTGTAACAGCTGTCTGGGCTTTAGGAAAAATGCATAAGATAAGCTTCTTCAATGTTCATTCATGGATCTCGTTATTTCTGGTTCCATCACCACGCAGATTTGGTGTCTCCTTCCGGGATCTCGTTAGATCCACACGTAGATGTTCTACCCGCTACCAACTCTATGTGCCAAGACCTTGCCGCAAGCTTAATGCCTCCGAATAGACTTGTAACTGTCATATAATTCATTATTATCTGGGAGAAAGTACTGTCTAGACAAAGGTAGTCATGTAAATCATGGATCATATAAATCATGCCGCTCGAGTTTTTTTTACGACCTCTGCAATTTTCCGAGGACTCATCATCTTCCGGAAGCAGGTGCGTGTAATTTGCATGATTTGATCCACTAATACGTCAATTCAGTGTTCCAGGGGAACTTTTCTTATACCTAGATGTCCTGGTTTTCGGCAATTTGCCTTTACCATGATCTAAAATCTGATCATTTATAGGCATAGATATTCCTATAAGTATCCCAGTGTTCAGCGCTGGACTCACCACGGAATTCAGCGTCTCCTTCTCTCTCCTGCCAACAGCAATGACCGTCGACAAAACCACCTCTGCTCTCGAAACAGAACTCACTTCATCGAGAAACACTCGTCTGAAACTTGTGACACTTCTCTCACTCTACGATCTCCTTCCACATTCCATTTCACGACCTCCTAATGCGGAAGAACCATTAGAACTCGACGATGCTATTGATTCTGAAAATGTGAGACGAATTTTGGAAAGCTTAAGAGAGACAAATCGTATTCCTCCAAGCTGTCCTTTGGCGAACACTACCCAGGTTAGTAGTCTCCACCCCAACAAAGAGTTTTCCACACATCAACAAATCGCTGAATTTATTACCCCAGCGGCAATCCAATGCATCACCACCGATGATGGGCACTGAGTCCCGGTCACCAAAACTTGATACATCCGTCCATTTGTCAAGCGATCGTGATTGTTCGAAACGTCAAACTGCCACGAAACGTGTATGAAATCAAATTTTTTCTTATGAATGTACCGTAAGTAACCTATATCACTATGTGTCGGAGCATCGCTTTTATGATGAAATTATCAACGATTTCATTGACGTTACTTTGTCATTTATTGCATACTTAGGTGTTTCAATCAACTTCCCCCCGTCTAGTTACAGTGCATCTCTTATGTCCCCTCTTCAGTAACTCTCTAGCATTTTTCCATGTATATATATGCATAACCGTCTAAATAGATATTTTCGCTCTTCCCATCAAGAGTCGGCAAAGTTTCCACAGCAGTGAATCATGATGAGGTGCGGTGATGTGCGGTGAAATGGAAATGTATCTGCTAAAATAAACATGAAAAAGTGATGGTATAGTAAAATTGGCACAGTCTGTGATCGTGGGAAAGTGTGATGGGCCAGAAGGAGAAAAGCCGGGATGTGATATAATTAGTAATTAATCACACCTTGCTTCTATACAGCTCTTTGTGTGAAATCACCGACTAGGAAGTTATGTCCCATGCGAAACACTGGTCAAGCTTCAGCAGTACCACTGATCACATTGAAACTAAACCTCCTACAAAACGTCAGAAAACCAACGCTGGTACGTCTTCTTACTTTGAAAGATGGTCTTGCCTTTGTATACAATAAGCGCTTAATACATTGCTTGTCAGAAACTACTACTGTCATGTCTACCGTAGATCCAAACAAGAATGCACATTTGAAAGGACGAAAGCGGTTCAAGGCTGATTTACATGATATTGAAGAAGAGTGTCTCCATATTGGCTTTTCGGTCCACGGAGTCCATGTCAAAGGTACAGACATTTCCTTTGCTACTGCTTACATGTCCTACACTTGCTAAAATTATGAATCAATAGAAGTAAACGCTGGCGATGATGATGGATCGATTGACGCGGTAATTGAATACCCGGACAACAAGTTTACGGTCAACATCTTTGTATCTGGTGCATTATTTTCTCTTTCAATCAATGAATCGAGTTATGATGATTGACTGAAATTGTTTTTGTATGTCTATCAGACACCTCTGAATATCCAAAAACCCATACCTTATTCTGTTCATCTCCGGATACCGGAGTATCTAACCAAGTACAAAACGCGTTACAAGACTTTGCCACAGGACCATCACGACCTATTCGAGAAACACTGTTCCATCTCCTCTCGACCATCTCCAGAGCAGTCGGTCTAAGCAAATCTACTAATGCTAATGCTGATGGAGATGGTGTTAGTGGAGATGAAACAGAGGAAGTTACGGATGATGAAGATTATATGAGTGATGATGATATTATGGACATGAGCTCTTTTGCCATAATAGCAACTAATCAAGTTAAAATGGCCACTTTACAACAGTAAGTTTTACTCCGATAAGAGCTCAAGTCGAAAGATCAAACATATCATTGTCATCTAGTGATTTTCTTGAAATAGTCGCTGCGGATTATAATCCTGGTTTCCTCAGTTATTCTTCGGACAACTTCTCCATCACAGTTTCTATTCCCATCATCAAACTCACAGATATTATACCGCCCAGAGCTTTGATGGCTTGGGATCGTGCATTATTATCCAAAACTCAACATCTATGTCTTCTTATTTCTGGTTTCGCTGGTGTTTATCCTCCTCTTACGGATGAAGGAACATATACCTCACAAGCACATAAATACGGAACCCACATTCAATTCAGAATCGGATTGACGGAACGGTATAAACCTGGAAAAGAAGAAGCACGAGAAATTATTAGGAAACATGCACTCATTTCGGATGATAATTCCGATCCTATTCCCCTTCCTCCACAGCCAACGTACCTTGATGAAGATGAAGATGATAAGGAAATCGAAGTCGAAGTCGAACAAGATTCTGAACCATTGTTTTTGGAAGATGAGAATCAAAATAATCCAAATCGATTTGACGCGTTTAGTTTGAGTAGTTCTTTGGAATCGCTTATGAATCATTCGTTTCTCAAGTTGGTACAGTATAGACGTCAGTTTGGGTTAAGTTGGGCTGGGGCGGAGAAATTGTTACTTGAATCGGAACAAAAACAAATTTCACCAAAGGATGCTTTGAAGTTGTTTAGTGACGTGAGTGCTATTTAAGCTCATTCCACCCATTCTTCATAACTGCGTAAAAACGCCGATAACGAAACAAAAATGCTCATTATTTATTTTTATATTTTTATCTCAGGATATAAATAAGGCAGAGAAATACGAAAGAGAAATAAGTCGAAAAATAGGCTTAGGAGATCCTTTACATGGGTTATCAAAGGGTTCACCTATCAATCTCCCACTAACGGCGTTTTGTTACCTCGTTAGACGTCTTGCGGTGAGTACGGAATATTACCTTTATTATTGGCTTTTTTGTCTGGACCTTGGGTACCAGAGATAGGAACTCATCTGAGATATATATTTTTCTTCTTTCTTTCTTTTCCCCCTCTCTCCTTATTACCCGTATTCATTATTTATCATCTAGATCTGTCCGGAATATTGCCTCGTCTGTCATCGCAAATTGGAAACGGGTTACGAGGCACTTAAACCTTATGTTTGTGATTCCAAGTTGTGTGCATATCAGTATTATGCTATGAATCGTGGTGCACCTCTTGAGGTACGTTCTTGAATTAGTTCTTATATATTCTCATCTCAAATGTGGCATTATGTTTACGTTGCACTCGTTCTTTTTTGTAGTATGAAATAATTCACAATCAAAATACCGTGGATTTATTGGTATCTTTCGCTTATACATCCGCTGTAGAAGGAGCGCTTGAAGATCCCCCGATTGGTATGGGACTTAGAGTTCCTCTTCCTAAAAGTGGTATCAATGGTACTACGACTAACCACACTTACAATATGCAACAACTACAACCTCCCATGGATGAAGATGGTAATGGTGGTAATACAAACAAGAAATGGGGGGCTGTGGCTGATGAAGATGGGTTGTGTGATTTTGATTTGTTGGATTTACCGAGGGTAAGATGTTACTCATTTTCAAGTGAGATGGATGTACTAATGGTTTTATTTTATCGCATTGGGCTTACAAATAGATGAGGGCGGCTATCGTTCAACAAATTGATAGTTTACCAATGGTAAGATGATAAACTATTATGTTTCGGTTGTAACTCTAACCATTTCTTTTTACTTCCTTTTTTTCTAGATATATACGATGCGAAACCATTTAATTCAAAAGAAAGAGCATGGTAAAAGGAAACCGAAGCTACAAGACCTCGATTCGAACATTCTTCCTGCTGCTTGGTCGATTTTGAGATGGTATGTGTCCTTTTTAATATCTTCGTAAATGTTGCTGAAAAACATTGACTTGCAATAAACAAGGTGTGTTGCGTCGTGTACTGCATACATTGAAGAAATTTCGAATAAGAACGAGTTGGTACAAGGATTAGGTACCGTTGTCTTCATATCTTCCTCTTACACTTACGTTGACCCGTTGATGCTGTTGTAGGTCGTACATGGCGCCAATTTAGATTTAGTGTTGGTGCACCTGATGCCGAATCTAAATTCCAACAAGCCATCACTGAGGCTAAGTCTCAAAGTAGTCGGGCTGCCGATTGCCCTGTTCTTTATGTACGTCATTACGCCTTGTTTTGCTTTCTCCTTTCGTGGTGTTGGTAATTGATAGAATTTGATGATATAGGCTTTTCATGGTTCGCCTTTGAAGAATTGGCATTCTGTGAGTACTTGGTATCCTTCTCATTTATACATATTAGTGAACTGACGAACTGTCTGATAAAGATAATCCGACAAGGGTTGTGGTATAAGACTGTTGCTCATGGTCGAGCTTATGGTGATGGTAAGCCATTTATCCTTCGCTGTGATCTTTTCCCGAAATAGTAACATTGAACATTCACACCCCATTTTTATTTTTGGTAGGCGTGTATCTTGCGAAAGATGCATCTATTTCATCTGGCGGTTATTCAAGACCAGGTACTGTTTGGAAAAATAGTTATATCTCGGGAGCTCTTTGTTTCGCTTTGGTTGAAGTGGTCAATTTACCAGAAAAATTTGTTAGTCAAAATCCTTATTTCGTTATTTCTCAGACACATTGGATTTTGTGGTACGTCCCCCTCTTCGTTTTATTTTTATTTGCTCATCTGATCTATCTGTATACAAAAATAAATCACAGTCGATATCTTTTGGTTGGGGGTAGAGAGGTACAGGTACCGGATATACCGGGAGAATACGATGGTAGAATGGCGTTTGTCAAGATGGATAAAACTCATAAAACTACAATGGGAAAAAATGATATTCAAATCCCGGATCCATCTTACAGAATCAATACTTTGATACGCGAACGATGGCACGAACATTACGATAAAGATCGTGATGAAGATGATCGTATTGTGTTTGATTATGTTCCAGTACAACCTTCTCAATCTCAATCTCAACCCCAGTATCGTTACGATGATGATACTCCAGCTTCGTCGTCGAAAAAGAAACAACCGGTGAAGGATGATTGGAAACATCGTTCGGATCATGTTACTGCTGCTGTTGAAAGAATGATGCCACCTCCGGAGGATTCAAGTACAACGGCGATTTTGGCTTTACAGAGGGAGTTGAAATCTATGATTAAAGAACAAAATAATGCACCTAGCTTGAAGGAATTAGGTTGGTATATGCCACCGGAGTTTAATGAAGATAATCTATTCCAATGGGTTGTGGAGATGCATTCGTTTGATCCGGATATCCCTATAGCGAAGGATTTGAAAGCAAAGTAAGTCGTTTTATTTCAAGTACGGAGATTTGATTTAGAGATTAATTGGTTTTATTTCTTAATATTTCTTTTTCAGGAAAATCAATTCAGTTATTTTCGAAATCAGATTTCCTGCCACATTCCCACATTCTCCCCCATTCTTCAGGATTCTTACTCCGCGGTTTTTGCCTTTTATAAGAGGCGGAGGTGGTCATGTTACAGGAGGTAATAACTCTTCAAGCGAGTTGTAGTATAGTTACTAATGGTTTTTGACGTTGTCAGGTGGATCTATTTGCATGGATCTACTTACAGCTGATGGTAAGTGTCTTACTTTTTTTTTTCCATTTCCGTTGGATACGTCTGACACTCGGACATGTGGTTTACATCAGGCTGGTCGCCAAGTTATAGCATACCAGCTGTATTGATGCAAATTAAACTTGCGTTATCTAATTTGGACCCACGTCCTGCGAGGTTGGACCCACATAACTGGGGAGGGTAAGTATCGTCTCTTTGATGTTCCTGATTGAATGAAATGATGAGTATTTTGTAGGTTTTATGCGTCAAGTGAAGCTCTCGAAGGATATCTCCGAGCCGCGACTACTCATGGATGGCGTGTAAGTGTTCATTCTATTTTATGTATCCCTTCACTTATGCTCTACCTCTTTACCTACTTTTGCAGGTGCCGGATGGGTTGAGGAAACTTGTGGGATACTAGTGATTCTACTTATATTCTTTCAATTGATGTACGGTTTTGTTGTAACCGGTCCGGATAAGACATTCGGTCCGGTGTATTCACACGAATTTAATATGGTTCTATTAGTCTTGTCATTACACATCAACTTATTCTCTCTTGTTCTCAAAACTATACTCATCGTTGGATATGGTCTGTCTACCATTATCAGAGCAATATTCATGCAAAACTTATACAAGGTGATCTCCTTCAGGCCGATAACAACCAATCCGCTGCAGAATCACTGCCAACTGACACCAAACCTGACGTCAATAACCTCCCTCCTGATACTCTTGCATTTGCTGAACGCCTGTTCGAGGCTGCACGTTCTGGGAATTCTGAACTTCTACTACCAGCGATTACTGCAGGGCTACCCGTGAATCTAACAAACCATAAGGGTTAGTTAACGACCAACTATCATTATTTTGAACGAGTCAATCTAGACAAGTCAATCTCTTAGGAAACACTCTTTTGATGCTTGCTGCTTATGCTGGGCAAGTGGAACCAACTAAAGAACTTCTGAAAAGAGGAGCAGATCCTAATCGATTAAATGATCTTGGTCAATCGATTGTAGCCGGTGCGGTGTTTAAGGCCCATGATACTGATGAGATTGTGAAGGCGTTAATGGAGAAAGGAGCTGATCCTAGGGCTGGAACGCCGACTGCTATTCAAACTGCTTTAATGTTTGGAAGGAAGGATTTACTGGAGATATTGGGTGCAACTGAGGAGGATAAAACGATAGATGTACCGTTACCTCCCAGTATGGTGCCCAGTTGATTTTCTGGATACTTTGCCCGAAGTATGAAGTGGATGTAGGATTGATTATCATTGTCGACTCTGTGTGCAAATCATTGCTGTGTTTTTAACCTTTATAGTTAAGACGTTTGTGGAAGGGTCGTTTGATATGATAACGGGAACTTGATATGGGAAGTGGGAACTTCGGAACAATGCTGTGATCAAAGATATAATGATCCAAACCTTCGCTTGTCAATTATGTCCCAGCAGCTATCAATCCAGATTGACTTCGGAGTCAAAGTGAGACTCAAGCATGCGGTCAATGATTGTATGTCAGTATTCTGTCAGTACAACTAACAGTTATTGAATTGTTGGTGGAATTTGGGTCTGGAAACCATCAATTGTTTGATGTAAATTGCAACCATCCAGCTTCTCCTACAACACATCGACATTCTGTCTCAGGCTATGGTGACACATTCACCACCAATGGAATAATCCATTGATATGTTCTCTCTAAAGTGTGAGTGACATGTGATCTACCATGGTCACTGGTGCCCAATGTCCAGGCGGGCTTTCTCCCTTTGACCAGTACCTTGACGGTGGCTTCCCTTCTTTCCTTTTCCTCTTTTCTTTCTTTCCTTTTAACCTTACCCTCGAATTTTGGGCTAGTTCCTGCTAATTTCATTTTATACCTTTTATTTCTCTATTTTCGTTCTCGATGGCTACAGAATCAACCCCTGCAGATAAGGTTTCTCTTGGTAAGAAGTCATTTATCTCAATTGGCCTTTGATTAAATTCATATATATAATGACAATATTAGCGACGCTTGCTGCAGTCTCATTTGCCATTCTTCTCTGGGACCAGTAAGTTTTCTACGACTATGTTCAGCTTCGAATCTCTTACCTATGTATTCGAAGCCTTGAACTATTGCCATCAGAATGGGGTGTATACCGTTACATGTATATTCAGAAGAATGGATTTAGGGATATTCGACACTGGTTGTACGTCATCTGCATCTCATTATGTTCGTACTTGCTTCATGACCCTTGAACACATATAGGTTTGTTCTGCTTCGATACACGGGTATTGCTACTCTCTTCACAAATCTCTTCATCTCCTCCTTAAAGACCGATCAATGCAAACTTTCCTCTACACTTTTCAGAGTTTTCAACATTATATTGGTGGCTGCTTTAGTTTCATTGGTTTCCTTCCGCATAACAATTTTCTGGAAATATCATCCTGACGTCGTCAGTGTGATGGGATTTCTTGGGGTAGCGGTAATGGCCACCTGGGTGAGTTCAGTAACCTTTCAATCATCACAGTTGCTCCAAGGGCTTACAGTGTTCGTGTACAGATTGTAGTTGCCTCGCAAACTAGTATCATAACGACACGCCCCACCTTTCCGGCCCTAGGCAGTACATGCTCTTATGCCCCTTTCCCTCCATGGTTTTCAGTCACATACGGCCTTGCACTGGCATTCTTTATAGCTGCATTCGCATTCGCAGCGTCTGATATCCTGATCAAATCGCACGATCCCACCCTCGTCCATGACATCAAGAAAGATTCTCGACTTTTAACATATCTCATCGTTTGCATCGCAGGGTCGGCTGCAGTTCTCGTCATTTTTTCACTCGGACCAGAACAACAAATTAATAAACAAGCTGCTGCGTCCTTCTACGTGGCTATCGTCGTTGCGATGGGATCAAGGATCTACTTGACGTTTACTCAAGCAGAGTTGGAGGTTCCATTATTCAAGGGGCTAAAGAAAAAGCCAATGCAGGAGGCTCCTTATCCCGGTTGGAGTCTGGGTATGAGTCAGGATAACGGTGGTGGGAATGGAAATTGGAATGAAATGAGAAATGTCCAGAATAAACCGGCTACACCATCAGTTAAAACTCCAAGTGTTGGGACATCTGCTGAAGATATATATTCACCAGGACCATTTGGACCGTTCAATGTGATTAACCTTGGGAATGGTTATCCTGTACCTCCTCGTCCTCCACCAGTTCCCCAGATTGGAGAGGCTGAGAATTTTGATGACTATCCTAGGGCAATTGGATCGCCTTCGCTAAAGTCTAAGGCATCGAAAGAGGGATTCGTTAGTCCAGGTATCAATGCGATTCCGAGCCCTGGTCAACGAGTATCACCCCTATCACCTCAAAGTTCACAAATTGGAATAACCTCGCCGCAAACGATGACCAGTGCAACATTCTCACCAATCATGTTTAGCGAAGCACAAACTCCACCAGTACCTACCAAGCAAATGAGAGCTCAGAAACAGAAGAGTGAATATGGTACAAGGGGCCCGGGAGGGAGGACGAAAATATTCGGTGCTGCTTTGAAAGGTCCTGGAAATGCTATTGGTAGTAAGAAGTTGGAAGAGGCGAGGTCTGGATGGATGGATTCATGATTGGACTTATGGGAATATCCGTTTTTCTTCTTCTCGTTTTTCGTTTCTGGTAGATTCAGAATGGATCATGGACGTTCCCCGTTATGTAGGCTGGAATTGGAATTGATATTGACGTTATACTTATGCACAAGTTACATAACTGCATCAGCCACATTCAATAAGATGACGTAAAAGCATCTTATCAGTTCTCCTGCTTTAACCACAAGCATAAACATTGACCACCAAGCGATTCCATGCAGTACCTTTCGTCATGAACAATAAGGTGAGCGGGACGATCAAGAAGAATACATACAATTATAATCGCATAGTATTTTGCTCACAATTTAGCCATCCTTTCAATTCTCAAACGTTATGTAGTAGTACAGCATCTCACGGGGAAGTGATGGAGGGTAACACCGACACAGACCCGGTATACGGCACTTGTGTAGCGACAAGTTGAATAAAACTGACCTATAGATGCCAGGCCATTTCCATGGGAAGTAGTCATTGTGCTCACCTTCTTATTCATGACGTTATACAACAAACGGGAGAAGGACTTAATTAATACTTCGTGTTGCTGAGTATGCTAATATGGAAGGATCGATAAAATATGCAGTGGTAGATACTAATGAAATGTAACTCGTGCTTCAAGTGGGCGGTTGCGTGATAGCTTGGAAGATTCCCACGCACGTTAGGGTAGGTTGGATTGCCAAAACCGATTTGAGATACACTTCAAGTTCGCTTTGACATCGTCTTTCTCAATGGCAAGCGATCCCTTCTTGCAGCACATCGCTGACTTGTTGGCGTATTACAAGCTCGACACCAGGGATGGTCCACCCCCTACGTGGAAAGGCGCTTTGAGCCCAAAACAAGAGGCTATTAACCAGTACATTGACAAACTTGGTAGCAGACTAACCAATGCCGAAAGGGAAATAACTTTACATAGGCTCGACGAAGGACAAAACGATCCAAGTAAAGATACCAATATCTCCACCTCGGAGACTGTTACTTCTATGGACCCTGGCAGTATCACTTCAACAGACAATGATAATCCTGTTGTTGACCCAAGTTCAACACAAGATCATAAATCGCTTAGAATCCAAATTCAAGATATCACTCGAGTTTGCAATGCCATCGCAGTTGGTGACTTGACTCAAAAAGTAACTACTTCTGCTGAAGATGAAGATATGATCCAACTGAAAACGGATATCAATACTATGGTGGATAATCTCGTTAATCTTACTGAAGAGTTTAAACGAGTATCTAGGGAGGTCGGAAATGAAGGGTAGTATACATTTCGCCTTATTGTGTGAATGTTCAACTTATATATCGAGTAAAGAATATTTGGGTTTCAAGCTTATGTTCCTGGTGTCGAAGGAACATGGAAAGATCTGGTTGAATCTATGAACCTTCTATCCATGAGCATCACTAACCAGGTTTGAAACCCCCGTATTGTCATTCATAATCGTTTGTAATACTGAATCATATCTTTTGTAGGTGCGATCTGTTGCAGAAGTTATAAAAGCTGTCTCTGTGGGTGATTTGTCAAAGACAGTTCAGGTGGATGCACAAGGAGAAATGCTTGACTTGAAGAATTCAACCAATTGTTTAATACACAAGTGAGTGAGCTTGAAGTGATAATTATAGATTCCTGATTAAAATGCGTTTAAAGGCTACGTTCATTGTCGTCGGAAATTCACACAGTTACTACGGAAATTAGTACTGAAGGTAACTTTGGTGGAAAGGTAGAGATCTCATCGGACGCCGAGGGTGTTTGGCTCCAGCTATTAACAGACGTGAGTATCTACTAACCACTAGTCATAATAATAACATCACTGTTAACCTAACCTTGTGTCCTATGAAGGTCAATGAAATGAACGCTGTCTTTACGAACAACTTCAGGTCCGCTTCACAAGTTATTACAGCGATCGCAAGTGGAGACTTGACACAAAAGATGGAAATTGAAACAAAAGGCGACATGTCAACTGTGAAAGGTGAGACAAAATAATACACTGCACTGTACATGAGTTATAGATTGTGGACAACTGATAATATCAAAATCGTTATTATTATTATTAGAAACTTTGAATTCGTTGGTAGATATATTACTCGCTGTTATCACAGGAATATCAAAACTCGCTATCGACTACCATTATGGACGACTTGGTGAACAGATGTGTGTTCCTGAAGCTCAAGGGACATACAAAGAAGTACAAAAGAATCTTAACGTTCGTGAAGTTTCTTGGGTTTATCATTCTTCAGTGAACATCTGACACAATAGATTGTAGACGATGGGTATGGGTCTCACCCAAATACAACGCTCAATTATGAATGCATTAAAGGCGGCTCTTTCTGGGGATTTGAATGCTCGAGTACCCTATGATGATAGGTTACAAGATGAAATGTTGACTTTGAGAAATGATTTCAATGCTATGTTGGATGAATTTTGTGGACTTAAACAGTTAACGGATGTAAGAGACCCCGAGGTGATTGCCAAAATAAAATGAGTCTGATAATGTATTCTATTTTGTAAAATACAATACAACTGTATGGAATATGGACGAACGTCATTTATTAGGATCCAGGGTGATTTATCAAAGTCTCTAAGAAGCTACTGATATCGTGAATTCGATGATCCAAAATACGTGAGTTCCATCTACTTCGTCAAACTTGAGGCTTGAAGGCTATGGAGATATTTATTGCAAGATTTAACAAACTGGGTAAAGCTCGCATTACAACCAATTAAAATTTTGTTCGTGTTACAATTTTTCTCTATTTTTTTTCTTTTGGTAAGACTAATAATTCATATATACATGTTATATATGTAGCGCATAAATACAAACAAAATAGATTGAAGAAAAAAAATTTTAAAGGGTATATAAATCATTAACAGATAAAAGAACAAGAAATAATTCGTCCGTATAAATAGAGGTGTACTATGTACTCATTATTTCGGGGCTCTGTTTGAACCAACAGAAAGGAGAGGAGTAGGACAAATCGTAGCAAATGAAAAGAAAAAGAATAAAGATGGAGTGCAAACACAAAAGCACAATGGAAATGCACACGTAAGAAAGAAAAAAAAGAGAATCACTAAAAGCGAGTAAAAGGAAACAACAAAAGAGTGAAGAAACCACAAACACAAATATGAGATAAAACACACGCACATTAAGAGTAAGAAATGAAACAGAAAAAAAAAACAAGAGCAACAAAAGAAGACACACAAAACATCACCCTCTTCTAACTATACCCAAACACCACTCCCAAAAAATCTCTCCAACTTCGTTTAATAACCAACGTATACCCACTAGCATATTCCTCTACCAACCATTCCAAATACTTTGCATCCAAACCACTTAACGGACCCAACTCAAATGCTGTTATATCTTTCGGAGTAAGATACAATCGATTATCCATTTCAGGACCTAAATTCGAAATCCCATTTGGTAAAAATGAATTTAATACTGTTAATTGGAATGAGGAATGTGAATGGAATGTTTGAAGTAACGCCATGGTTGTATGAATTTGGCCTTCAGCCTGTTCTTGAGAGGCGAATTCATCATGTTCCGAATTTGTTGTTGTAGTTGTTGTTGAAATTTGTCGATGTTTCTGAATAGATGAGGTTCTTCTTGTCGATTTCACAGAAGAACTCAACCTATTATGTGATTTTGTTGGAATGACATTTCCAATCCCACCACTTGAAGATGCTTTAGGTCCTCCTTCAATACCCATACCAACATTTCTAACATAACTCCCGGTCATTGTTAAATCATCATCTCCATCCAAATGAATAGCACCCCAGTTTTCTGCACCATTGGCAGTGGAATAGGACATGGTAGAATTTCCACGCCATGTACCAATCCATAAACCAGCGCATATAATACATACATCTTCGTATACTCGCCATGCATCTGTCCATGTATTAATGAATTTTGGTTTCACAGGCAATTCAGGAGTTGCGGAAGGACCGCAACAGGCATGGTGAGGATTTTGATCCAAATCGAGTAGTAATATGCGTTCAATTTCATTCCACTGAAGGAGGAATAGTCAGCATTTTGCTTTTATGAATAGAAATTAAACAAAAGGCTAAGCTTACTAATTTAACATCGCTCCATGCAAAACGAATGGTCGAAAGACGATGAGTGGGTCCTTTCGGATTATTAGTGTAGTTTGAGCCAATTGGTTTTGAAGCATAGAAGGTTGGTCGTGACATTTTGTTTGGTGTAGAAGTCGTGAGGTCAATAAGCAGGTCATAATATGATGGTTTTTCAAGGTAAATGGCATCGGTTGTACATGCAATCCAGCCTCGACCGGATTGTCCTTCGACATGTAGTCGATCTAGATCACTTAGTGTGACCATTCCCAGAACTGAAATTGGGTCTTTGTTGCGTCCTGTCAAACAGGTTGGGTCTTGAGATGTTTGAATGTCATAGCACATGTCTGCTGCTATTTGGCAGAGAATGCATGCCGCTTGGACTGGAGGAAGGGTGTATATGAGTATGCGTCGTCGGCCAAGAATATTTTTGTAGAGGGTGAGCGATGACGGTCCGAGTATCCGTAGCAAATGGGGTAGGTGACTTGTCGGGATGGCTTCAAGTTCATTGGAGGGCTATGAAATTGGCAAGTCAGCAAACAATTGCTGATCGAAGCCTCGAGCCTTCTGCTTACCACGATAAGTTCGGCACTCCACCCATTCCAATCCCCTGCTCCTCCGAGGTCAGCCCGTCGAATTTTTCGTTGCTCAAAAAATGCCTGCGCAGGATCCCAGTCGCTACCAGAGGGTTGTAGCTGGCCAGAATATTCTAGCTTGGAGTATATCGTATCTGTGAGTTCCTTCAGCGCCTGAACATGTTTCCACGGACGCGGTCTCCGAGATTTGGCAAGCAGAATGCCCAATGATGTTAACCTAAATCCCCTATGCCCAGCTTCCGTACTCTTCCGCCGTCGAAAAATACAAACACCATGCTGTCCGTCTTTCGTAAAATAACTAAACAAACTGGGTTAGGGTGATGTCCAGATGGGCGTCAAAATACGTACACAACATCTTGTTCCACAAGGTGAAGTCCGCTGGGCAAAGCGCTGAATTCAAGATGATCGAGGTTTAGATCTGCATGTTCATCAAGTTGGCTGTAATCATATCGGAAGATTTCCAAGCGCACCTTCGCTTGCCTTCAGGGACCAATCTACAACGTTTCCTTGGGTGGGATGAAACGAGGCGTGGAAGATGGCAACTACGGAAATGTGAATATAAATTTTAGAATATATGCCAAAATAAACGTACCAAGGTCTTGCGGGTAGTTCTCTGCGACACTTGTGCCAGCCATGACAGTCGCAGTTGACAATGAGAGGCAACAGGAACAAGGTGTGCAAGGTGGAGGTCGTGGTGTGACCTGTGACCTGTGACACTATACCGTACGTGCAGTGCATTGATTCATTGTAATTAACAGTCATGTCGCAGCAACAGACGATAAGCGTCAACGATCTTGATGTTCCGCAGCTCGCCGATATAAAAAAGCAGCTCGAAGATGTTTGTCATGTTATGTCCCTGCTGCGGTAACACGACTTATCGGCCGATAGGAAATCAATCACCTCACAACATCGTTTGCCCAACTAAGGCAGGCACAAACCAAGTTCAAGACTTGCATTGACAACATTAACGATGTGAAACCACAAAACAAAAGCCAGTAGACATAGCATTATCCGTGAACAGCAGGACTGACACGCATATATACAGATAAAGTCATACTCGTTCCTCTGACAAACTCCCTCTACGTCCCTGGAAAACTCTCAGATACAGAACACGTTATCGTTGATGTCGGAACAGGATATTTCGTCAAAAAGGTCGCATATATGCATTATTTTCTCCGGATATATGTTGATCTTCTGATTAGACACGTTCTCAAGCTACCAAATATTATAATAGCAAAGTCGACTATATCAAGACCAACCTTGATACTTTGGATGAAACAATTGGGAAGAAACGCGAGAATCTTAGCTATCTAGTGCAAGTTCTACAGGCAAAACTCCAACAAGCTCAGGCAACTGCAAAAACTTGAACAATAACCTTGGATGTCCGTACATCAGACGAGGCGCATATAATCACACATCCTTATCGGATCCTTCCCAACCACAATAATCTCCAACATCGTTCGCTCGTTTTACATCCTTCCAATTACCCTCCCCATTGTCCAAAATGTCAGCCACCTTTATTGTCTGTCCCTCTTTTTTTCTGGATAAGTTATTGTTGTATGTCGAAGAAAAGTGAACAGTATTCACCAGCACTCCCATCTTCAAAAGTCCGACATCTTCCACAGCTCTTCCTTTTAACCATACAACTTAGGGAATCCACAAAGAGAAACAACAAAACCACATACTTTTCATTATCTCTTATCCTGAGCTTTACTTCTTCCAGGTCACACTTCAACTCCTCCAATTTCTCAACCAACTCCTCCTTTCCTTTCTGCATCTGTTTCTCCAACGCATTGAATCGACTTCCAATGAGTGCTTCCATCTCCTAAGCGTCGATTTGATCTTGATCAAGACAATGTAGTGGCTGACGACAAGCAAACCAAATATACCTTAAATTGAGCCTGTGTAATCGGGTGTGTCCCGTATGGTGTATTCGCTAAATGGTTTGGTTTGAACAAATGAGGATACCCTGAGCCTGTGGCCATTTTCAAGGTGAGCGTTATGGTTTATGCCAGCGAGAACAAGATGCAATAATATTTCGCATCTGAGAAAAATGAATAATTTAATTGGTCTGGATTAAAATCGGCAAATACATATATCAAAAGCAATCACGATCAACATCCAATACCCAAATTCCAATTTGGCCTGCGGAATAAAAAAGAAAAACGTAACAAGCAATAAAAAATGTAACACATTTATGCAACTATGACGCCGGAAAACAGCGCTAGTAACATGAAGGCGCTGATGATGGCGAGAACGTTAGGAAGACTAGTAGACGTAGCTCCATTGGCAATACCAGTAACGTCTTGTGATGTACCTTCTCCCTGTGCCGGTCCCGATCCTTCTCCTCCTCCCGATGCAGATGTAGATATGGGCCTTTCAGAAGTGACAGATGTAGGCGGGGGTAATCCTCCTCCATTACAATTTGTACCACAGTCTGTGGATCCAGAACCAAGTACCGTGGCTGCATTGGTAGGAGAACCGGAAGGTGGGTTATCTGGCGCACCCCCAGCCGTGGTTGAACCTCCGGCACTAAGGATTAATTGAGGGATATCATAACCTGCACAATATTCTTGACCGAATTCTATTAAATGCAACAGATGCAAGTTATTACGGGGAAATTTTTGAAGAAAATTGCGAGCAGGCATAGGGAATACGACGTTCAACTCGTTACTCACCATTAAGAAGACCTTGATAGTAATCTTCTTTTGTATCCGAGGGAGGTTCCATTAAACATTCGCAACATCTGACAAATTCGTGACCGTATTGTTCGGTACAAACGCATGAACGTAATTCGCATGCCTACAGTATATATGTATATGTTCTGGAGGTCAATAAAGAATGTATGGATAATGAAATGAAAATGAGGACTTACACCAACTGCGCCCCATATAATATCACATTCTAATGAGCACTTTGAGAAGTACACGTGTTATACACGAAACAGCACGTTGTTAATGAAGATTAGTGGGGATGGGAGGGTATTGTACGCAGTACGTACCTGTTCCGGTGGTGTTGCAGGATTGAAGAAGTTGAACAAATCTTCTGTACGATTTCCGGAAGTTGATTGTCGTTTTTGAAGGTTTGATAGATTAATATGAGTTGGCCAGGAACTTTTTGGGATTAAGGTGTTCCATGGAGATGGAGAACGAGCTTGGTGTAGGTCGGGTTGAACAGTAGTGGGAGTGGCGTTTGTTGTAAGTATGTTGTTAGAGTTTAGGGAGAGGATGGAGATCAGGAGTAGACAGTGTTTGAGCGCTGGTACTGAAAGTTGAAGGTTGTACTTGTTTCGCATCGGTCGCTTTCGGTGTCTAACTGAACTTTGTCCAGGGTATATGTATCGGTGAAAAAACAAAATGGGTATGGTGAGCAGGCTGATGATGGTGTTAGTGGTAAGTTGGATGTAGTGATCGAGGTATATAGGGCAGTGGCTTCTAGGTGGTTGTTATGGTTGTTAGTGTTGAAAAGGGTTTTTCCCTCGTCAAAAAAGAAAATTGCACTAGTCTCGCTTTATATATATATATATAGGCCAAGTATGTATTCGATCCCTTGTGTGTCCCTGAATTGAGCTAGGGATAGTGTTGCCGTGGTTCGACTCAAAAACCGCAAGTCGATTGAGTCGGACCGTAAAAAACCGGACGGAACCACTCAACCGGCTTCCCGGTTCAAGTCATTGAACCAATGATGAGTCGTTTCCGAATTTGGTAGTAGGATTTGTCAGCAACGGGATGTACATGCTCACTACTGTGTATCGTAAATCATTCATGATCTATCATCTTCTCCAATCTCTAAACAATCCCAGACCAATTTGGAGTCCATGGATCAGTGATATTGTCATCTGAGATGCTCTGGTAAGTGTATTTCTACAAGTATTGACTATGATTTTGCTGAATACACTCTTTCTATTATCAAATCAGATCAGATCGATAACATCTGCATGTTGTACACCTTCTGTAGTGACTGATAATGCACCATATCCACTCAATAGAAGTAATACACTCGTTTGAAGGTGTAAGCGCAGGATCGTAGAGGACGACGAGACGAGCACGATGACGAAGGAATGGAAGGAAATGGTTGAGAAATGACTGAGATATAACACAAACACTGCAGACACTTGTATTAGACTAGAACATACAATAACTTCTTAATTACTCACCTGCAGACACTTGTATTAGACTAGAGAGTCTTCATGTGTCTGCAGGACGCTTCAGTAACGTGTGACGTGTCATTGTGATGTCACAGAAAGCGGAAATAATCTACAAGTCCAAAACTCCAAACAGAGTATCCAACCACAACTCTTCTAACCTCAACCAACAATAAGTACTGACCTTGGGGACTGTCTAGAGCATTCCTGACAGAAGGCACTTTACCTCAAGAGTAATGGCTGTATCAGGCTTCTGCCAGGTGATTTTCTTAATCTTAGGTACAAAACTCGTGTTTGAGCACCACATTTATTTTGCTGGCCATCTATGGGTGCCGATTGTGGGATATGCATCCTGATATTAGGGCCCAGGCATGGTAAGCATTGCTTAAGCCTAGTATTAAAGTAATCTACTGACAAGTGAATTCAATCCTAGGTATGATCTGGAACGTGTTTTCAGTAATTGTATTGGTATGTTCTATTATCTATACTCTTTTAGGCTCCTATACTCACCTTATGGTCCTTCCGTTCATTGTTCCTAGGTGTTTTTGATAGTAAAGATAATACACAATGATTAATACCACTATTGCGAAATTGTAACACTTAAGTGACTTGTAGGAGAGAAGTGGTATAAAAGTGTATCATTCTTCCTATCTTAGCACCCTACACCTGTACTCGTTCCTCCCATCTTAGCACCCTATACCTCTACTCGTTCTTACCTGGTGAGTCATTTTTGTTGATTGTTGTTGTTTTTTTTTTGCTTATTTCTCAAGCTACTTATGAATAGATTATGGCTTGAAAAAAAAAATGTCCAATATGCAAATGGAGCGTCTGAGACTGTCTTTGAAGTAAACCGTACGTTTAATATTCTATTAAATTGCTTTAATATTTTAAACTAAAATGTATTATTAGCAAAGCCACGTCAACGTGGCCATCCCCCAAAAAGTATAGCAATCACTAAACAACAAGATTTACATGGACCACCAAATATTCTATCCAAGGCTTCTACTAGCGCAACTATGGAGCCACTCCCTACTTCGGTCTCTATCACACCCATCCTTGATACCGGGAATCTCAATCCATTTATCGTTACACCTTTACCTTCAATTCATGATTCTACTCTAACATTCTTAGTAACAAATGACAATCTCTCTCAATCACCAATACTACCATCATCTCTGATTAAGAATCACATCGAGAATGAGCAACAAACTTCTAATTCATTCCTACCATATCCACCAGCAACTCCTCAATCACGTATCCATGCTCGTCGTCTCTCTTATACCCCTACTCAAGTTCAAGTAGTTATTAAAAAGGTAACCCAAGTTGCAAAAGATATCCAATCTTTTTTTGTAGAACAAGAAGGTTATCGGAAATGTCAATATTGCATGTAAGTCTTATTGTATATATTAAAAATGACTTTTTCTTACTAATATTATTTTTAGACAATCACATACTAACGATCCATCAACTACACCACCAGATAGTTATCAGAAATCAAGTAGCACCAGTACTCTCCAGCGACATCTCTACACCCACCATCTAGCCGTTTGGGTTGCTGATTGTAACCGATTACAAATCAAAATTACATCAAAGGATGAAAAACTTCGCGCTGGATTACGAAGGCTTAAAGAAAGTAAAGAAATTCAATATAACCATAATGAACAGCATGAACTACCTACTACACATCAACCATACACTCACGAGGGGTTTTTGAATAATTTGATTACATGGATTATTTCTGATGATCAAGTATGTTTTTTTTTTACATTATTATATTGTAATTTTGCTAAGAAAAGTTCTTAGTCACTCAATATCATTGACAATCCCCAGTTTCGGTCTCTCTTGTTTATGTTACGACCTGAACTTCAAAATCACCTTCCTCACCGAACTAAACTTCGCTCACAGATTATTCAAATCTGGCATCAACATATAGTACATTTAAGTGGCAAAATGAAAGTAAGTTGTCGTATAATACTGTATTATTTCCTTATTAAATATACTATAATAATAGAAAGCCTTAGGGAAAATTTCGTTTACATCAGACTGTTGGACAGATACAAATCTCTCACCTTTTATTGCAATTACTGCCCATTGGATTGAGTCTTATGTCAAGAATACTCAACATGGTCCAGAATTTGTTTTATCACTCCGTACTGAGCTTATTGCTTTTCATCGAGTTCCTCAACGACATACAGGTGAACATCTTGCAGCTGTTTTCCTTAATATTCTCAATCATTATTGTAACGACAAAGTAAGATCCTACTATTAAAGAAATATAATAAGACTCTAACTTTTATATAGATTGGCTGGATTACACTTGATAATGCAAGTAATAACAATACTATGGTCGAATCACTTTCCCATCTTCTCGCTACTCAAAATATATTATTCTCGCCTGAAGAGCAACGTATTAGGTATTTTCTGGTATAATATATATATCTCTATTTACTAATGTATATCACTCATTTAGATGTTTCCCACATATTGTGAATATTGCATGTCAAGCAGTTATTACTGCTTTGGCCAATGATGAATTAGTAGTAGTATCTGAAAATCAAACTGAACGTGATCTCATTGGATTATTACACTCATTGGTTAATCATGTTTGTGTTTTTCTATTATAATAATTGGAATTCAACTTATTTATATTATAAAAAGATTCGAGCATCATCACTTCGTCGGGAACACTTCAATAAAGTTCAATGTATACTAGGTATTACACATGTACTTCAGCTCCTACGTGACGTTCCAACTCAGTGGTCATCTACACATCTTATGATTAGTCAAGCACTAGAACTTCGACAGGTATGTTTTTAAGTAATCTTATTCTAATAAACTCTTACCTATTTACAATTATAGGCTATAGATATATTCCTTTTACAACATCCAGAACTTGTAAAATATACAATTTATCAAAATGAATGGATTATTCTTGAGCAAGTATCAAAAATTCTTTCAGTACGTAAATTTCTATATTATTAATAATCATATTAATAGTATATTTTTGAATAGATTCCTCATGCTTTCCAGCAGAAATTATCTGCTGAAAAAACACCAACATTGTGTGAAGCACTACCATCATTTCAACGGATGATTTTAGCATGGGAAAGATGTCAAGAGGATCTACCACATTTTTCGACTATAATCAATGCTGGACTAATAAAACTAAAGGATTATTACAATCGTGCTCTAAATGTTCCAGCATATCAGCTAGCAATATGTATGTTTTCATATTCAATTCTAAACTTAATATTAACATGATTATTATTATTTTAGTCTTACATCCACTACGAAAACTTGCATGGTTTAAGGAGTATATGCCAACAAAAGTTTATGAAGTAAAAGAAATGTTTATTAATCAAGTAAGCTATTTATAGAATTTACAAGAATTACTTTTAACTGAGTATTTGACTAGCTGCGATGTCATCAACAATTAAACCATCCACGAACACCTGGCCAAAATATTACCAGACCTCAAGCTATTGCTAATATCAGCTGGGCTGATGGTGTACTTGGCTCTGATGACTATCGTTTCAATAATCCAGTTGCAGATAGCCTAGAGGCAGAAGTAGATCTATACTTTAGGGATCCACAACCAATGATGTACACCAACATGATATCATATTGGCAAGTATGTGTTCTTTATTCTCACCATAATATTATATGATTCTAAGCAAATTATAGGACAATCAATTTCGCTTTCCAACTCTCTTTCGACTAGCAATGGATATATTACCAATTCAAGGTTCAGCAGTTCCATGTGAGCGAGTTTTCTCAAGCGGAAAAGAAACCATGGCTCTGTGACGTAATCGCATCAAAGGAGACTTAATGGAAGCACTTCAGATGTTAAAGTTTTCTATGAAACATGGTCCAAAGCTAGATTTTACTGCTGGTACTGGACGAGATGAAGAGATTCATGAACTTGAGTTGGAAGAATTGGAGGAGTTATATAATCCCCAGGATATTTTTTCGTTCATGGAATCACTAATAATGTCAGAAGATGAGGAAGATACTCAAGAGCTTTGAGCATGCTATACCAGTTAAACATATATTTATTGTACTGTTTTGTTTTTTGTTTTTTCTTCTCAGAAATATATAAAAGGATATTATTTATGTAATAATAACGGTTCAATGTGGTCCCGAGTCACTTAGGGTCTAATGGTTTAGTAAGTTGATCAAGACGGGACCAAACGGGACCAAACCGAGTTGCGACAACACTAGCTAGGGATTTCATAACTTGATTAAGTACATAAACCGGTTCATTTTTTCTCTAGTTTCGTTTTTCCACTCTCTCTCCTTTAATAACGGATGGAAGCGGAGTTGGATTTTTTGAATGTATGCGTGGGTGTGTAGATTTGGTATGCTTATATACATAGTATGTATGAGATAATATTGACAAAGAGTTCTACGAGTTTTGAATTTGTGTAGGCGGCGTTATTTTCTATTTATAGATTTTGCACAGCCCTTGTTACTAGTTAGACGGGTATTAATTCCGGATTACTTACGGGTAGACACACACTTATCGATTCTTCTGTGTTTGAATACAATCAACGAGTAATACTGAACGCCAAACGAGTCATTCGAGCTCATTACATATCAATTTCTAGTCACCATTTAACATCTTTTACGAGCCCAGATAGACCCGAGAAAAGGACAGACACCCGGTATATGACCTTTGAATATTGAACATCTAGAGGGGATGACTGAGTTATAGATACCAGAATAGTTCTTTTATGGGAAAGGTAGACCAATGGGAAGTAGTGAAATCGTAGGGAATCTTGCTTTCACAAAACATCAGTCCCTTCAATGACCGCTTTTTTCCTTTTTACCAGCGGCATCATAGGGTACACGTTAGGTGTATACTATGGATGATCCGATGTGTGCATACCGATCTTCGGGAAAAGCCCTTAACGCAATATTAGCCAATACAGGATTAAGTTCTGCGTAATGATCCATTCTCCATAATTCACTATCCCTCGTAAAAGTCCAACAAAGGAATAATGGACAAGACATATGCCTGTCTGTATGGCGCATAATTGACAACTTTAAGGGAAATATGGGCTATGTTTGAGCATGCACTCAAGCTGGCAAGTATACCAAAGTAGAGGAAGCTACAACTAATCTTATTGATCTTGGTATGGTGAAAGTTTTTTACAAACCATAGACATAGAAACAAACGATTGGTCGGACTAGGACACACGATTGCTAATGAGGGATCAGGAGCTCACAAACTCTCCTAATTTCTTCGGAGCAGCGTGATGGCGTATAATTGATAAATTCAATGAGGATTTGAGGGAAATATGGGCTAGGCGTGATTTATAATAAACTAAGTTGATTCCTCACTCTAGGATTAATGACGAATACATACTCGAGTACACTTCCTCTGGAAATTTTCATATATATATCACCAAGGAAGGCTGTCGGAGTTACTAGTAGGTCGCTCACCGGAGCTTGTCAGGTAGTAAGTGAAACAGGATTGAAATTAATGTTAAATGTTAAAGTAGAAGTAGCCCCTATTTTGGAAAAGGATGACGGTGTGTTTTGATATGTTTGTATGCAAAGCTCTACACTGTAACCTCCTCCATACCAGACTCTGCAGGCATGAGTTCTCTATCGTTTCTGGTGACTGAGCTCCAGGTAAGCGTGGAATATCAGAGTGTAAACGTATATGCTGATAATGGGTAGTCACTTGCCAGTGAAACCCGTCGAAAGTATCCTGAAGTTCGCGAGGTTGGATCATTGGTTTACGGTCGTATGGGCTGCAGCTGATTATTACACAAGGCTGCGGAGAAATCGCTGGCGATTCTGAGGGCTTCACCTGAACAAGCGACTAGTCTTGCTACAGGTGCGTTGTAATGATTATAGTTATATTACAAGTCATATTGACAACGTAAACCATTTCACCCCTTAATTCCTTTGCAGATGGCCCACAATCCGATGACTTATTGCGTCCAGTTTTTATGGGATGTGCTACAAAAAACGCAAAGGTCGTTGCGATCTCGCTTGGTTCTCTCCAACGCCTCATTTCACTTAGAGCCGTTCCTCAATCTGCTGTTCCGCATATCGTCACAACCATGTCAGATGCTATGTCCCAGGGCGTAGATATCCAACTTCGCATTCTACAAACTCTTGTTTCTCTCATTCCAAACTTCCCTCATATCCACGGCGAACTCCTTGGCCAGGTATGTTCTTCAACTCTTCATGGCGAGGTTGAATTCGACGTGTTTTTTTCTATAGGCATTACTTCTATGCTTCAAGTTGCAAGAGTCGAGGATTGCTGTTGTCTCTTCTACTGCAGCTGCAACTCTTCGTCAATTAGTTATGTTTGTAATGGATAAGATGGTTTCGGAAGATCGAATCGAGGATCTGGACACGAAGGGTTTCATTCAAGTTCAATTACCAGATGGTTCAACAAAATCATTAGGACCTTCAGCTCATGACGCGTATTCTGTCTTTGAAGATCTGTGTCTTCTTGCGAATGGAGAAAAACCTCATTTTCTTCGTCTAGAGTTTCTGCACAAAACTTTTGCTTTGGAATTGGTAGAAAGTGTGTTGGCCAATTATCATGTTCTCTTTCGCAAAGTAAGCTTTTTTTTTTTTCAATTATGTATTAATAGTTTAACTTATTTATTCTCATGGTCTAGCGACATGAACTTGTTCTACTTCTTCAACATCACCTATGCCCTCTTCTTCTCAAATCCCTCTCAGATCGACCTCTATTCCCACTCATGCTTCGTTGCACTCGTGTAATTTTCTTGCTCCTAAAACAATTCTCTTTTGAATTGATCACGGAAGCGGAGGTGTTCCTAATGCTCCTCATACGAATCATTTCCGAGGAAGACCCAGAATTGTCTCACTCGTCACCTAGACCTTCATGGATGAGAGTAATAGCAATGGAAATAATGCGTGGGTTCGTACTTCTCCCTTTGTACCCTGTAATCACACGTGTACTCATTGTTATAATTCAGGTTATGTAGCGACGCTGAGTTAATGCGAAATCTGTGGTCACGCTACGATGCGCAAGAATCTGGATCAAAAGTGTTCTTTTCCTTAATTGCCGCATTGAAGAGACTTATAACTGAAAAACCTGCTTTACTGGGTGTCAATCAACAAATATATGGAGTTGGAGTGCATAATGATAGTAATGCTTCTCTTAGCACATTGGATGGAATGGCTGGAAGAGTGGCTACTGCTGCAAGTGCTACAGTATCAGGTGTTGTTGGTATGATGAGTCATAATACGGGACTCAGCCTTCAAAGTTCTTCAATGAAATTACAATGGTATGTTGATGGGTTAACTCTAAATTTTGTCATGTTTTAATGCATTGTCTGTAGTATTGATCAACTAGATAAAGCCGATGCACCTCCAATCCCTGAAACTTATATCTTCCTCCTCGCTCTACAATGCATAGTTTCATTATGCGAAGGTTTTGCAGCATTCACAGGACCTCTATACACTCAAATCGTAATCCAAAAACCACGTTCAACGGGAGACGGCAATACTTCAGTCAGAACAAAAGCACCACCATCACTCGATTTAACAACATTACCACCAAACGATTACTCAACACATCACTTAAAAATCGTTAAAGATATAGTTGAAAATGGATGGCCAGCTTTACTTGCAGCTTTATCATTCATAATCGCTACAAATCTTGAAGATGAATTGTTTACAGAAGTTTTGATGAGTTATCAAGCTTTAATTAATGTTTCTGGGATGCTTGATCTTTCTACTCCTAGAGATGCATTTTTTACAAGTTTGGCAAAGTTTGCTGTTCCTACGAGAGTGGTTTCTAGTTTGGATACGTATTCGTATGGTTATTCGGATGGTTCGGGACAAGTATATTCACATACGCCACGTTCGGCTACTATGCAAATTACGGATGGAATTGGGTTAACGCATAGTGGTAGTCATTCATCGGGAGGTAGTGGAGGTGGTGGTGGAGGTGGTGGAGGAGCAGGAGGACATCCACCTGGATTGTCGGAAAGGAATTTGGCTTGTTTGAAGGTATATGTGGGTTGTGCGTTGTTTTTGATGGGTAGTTTGGGGAAAAGTTGGTTTGGAGTGTTGGAAGTGTTACAAAATGCGGAATATGTTTTATTGCATAAGGGAACTTTGAATGGTTCTGTAGTGGGAAGTGGGAAAAGAGGGATTTTAAGTCCGGGAAATCAAAGTCAACAGCAACAACAACAACAACAACAGTCTGGTTTTGGAGTTGGTTCATCTGGAGGAGGACAAGGACAAGGACAAGGGAATAGACATCCGTTATTGATGGATTTGGAATCGGAGAGTTTGCAAGCTTCTATTCAGAGATTGTTTGATGCTTCAAAGAATATGGAGGATGATGCGTTTAGAGAGTTTGTTGGTGCACTTTGTAGATTGAGTGGAGAGATGATTGGAATGCAGAGTGTTAGTGTTGGTTTGGTTGAGGATGAGGAAGGTCATGTATCTGGTCATGGTGAGGATGGATTAAAATCGGAATGTTGGTGGAGTGAATAGGAGGAGAGTTAGTGGGATTCATATTCCTAAAACTTTGGTGTGTATTGTTTTTCTTCTTTTCACTATTATGGTGAGCGTTAAATGTAAAATGAACTGACACATTGCTCTTTTTTTTTTTTTTTTTTGAATATGTAGAGATCGGGCGATTTTGGAATAGCAAGGCTAGGAAACGTGGCGATGTTAAATATTCATCGTTTGATTTATCATTCACCAGACGTTGCATGGGATACGACAACAACACATTTACTCTCTGTTATACGACTACCTATCGCACCTCAAGCAATTCGTATACAGGCTGCTAGAGTTTTGGATGAAATATTACTGGTGGTACCGAGGAACCTTTCATCTACGGGCGGTGGAGATTTACAAGCTCAAGTTCAGAATAGAGTGTTAGGCGTGTTGGCTCAACAAGTTGTTCCTGATGGTTCTTCTGGTTCTGGTTCTGGTTCTGGGTCTGGGTACAATGTCAACACTTCAAGCACGAATACGGGTGTGGAGCTGAGAAAAATGGGATTGGAAACGCTGTTTCAGATTTTACAGGGTTCAGTCTATTCTCTCGTGACGGGTTGGGAAACAATATTCTATATGCTAGAAAGTGTTTGTCGACCTTTACCACCTGCGCGTACAGGATCTCTAGATTCTGTTTCTGCATTGGCTTCTGCTTCTGCTTCTGCATCTGTTTTAGGTTCAGGAACGGTTGGTCATGGTTCGAGTGTTCCAGCTTCACCTACGATGACTAGATCAAGACCTACACCTATAGGATTGGGATTGGGATTGGGATTGGGAATTGCGAGTGAAAGGAGTTATGCATTACTTGTGAAAATCGCATTTCAATCACTTACTTTAGTTTGTGATTCCATATCCACATTATCACCTAACCATTTGCGTCTTTGTATTTCAACATTAGGACAATTTGGAAGACAAGCAGATACGAATATTGCATTGACAGCTGCTACTTCATTACTCTGGAGTGTTTCGGATTCGATACAGATGAAGAGAAAGGAAGGAGATGAAGAGACTAAAAGGGTTTATAGTGAATTATGGATGGATTTACTTGGAGAATTGAAAGATCTTTGTGAAGATGGGAGAAAGGAAGTTAGGGATGGTGCTATTCAAAGTGTGGTTAGAGCTGTTGGAATGTATGGTGATGGATTGGGTAAGGAGGTTTGGGAGAGATGTTTGTGGAGTGTGGTTTTTCCACTTTTGGAATCGCTTACCCTGGAGATTAGGAAGTTTGGAGGTGGGAATGTGGATGAGAATGAGGATGAGGATGGATTTGGACATGCGCATGATGGTAGTAGAAGAGAAATTGATTGGGAAGCGCTGAAGGATTGGGATGAATCTAAGATTTTGGCGTTGACTTCGATTGGATCGATTTTTCACGATTTTTTGGCTTCGGCACTTATCAAATTGGATTCATTCGTTAAAGCTTGGGAAGTTTTCGCCGGTAGTGTGAAAGATGCGGTGTTGGTGGATAATAGAAATATAACTGCACCTGCTTTAAGGTCTTTGGAGAAAGCAATCAAAGCGGCGGCTGTAGTTGTTGGAACACATGAAGAAGATGAAAAGGAAAAAGACAAAGACAAAGAAAAAGTTGGAGAATGTTTGGAAATGGTTTGGGAGGCGATTGATGTTATTGGTGATGTGATTTTGAATAGAGGAACATCAGTGTCAGTGAGCGATAGTGTGCCTTCCACTCCAACGGCAGGCTTGTCCACTGTACAGCCTTTCACACAAGAGAGTCTTGTAGCGTTTGTGGATATGGTGCAAAATACGAGAATTACTAGCCATGCGCTGACTAATACGGAGTGGTCGTTTGAAAGGTTGACGAGACTTATGGCGATACTGAAAGGTATGTTGATGTTTTCTAGGAGGGTGGTTTAAACCTGAGACTCACCTTGAATTAGGAGTTCTCACATATTCTGATTCACCTGATTATCGACCTGATATTGATGTTCTCCCACCCGCCCAGGTAAATCCTGTTTCTTCCACGTCCATTGTTTAATCATAATCCTCACATTGGCAATAGTCTGTCGTTATGAGTACCGTTACGAATATCGATCTTTCCGTACTAGGTTCTCCCTCATTAATTATGAGGGATATCTCAGAATTCGTCACACTACCATTCCTCGCTGCATTTGATGTCAAGGCAGACCCAAAGTCGCACTCCCCGAAGAAACGAGTGACGTATATTGCCATTGCGAAGAAGGCAATGCCTATGTTGGTAGACTTGTTCTTGCAGTTTAAGAGTTCCTCAGAGGTATATGTAGATGGAACTCTGGAAGCTATTCTTGGTGTAAGTCGTCTAAATATTCTCTCTTCTGGGTTGAGACCTTACTGAAACTTATGGTTTTTATAGGCTTACTCGATTCCAATGAAGCTGAAGTATGATTGCCCCGCACCGTCGAAATCTGGGAAAGATTTACCCTTGTGGAAGACCGCAATTAAATCATTTTTAACGATTGTTGATGCAGTTACTACAAATCTGAAGGAACTTGATCAAGGTATGGCGCCCTTTCAATGTCTCGTCAACAGTATACCAACCAAAAATATGATTTTAAGATATTCCAGATGAGCGACTAGAAGGTATATGGCGTCAATTGTTGGATGGGTTCAAAGGTGCTATACTTGCCGATTGGTACGTATCTCTATCATAATTATATGGCACATTGAAACCGGGTTCCTGAACTACGTTTAGCTCTGTAGCTCTCGGATTTCCTTTGGACGTTCAAGCTCAAGAGGAAGATTTCGACATGGCGTTATTAAAGGAGCTGGAAGAGAAGGTCGTCCCTCACTTGGGTAACTCGAGAATACCCGATATTTTGGTGTCGGAATTATCAAGAATACTTCATAGAGGTGGTGAAATTTATCCTCTGGAAGGAGTTTCGACCCATGCTAAATCGAGCGAGGCTGCGAATGTCTCTGATCTTGGGTCCACTGAATTCGGTAATGTTGTTCCTCGGGAACGATTCTCATATTGGTGCTTGGACTTGCTGTTCTCCATTTGTTCCACTATCCCTGAAAGTGAGTGGTTAAGCACGTATTCTTCGTTGACAACTGACGTATTTGTTTCAGATCAAGAACCACGCAAACGTTTAGCGGCATTAAGTATTCCGTCGCTTCTCAATCGATGTCGCTCTACTTTGATCGGATATGTTGCGGATGAATCCTTACGGGGAAATCTCCCATTCCCTCGGTGCGTCATATTCTTTAGTAATCGCTCTACGCCGCAATTCTTAAATTGTTGAATTGTGGCATATAGTGCACGTGAAGATGAACTGCTTCATGTCCTTCAGAAACTTCTTCATACACGAGTATGGCCTGGATCAGTATGGGCTGCGTTATCAGATGATCCCACTCGATATGTTATTGAGCAACCAGGTACCTTTATCCCGTTACACTCTGTTTTCTATTGTGATTTTTTTCTTTAATTTTGACATATTTCTTAGCTATCGATGTTTCAAACCTTTCGACCTCGGAACTCATGGCTGATGCTGTAAAACGATCACCTGCTGCCCTTCTATTTCAATTTTATCCTACATTATTGGAAATCGCTTCAAAACCTCGTAGAACACCATCCGCGTGGACATTTGCAAATGGGGTCAGCCACGACTCCAACTCCAAACACAGGAAAGATAGCAAGGGCAAGCTTGTTGGTCAAATTAATAATGGAGGGAATAGGGATGACCATCACGGCGTAGTTGAATTGGATGCTAGAGTACTTGCGAGGGATTGTTTGAAGGTTATAGGACAAGAAATCGGTGTTTCTTCGAGATGAGGGTGTTTTTTCTATCATGTTTCTTCTTTCTTGTCCATTTATTTTTGTTCGTACGCCCATATAATCCGTTAACGTTAGTCCCAGACAATTTCTAAATAATAAAGAAGGTTTTGATTTACATGTGTAATCTATCTAGTGAATAAAGTTTGAACCCTGGTGCTAGACAGAGCAATGAGTAGACTCCAGCATCATTGATTAATATAAATATTCATCCAAGCCCGATCTATGTAAATGGCACCCGCAATTCATTAATCGGGTTCGGGTCCGGGTCACGATTTCTTGACCCGCGACGTGACCCGGACCCGTCACACAGGGTCATGCAAGGGTAAGTTTGTAAATGTCAGTAAATGCACTATATCTTCACCAAACTACGTCCAATTTGTGTGAAACACCCACCATTCGATAGCAATAACATGTAGCGACCTATACATATCAATACTTACACATATTCTATATTTTTTATATCACATACTACTCAAGCTATGACCGGATAGTGTGACGTTCGAGTAACCAGAAGTTAAGTCGAGTCACACGAGTCTTATAGAACCGAAGAGAGCGTTGTTCTATGGAAGGGTGCGGTAGGACCCGGACATGGGTAATTCGAATTGTGAGTTAACAGAAACGAGTAGGAACACGGTAGGAAATAGGATAATTCGAATTTGTGAGTTAACAGAAAACGAGTAGGAACACAAACATTTATTGAGTGGTGAGGCAAAGGCCAGAAATATCATTCTTAAGCATCATTCCTCCGCATTACCAGTATCAATCAGGGTATCACACATACCGGGAATTCATCAAAGTCTTCTGTGATATTATACACTAACAGAAATGAAATCCACTGCAAGTCAATAAACTACAACCACAGGCTTGGTATAATTGATCTCCTTGTCTATACCGTTGTTCGCTTGCTGTCTAATATGCAGCACTACCCTACACGATAAGACAGAGTGTGTCACACGTTCAACCCTGTTAAATGTCAACAGAATTATGCCGTCCGTTAGCACAGTGGTAGAAGGGTTGGAACCTAAAATAACATACATAAGTAGAAGATTGATATAGCCTGGCTACATTTCCATTGATTTGAGTTGGTAAAAGAGGTGTCAATTTCTGAATTTTGGATAGTTCAAAAGTACGTAGAACTCACTGGTAATCTTAGAATAATTACGACGTTAATCAGACTTAGACCTAGTAAGCATTCAGCCAAATCTATTCTGTTTAAACATTCTCCTTCTAAGTTACTTGCCGAAGAGATATATGTAATACATTATGCCTATAGACATAAGTGCGTATACGATGAGCACCTTAAATTTTGAGGGTAAAGCTTACACTTACCATCCCGATATATGGCTTTTGTAAGGCAAGAACCAGTTGGTCCTAATGCCGCTGAAAAGAAGCTACTGTCAGTCCATCCTATTGGAAACCGGTGTTAAATTATTACTGACATGTCATTTTGAATTTTCCTACAAGCATAATCACCAAGAGACCTATTTGAAGCTGTTAACATCTACTTAGTTAAACAAGAAATAAACACACCCAGATCGTATATCATGAGTAAAACATAGGTAACTGAAAGGGTGCGCCTATGATCCAATACGATACACCCCAATAGGCTAGGGACAGGACCCGAAGTCTTGTCTGTCAATCATATGTTACTTTCCATCAGTTACTTTGAAATCAAGAATGCACCTACGTTCTGCAATGTTTAAGTAGACTCCGATATCGATCAGTGTCCCTAACAGGGTGCAAAACATTGCCACAATCAGCCAATATGCCAGTCTACGACCTTTTCCCAAAGCTGCCCAAGTCCGGAGAGTTAAAATAACTAGCACCAACAGGAAAGTTTTCAAAAGGTCAACGTTTGGTAAACAATGACTTCAAGAATGTGACGCCGATGCTCACCCTCAGAGATACTTGTCCCGATGCTAAACATCCCTAAATGTAGGGGCCATAAAGCAATCATTAGTATTCTTTTAACTCGAGAATTCCAACGCTTGAAACCCTCACAACTTAAGCGGCACATTCATAAGCACTTTTACATGCCGAATAAGAAAGCCCATACCCAAATTGGTCTAAATTAGTTGAGAAGATGATATGATGATATGAGAGGTCAATATATATGGAAAACTGAAACTTACGGTAAAATACAATAAACACTTCAACAACAGGCAGGTACCTTGTGAGAAGGTATAGTACCTTCATGAGATTCCATTTTGACGCCCAAATGAATGAGACTTCCATTTCTAAAGTTAAAAACCAGTCCAACACCTTTCAGTTCATTAGCACGCTATCCGTTTTTCCAATGATGATAAAAGCTCACCATAATCGTCAGGCCAGCAACTTGAATGATAAATGAGAAATGAATCTATTTGTCTGAATCCGTTATAGTGGTGGTATCAACAACGTACAGTTACCATACTAGTGTAAAGGAGAAAAAAAATGAGTGATTCTTGTAATGCATCAGGGTGGAATAAGGGATGTACATTAACATGCTGTACCCTATTGATACGCTCGGTATATAAATGTGCGAGTTGTTGATTCATTCAAAGAAGTCGGTCTGTTGTGTGCTGTGATAAGTAAGGTTTCCACCTGGGGAGCACTTTGAATTTGAGGTAGAAGGGTAGTAATAGTTTTATCGGAGTGTGGACACACTATTTAACATATTCCAAATTAGCAGAACTTGGATAATCAGCGCTAGTATCAAGGGTGCATTCTAATATTGGGGTAAAACGAACACCGAAACGAATGGAATCATTATACGACAAGATGATGATATGCAATAATCATGATGTTTTGATGCTCAGATCGCACCACCTATGATTCCAAGTATCAAAGACTGATCTTTTTCCTTCAGCAGAGCACATCCTGCGATTGATAATACGCTTGTATTCAATTCTTGGGGCCCAGTGAATTGGCATGCTGAAGGGTATTATGTAGTACCCCCAACTTATTGTAAATAATGATTCTGATTCATACATCAAGCGTATCAGAGATGTATCCAGAATAAGAGTTCGACCGCAAGTTACAACTGAGGACGAGAGGGGGTGCGGGGCCAGTAGCTCTTTTAGTGTATAAATGCATTAAAATTCGAATGGGAAGCGAATGTGATGTTACTGAAGTTGTCTAAGTTCTGCTTATTAGTAATGTTGAGAGTATTGGTACCTCCGTAATTGCTACTTGTTGAGTACCAGGGACTGTGACACACAAACACAAACACACATGTCTGATTCATAGATTTGGCTTTCTGAGGCAGCAATTAATGGTTGTGGGGCCGCGATTGGAGTATTAATTGTGTATCTAGATGAGCTTACAGAGAACCCGAGTACACCCTGTGCTAAATTTCGTCTTCTGTAACCATTATGTTCAGTGAGTACAATGCATACAATCAAAATCGAATAACTTCTGTGCTCCGTCTGTATTACCAGAAATCCGACAGATCCAAGTCCGCTCTCAACTCCTTTCGCAAAGTCATCAAGTGGCAATATATATATCAAGCCTACACAAGTTACAACAGAATAATACCATGGAGAGATTGGGTCTGTTCTGACACAAAGTTGTGTAATTGATCGGGGTGCTGCTTAAACTTGGTATTTAGAGTTTTTGGGGCACTGTACGATAAACGACTTGACGAGGTTTCGGTAAATCATCGTTACGTGGACTTGGGAAGGAGTTGCATAACACCGTGCATTCGGAATTCATATGGGATAATACAGCCTACCAGGTTTCTCAACTCACACATATAACAGATAAAATGACGATAGGCATGTAAATCTCGGTTTATGATTCATTGGTGAACAACTCAGGAACAGCCTTATGGAAGGGAAAATTCTATTTAAAAGTCATTCTTCATATAAAAGAAAATGAGGACTTGACTCGTATCATGCGGAGGGGCACGTAGACTTACACCTCTTGGTCGTTAATAGGATGAAACAAGCAGGCTATGTGTATCAGAAAGTGTGAGACTTTTGTCGATTCTCCGGTTAATCAAGATTGTTGGGAAAGCAAGAGCATATATTTCACATATGCCGGGTAGGCGGATATTGGGATCAGCAAAGACACGACTTTCACAAAACAAAAGACCAACTTGCGGAAATAGAAGAGATAGTACGTGATATTACACCTATTTTTTTTTGGTGGATAATGTGTCCAATTCGGAGCACAATCTCGACAAATCCTTCGTTTACACCTAATCGGAGTCACATGGCGTCTAGGCCCGGGACGTCCAATTAATCAGTTTAACTAGTGAATGGTAGCTTCCGCAGGCAGACAATTTTTCAACCCAAAGAATTAGAGTTACATTCCCATGACGGAAGGAAATGTGAATCATAGGTTTTGAGACATACCACTAGTACAAGATATTCGATTACATTTACATCTCACCACATTCTGTTGATGAATATCAGAATATCAACTAAGTGTGTTATCCAGAAAATCACTCACCCATAATCTTAACAACCAATTTAGGTCGATTGTTCGGACCAGTTGGTACATTTTCGATCTTTCGCAACGTCAACATGCCATCAATCACTCTTCCGAAAACCACATGTTTTCCGTCCAAGAAATCACACTTTGCTGTCGTGATGAAGAACTGACGGATAATTCAGTACCAAATGATGAAGGCTAGTAGAAAAACATACTTGGCATCCATTTGTGTTCGGGCCAGAATTAGCCTTGAACCATTGTCAGTAAAGGCAGACCAAATCTCATCATGTACACACCATGGATAGAAGGCCTGGGCCAGTATGTTTCTCAGTAAAATTTTCGTCCTGGATAGAATCACAAATGAGTTTACGGATGGTAAAGCAACAAATGAACAATCAACATACTGGGAATTTATCACCATATATCGAAAAGCTCCCCGTTCCATCGCCTTTCAAAAAGTCACCACCTTTTGATTCACAAAAATAAGTCTCTAAATAGGTCAAATAATGAACATTGGCTCACCTTGACACATAAAGTTCGGGACACTACAAATGAAGTTACGATGTGAGTGGAAACAGAGTGCAATATAAAATGTTCTAGGAGCGCCTACACTCTATATCAGCCACATAGTAAGTCATTATTGAATGATGTGTTTATCCTTAAGTGATGGAAAAATACCTATGAAACGTAGCATTCTTGTAACCTTGGGGTCTTGAGTTTACTCTAGAAACCAAATCAGATTAAAGGTCGCGGAGGATAATGATAGTATTTGGCAGACCTGTACTCTCCGGTGCACAGTTGTCTGAAGTTTTCTGCGGTCCTATAAGTAAGATAGTCATGTTCATAAGTCGAACTTCCCAGAGGATCAGAAACGACGAGCGTACTTAGGTACAACATCACTGAACAGCTCCATTTTCAGTCTTCCAGCCGGAGTTTCTCCGATATTAATGTCCATGAATACTACTGGTCTTGTTGAAGTTGAAGTTGACATTGCTTAAGGAACGTGATGAGGTTTAGAATTGCAGAGTCGATGAGAACAAGCAACACAGTGATTTCTGGATTTAGGACTTTTGTTTGGCAAGTCATCCTAAACCAAACTCCGGTATTTACTCCGGTAATCAAATGTCAAGATCCCAACATCGAGAGTTCACCGATAGCTTGTACATAGGTCGCAACTTCCGTTAGCCTTCCAGGTACGTAGCATTGTTCAGGTTCAAATCCTACTGGACGGGTCATTAAATCGTTGTTCGCAAATCACTATTAACGATAATCATTCTACTCTCCAACCGTCTACGACTACCAACCTCGGCTACTAAACGGAATCAAAGTTCCACAGTTTGGAAGGATCATCCCTGTAGTAGGTATCAACCACAGCTAGTGAACCTGCACCACCATGTGCGGAAACAGCAACCTTGGGATCGTAAGGCATCAATGACCCTTCATTATTAGCCCACAACTGGTTGAGGTTCTCAGGACGGGACCTCCTAACGTTCACAATTAGAAGAGTTCCTGGAGCAATATCCCCGCCTCCCTCTGTCGTACAAAATAATCAGAACAAGACTCTACTACGTAACCACTTATCCCAACATGAAATAGATACTCACCATATCCAGGTACCTCGAGTACGAGCCTGGAGGCTACGTTTACTAAAAATCCATCTTCATATCTCCAAAGTTGGTTCTCAACTCCTGAAGATTTACGGTCCCAAACAATCACGCGTGAACCGGGCTAAAATGGCACAATGTTGAAATTATTATATCAGCATACGAACGAACAAGACGGCTAGCAAGTATTGAAAGGTAGGTGTACATACCCTAGTACCATTATCGGCCACATCAAGCACTAAACCGGTGGCAAAGTTGCGGATAAAGAATTCGCCTGGAGGAAAGCTCATATCAAAAGATGTTTAAGGTGATGATTTTTTCTACAGGATTTTCATCGCCCTTTTTATACGGAAGAAGGTTTACGAGAAGGTAGCGTTGGCATACCAGCGTGTCCAGAGCGTGGTTGTCTCAATTAAAGGTTTAGTGCATTTGCTCATACATTATTCGGACGCGCTCTGGGTGTCAGTTTTTCGCCGTAAATGATAAATGTCAAATAACTATAAGACAGTAATTTCGGTTTCCTTCGAGCTTCTTTTCATACTCAACATACCAAGCCTGCACAAGAGCTCCACATTGTGTGACATTTCATACGTTAAAGTTTAAATCTCTCCATTGGGTTATACTTCTGTCATGCTCGATTTCTACCATAGTTCGTTCATACTCGGTTGAGACACAGATTACAAACAAATTAAAAGCAACACGCGCGAGTCTACTACTAGATACTTACTGAAAATGAAGCCCGTGTTGAACTCGTGTACCAGATTACTACCTATACACGATGTACTTACCCAAGAAATTGACAGGTGGATTGGGTCTAGGGAAGGGTAAAACATCATGAAACATTGCAATTGCCAGACAGTGTAGCTTACATACGGTACATACATAAGTACTTAGCTCAAATTCCTTCACTACGTACATCTTACATTTGATAATAACAACATACTTCACATGCATACATAGAAAACAACATAGATAATTGAAGAAAAAAACAGACCGCTCAGGTATTTTTACTTCAATTTCAGGCGACTTACACATTCTTCAACTTATTCATATCATGGTACATCATACAGGTTTGGGACCCATCATCCATTCAGTGACGGGGCATCTGAGTAGAAGGTGCTCCTTTCGGAACTGGCGCATGTGGAACAGGAGCATGAGGAAGCCTGATTTTGAGACCTAAAAAAATTACCATTAAACTTAAATAACATATAATTTTTTTTAAAAGAAACAAGAATCGTACCAAGGTCCTCAGCCAATAGATCAGCGCCTTTCTCTCCAACGAGGAGTGCAGAAGAGTATGTGTTAGTGCCCAAGTTATCCTAAAAATGATAAGTTTAAGTGAAGAGATCGTTTGATTTTACAGCGAGAGAAGTACATACAGGGCAGATACTCAAGTCAACGCATTTCAAGTTCTGAGTACCTGTTGAATGTTTAATAAGTTGGAATTTTATATCATTTGGAGATGAATTTACCGTAGACATTGAGGCGAGCATCAACAACTCCACCCTCTTCTCTGGGCTTCATGGCTAAAAAGGAAAATCAATACCATTTCACACGAGAGCTCACTCAGATGCATCATTTCAACATACCACAAGTACCTGTGTATAGTATAATGAGTTACTTATATGCCCATATTAGAAAAGCACAACTCACCGAGACTGTGCCAAGTGGTCTCAACATGATCTAGAATTACAACACCATCAGAACAACTGCCCCAAATAAAAACATCAGCAATAAATCACATACCAGAAATCCAGTCATCAATAGCTTTATCATCATCCTTACTATACTTAATATCCTCGTGAATCTTATTATGATCATACTGTTCACCGGGCTTATGCCAAGTTCCTAAACACCAATCCCATTATTAACCCGCCCCAACCACACGTGAAAGAGAGGGTCAGGTTGAACGTACCCATATGAAGACCAACAGTGAATCCATTAGGCAACAATTCCTTTGAAGTCTGAAGGTCGATATCCTTCGCAGCAGCAGGAGAAGCCGGGTGGAAACGAGGATGGTGAGAAGTCAATTCACCACGGAAAGCTAATATCACAAAACGTTAAAACGTTATGTCAATGACAAATGTTCCTGAAGGAATGACGTCATGAATACGTACCATCCATTCTCCTAGCAACTTCACGAGTAACTTTGTAACTCCATCGAATGGGCGCAAAGTCTGCCTTATTATTCATGAATCCAGAATCGAAGAATGGCTCTTTGTACGGATTCTGGGAGGCAATGTGGATCTATCACAGAAGAAGAATAAGTACTCAGATCTGTCAGAAAATCCTATTGAACTTGCCTTGCCACGACTAGCAGGGTATTCCTAATTGAAAATTTTAAACACCTTTCCTCAATAAATGTAAAAATAAATTCACTCACAAGGTATTGGAACCTGGATGTCCATCAGCACGAGTGTAGTAGTAGAATGTACGAATCATTTAACACACTCACATAGTGATATACTTTCCAGGAGGCAACAACGCATGATCAGCATAAGCTCCAGAAACAATGGATCCAAACCTATCAATAAATATATGAGCTCTCTAAACCACTAACTTATCCATTTTATCGAAGCCACTCACATAACAGGTTTATCGGGTTTATCCTTGAAATACTTATCCCATAATTGATTAAACTCAGGTCCCATCTCTTTCAATTCCTTTTCTGTAGGACGAATCTTGAATCCAGCGTCGATTGCATTAGACGAAAGTCTGGCTTTCTCTGGACTGACTTCCCATTCTTGGAAGAGCTAACCAAGATAAATTAGACCAATATAATGTATACGAAAATAATGCCTGTGCATACTTCTCTTTGAACTTCTTTGTCACCACGCAAGAAGTCATCAAGTGTTTGTGACTCGTTTGAGACGCGGAAAACTATGTATATGGTCTCATTATGTGTGCTTTACCATTAAATAACAACGTACTGGACAACGTCGTATAATGGTCCTGATATTCCTCACTATATATCAAGTCAATAAGTCCACATATTCCAAACAGTCTAGTTCTTAAAATTGTTGAATTACTCACCCAACGCCAGGAAGGTCACTAACAACTTTAATATCCAACTTCTTCAACAAATTGGCATTCCCGACACCAGATCTTTCCAAGATCTGAGGTGTACCAAGTGTACCAGAACTAAGTACAACACATTTCCTAGCTCTAACAATCGTCTCAAGAAGTTGTCCTCCATGAGCACGATTACGAGCAGGAACATATGCTACACCAACAGCTTTGGTACCTTCAAAGATAACACGGCTCACACGAGAGTTTGTACGAAGGTATAAGTTGGTTTGGGTGTCCATTACACTATGAACGTAACCTGTATACAAAAAAAAAAACATTTAGAGGACTGTTTATTTATAATATGTGAGAAGGGTTCGAGGCTAACCTGTAGCTGCATCACTACGCCTTCCAGTATGTCTGTTAATGTATTTTGCCCAAATTTCAGAACCATGACTGGTATTCAAGTCCTGAATATCATCTATAAAAAAAAGAGATTAATGTTGGTACAGATGCAGAGATCATTCCAATATATGTACCGCTAAACGGAATGCCAAGAGAGTCGGCTGCCCTCAAGAAATCTTGAGCCACATTGGTAATAGTTCCACCATTGCTGATAGCAATTGGCCCATCGTATCCATGGGTATCATTGTTGGTAGGCTTCTGATAGTTCTCGAGCTGTATTTTATGTGATTGAGCTTGAGAATCGAAAGGATATGCTAAGTTTATACGTACTCGTTTCATGAGAGGAAGGAGATCTAATTATAATCATCAATGACTGAAGTAAGATGTGAAAACAAAGACCAACCTTTAGCAGCCCATCCTGGTTGCTTGAAGTCGTCTAGTTTGTTTGTTAGTTACAAAACATTTAAAGCAGAAGGAAGATGGTACCCCAGTCGGATGCTGAAGCCTACAATACCGGTTCAGTTGAATTGGAATTTGGAGCTGAAGATATTGATACATACCCTCGTGTACATCTAAGTAAGTTGGGTTAGAGTCCATTTTTTCAATAGCGATGAAGCGGTGTGTCTTACCTGGAAATTAATACTATGTGATTAAAATTAAAATAAATGTCAGTGGGTGACTGGTAGCGTATGTTTCATCCTACCTGCTGCCGCCACCTTAGATAAAAGTTGTTATTAACCTGTTCTCTCATTCTCCCTTTGCAAACGAGAGAAACATACCTAGGATATTGGCACATCTAGGATGACATTGACTTTAGTCGCAGGCACCGAATATCAGAAGATAGGGTGAATACTAACGGGACAATGGATTGTCTGCCACGTAGGTGTGGAGATTCCTTAGTATCGACATAAAATGTGGCTTTGTCATTTCTAGGGTGCCTACGTTAATTCAAAACGAAATAACCACACAGAGGAGACTTACATTCCATCGCGTTGCATATTCCTAACGTAAATTCCAGGCCTATAAAGAGAACCTTCAGTACTTATTCTCATTGCAATTTTAGGCGCATTGACCTGTAGACCCAAGGATCATCGCGATTATTTGCACCACCTATGCATTACACCCGAGTAAGAGAATGTCAACAAAACAATGTGTATCATACCTTCAATGAGCATAACCTTCAGGTTCGGATCGGCATAGGCGAGGCGACCCGCCATAACACACCCTGTAACGGTTTAACATTACCAGTAGCCAGGCGTAACCACGACCTTTCATACCAGCAGGTCCACCACCGCATACAATGACATCGACTTCTTCTGGATGGCCCATTTTTCTGTGTTATTCTCGAGAGGGTAAGGAGAGTTCCTTGAGACCGTCTTGTGAAGTTCCAACTCTTATATAGCAATTCCCAGATAATTTCTCCAGGGAATATATGGACAATTGGGAACCCATATACTCCCGAGAAGTGGAGGGCCTGTCAGATGACAGTGAGCGTGGATTTACTATGGATACGCGAGTCCCTCTAGTTAACGTTAATCATTCATGAAACCAAAAGCAGCCAAATGCATCAGAAGGTATGTGTCGTAAAAAGGATGAATCGTTGGATAAATTTTGACCAGATCCACTCTTTGTATTGCATCTCCTCTAAGAAGTTTCTACTCAGTCATTTGACAAAATGGATTATATTGGAACTTCACAGGCCGTTTAAGTACTTGATCCGGAACCTTTTCAAGACCTCGAGGTATCCGTTGTCCAGTTAAGCGTCTTAGAATATGCTGACGAATGGCCTGGATACTATTCGACGCCGCAGCACGCTGTTAGGACGGCGTGTGTAAGCCAAAGTGTATAACCTGTGAATAAGAAGTAAGGTTTACAGTTTTAGCAGATACAAACTATTGTTAGAAATGTTAGAGAGAGAGACCATGAGAGAAAGATTGGAGAGAAGAGGAAACTTTATCTTTAATTACTAAGTATTTTCCCACGGGTGGTTATCACGGTGTACGATGAGCTCATTGGCGGACCTGGCTTGGTCTCAAAGTTGTGCCCGCTGTCGACAACATTCTGGACGATACTTTGACTGCGCAACCTTCTACCACCTCGAACTTCTGCACGTGTTCAGCGGCTTTCTGGATACATGAGGTACTGCGGCACGCTTGAGGTCAGCTGAACGACCCAAGTATGTCGCCTACCATGGACCACCACAAACCATTGCCCGCGATACCGACAACCCCAGGACTGGCAACTCTCTCCATCGACGCTCGAGCTCACCGTTCACATTTGATTCGGTATTTCCTGTCAGAAGTAGACGAACCTGGTATTCACAAGAGGCACGAGGGGTGGGTATATGCGTTGGAAGAAGCGTTGGAAGATTTCGGCCGGTATGCTGAGAAGGAAGATTGGTTTGCAGGTATTCGACGCCAGCGGGCGGTAAAGCTCCAGGCTAAGATAGTCCATACCGAGGAGAGTCTAACGCCAGAAGAAACTCGAAGAGGCAGTCGGGCTCAATCACCTGTTGCAAGTCCACAACCACCGCCATCTCTGGTCTTTCCATCACAAACTTCCTCTCGGCCTGAACAGATTTTACGTCAACTATATGCGCGTATATCACATAACCACCCACCCGTTTCAGGATCAGAAGGATTCCATCTCCTTGTAACCCTCGCTCCATGTGGTTCTAAAGTCATAATTCCAACTGAAGACCATGGCTTTGATATCATCCCAGCCAACATTAACTGTGCCTTTACTCCCGGAAAATTCTTTCTCCCTGCGACAACAAATCACCTAGAGACAGCAGTTTTGTACGGTTTGAAGGAATGGGACGGTCAGTGACTTGAATCCGAATGCACCAACGAAACTCATGTGTATATAGATAATAATTCGGTTCGAATCGTCGGAGGCACATTTACTTTCAAAGGCGTTGAAAGTCTTGCCCAACATGAGGCGTTGGCCAAGATCCTTCGCATCTCGATTTATGTCCACCTTTCTCTTCTCTTGGAACAACAGTTCCTCTCCAATTCACATGCTGCAATCAAATTTCCTCGGCCAAAGGTCATATTCCCATCTTCTTCAGCTCCATCTAAAAAGGATTTCGAGATACCCCAGAGCGGTGAAGGAAATAAGGAAAAGGGCCGAAATCCATTTTTGCCTCCTGGAATTCTATCATTCTTCTCTCGTAGGAAGGGCTTATCCCACCGTGCTCAAACCATTAACCAAACGGGGAGCCGAGGTTCGCTAGATCTGATTTTGAATCCATCCGAGTTGGTGCAGGAGGCTGGAAGATCTCCAAGATCTTCTATAGATGGCGGACTCTCCCGTTTGCGCCGATTTTCCATTATTGAACGACGACCTTCCTTGAGAAAGGCAGAAGTCCACAACCACGATCCTACAGAACCCGCTGATGGACCTTTTGTGGCATCCCTCAAACGTATCGAATCTGCCAAGAACTTTTTATCCACATCGTTTGGCGTCATGTTCCTACCTCCTCCCTTGATGGTTGATCTTGCTACAAAAGAACGTGAAAATCCTAATAGGCGACTGAAAGGAGATGAAAGGGTTGCTTTGACGAGTATATTAGGTTGGATGGGAAAAGATGCCGCGGGCAAAGGGATGTCTGGTATTCAGGGATTTGTATGCCAGCAAGAATTTTCGTTTCTATACTCTAAACACGTTCCAGCGGCTAGGTGTCCGGATGGTTCTTCATCACTACCTACTGTCGCAAATAACCCTCCAAGTTGCATTGTTCATCCTAATATTACCACGGTTACCTGTGGTCGGCCGAAGTCGATCACAAATCGTTATTATACACACCAAATGACTGAAGATAGGCGACTTGGGGAAGTTATTTTTGAATATATCTCAACCGCCAATCTTCCCTGTATCGAACCCGGTTGTTTGTTCAAACGTGGACAGCATGAACATCGACTTGTTCATAATGGGTTGCGTATCACTATTAAGGTCACCACTTCCTCGGAGTGCCCTGAGCTTGAACCCGATTCTTCTATAGAGATGTGGCAGAGTTGTGAAATTTGCAATGCAGAAACTCCCAGGTCAATAATGACAGATGGAACATAGTAAGTATTTTGTATAAATCTGGATTTATATGTTTCTAATATTGTCTTTGTAGCTTGCTTTCTTACGCCAAATTTCTAGAGCTCTTGTTTTATTCACCTACAATTTGTACCCTATCTCCCATCCTTTGCGAGCACATCCAATCAACTGCAAACTCTTCGACTTCGCACTCGCATTCCCACATTATTCGTCACTTCGCAGCTGCTTCTGTAATCGTATCATATGCCATGTCGACGATAGAGGATATTTTTGAACTTCATGTACCCAGACTCCAAATTCACAATGGGGAACGAGGACCACGAAGCTCTTGTTCCGCAGAACATGAGATTCAAGATAATAATACATCAGAAGAAGACAAGAAGCTGTTGAGACGCGAGATAAAACGATGGTGGGAATGTGTTTTTGATCATATGAGTAAATTGGTTCGTCCGCTCTCTGGTTTCCAGGACTTCCCATTCATGTATATTTTAGGAGCATCTTCTTTCTGGGAGCCAGAGCCCACCTGCTATGAAGGCTTTACCACGCCTTCCATCTACAGACGAAGCATATGATGATTTAGACACACCTACCACTCCCAAAGCATTCTCACTTTCCGATTTACCTCCCTCAATACCCCCTAATACCCCTGTGTCCAGGTCAACAAGTGCTCAAGCCGCTGATGATTCTACTGCGACGCCGACCTTGCGCTCATCTGCTCTACCCAAAGACGAGAAACAAGATCTACCTTCATTTATACAGTCAGATGACAAGCCGCCTAGCATTATTTCTCAATCCCAAAATAGTAGGTTGTCCCAGGATCAAGTGGAATTAACACCTGAGCCCTCGATACTTACAACATCATCTTCAAGCGATGAACGGGACCCGAGTGAATTATTAGAGGCTTTGCGACATACGTTCCAACTTGCGGAACATTCTCTCTACTCCCTCCTGTCTCGAACTCCTGCATCTTCTCTCAATGAAGTCAGACGCTCTTTCCTCTCCGCTGCCAGAGGAGCTCAGAAGCGGCTATATGCATGGCAGAAGAAGCACCTCAAGTCTCACTCAGAACTCCTGAAGGGGATGAAACTGGAGGAACCAGAGTGGTTTGGAAATAGTTCCCATGTTGTCCCTGGGAGTAATATAATTGTGAGGGAGGACGATTGGGGTAGTATTATCGCTTTCACATTAAGGTCTGTTTAAAATTCTTGCCCTGTCACTTTATGTTAATCGCTCACTATAAAGCTCCCCCGATTATCATCAAGAGCTGGCAACTCTAAGCGCTGCAAGAAGTACTGGCACTGTTTCATACCCTGCCACACCTCCATCTGGTCCTACTCGAAATCTACCATCTGGACCTTCATCATTTTTTACTGCTGGTAAACTATTTGGTTTGTCTCAAAATGCACAACTAGATCCAGATAGAGATGATGTGGTATGGCATGAACCAGAAGCTTATTCCGCTGTCATCAGTCGTAAAGAACATGCCAGAGATCCAACTTCAATCTTATCATTTCGTGAAGTACTTCGACAAAAATCACCCATAGATCCACTACTGGATTACCAAGTATTAAACATAATAATAATGAATCTCAAGCTAATCTTTCACTTGCATCTGTTTATGCGAAACCGGATGTTGGTATATCAACGCAGGCTGTTGGTGGTGAAGTTAGTGTTGGACAGAGTACGACAGAGAATGTTGGAAAGATGTTACAGGAACTTGAAGCTTCCGAATTTGGTAAACCTGAACTTCCGAGGTCCAGAAGTGGAAGTTATTCGAGACAGGGAAGGGTTGAAGGTTTGGATGGTACTAGGACTAGAGCTGGGACGACTACGGTGTCTTCTCGTGGAAGTGAAGGTGGTGGAGAAAAGATAAGGGAAGGGGGACCTGATTCAATCATTACTGATCGATTGAATGCGACAAATATGGTTTATACGCATATCAAGAGAGGGAAGGCGTCTTCTGTGTTGTCATTGAATGAGGTGCACGAAAAGGGTGGTAGTTTGGATTTGAAAGGGAAGGAAAAAGAGATGAGGAGTGGAAGTGGAAGTGTGAATGGAAGTGCCATCAATTTGGTTAAACCTCCTACCCCGCCACCTAAAGAACTACGTAGAAAGGAAATCAAAGAGGCTGACGTGGAGAAGAATGAAAATCCGTTACACTCGAAGGAATTACCTGCTACTCCTGGTGGTTCTACTAATCATCATCATACAGCAACATCTTCATTTGCAAGTACTCTAGCGAGCAGTATCAACATGGCCATGAAATACGTAATGCCAAGCAATCCTGAACCACCCCCAAAAAATGCTCCGCCACCATCGAAGAAACATCATAATCTCCTTTTGGTTGATTCGAATAACATTGATGAGCGTCCGCATATTAAGTATGATTGGACGATTGGGAAGAGGATGAAATTCAGTTGTACGGTTTATTATGCTAGACAGTTTGATTTGATGAGGAAGAGGTGTGGGATTGATGATAATTTTTTGAAGAGTTTGTCAAAGAGTGTTAATTGGGAAGCTACGGGTGGAAAGAGTAAGTCAAATTTTTGGAAGACGACGGATGATAGGTATATTGTTAAGACATTGATTAATGCATGGAACGTTGCGGATTTGTGAGTTTTTTCAGATCGCCTTGTCTATTTTGGTTTATTATTGACCCTGGTTAATAGACAAGTTTTGATTGAACTTGCTCCTTCGTATTTCCGATATATAGAATCTACAGCGAATAAAGCTACGGTATTAGCTAAACTAATTGGCTTCTATACAGTTGAAGTTAGGAATTTGGAAACTGGTGCGGTACAATCAAGAGCGGATTTACTTGTGATGGAAAATTTGTTTTATAATCGGAAGATCAACAAGACATTTGATTTAAAAGGAATTCAAGGGAGGAAGGTGAAGACGAAACAACAAGCTGGGAATGGATCTAGGACGTTGTTTGATGGAGACTGGATCGAAGGTGTGTTGTTTGATTCTTGAATGAATATAGTAGGGTGCTGACACCAATGATGTTTTCTCAGGGCAACAACGGACGTTGATGTTTTTGAAACCTCACTCGAAACAGGTGTTGAAGGAAGCTATTAGGTGTGATGCAGAATTCTTAGCAAAGAGTAATATTATGGATTATTCGTGAGTATTCCTATATATCATCATATGCTATATCAGTGTTGAGGTTTTTTTGGAAGGTTGCTGTTGGGTATTGATGAAGAGAAAAAGCAGATCGCCTGTGGTTTAGTGGATACGATTGGTATGTTACGAACATGGCGGTGATGAGATTTACGCTAAATTTTTTTAGGGAGTTATACGTTTGCAAAGACCCTTGAATATAAGGCGAAGCAGAACTTACAGTCAGGAAAGGATACTACTGTAATTCCACCTGCTGAGTATCAAGAACGATTTGTCAATGCTCTTGATGATTATTTTGTTGCGTGTCCAGGTAAAATTTTATCGCCGAATATTATAAGAGTTTTGTTTTTGTTGATCTTGTTATATGTTCACAGATAAATGGACCAAGTCGTTAGATGAATCTATGGGTGTAAATGATCCTTTCTTACTTCCAAGCGTGCTTTGAAAGAGATAATTACTTTTTTCCTTACTGTTGTTACGGTATTAGATATATTTTCACTTATGTACTACGCGATGTTTTTTTACGTGTACTCTCTTATTACACCATATGTTGTAATCGTTGTATCCTAAAGAGCTTTTATTTTTCTTGGGGGTGGAGTAATTGAGTGTAAGCAATATAGCAATGAGATATTGTTGATAGCTGAGATTACTATACATAAAACTCCGATAAATTATACCTGGGAGGCGTCATGTATTTTACATCAATTCGACGATGTATGTAACACCGGCCACCTAGTCACCAACTGTTTTCTTACTTTTTTTTACAGTATCAGAGGAACGTGGATAGTTAACTATGTATATATAGTTATTTCTTCCTCGTCTCTGTTCTTTTTCTCCAGTGCCCGGCCTATAAGACTTTTTTTACTCCACTCTTTCATCATATAAACATTTTCGTGTATGCTTAGTTTTGTTATTTATCCACCATTATCTACATGTCACCATCAACATTTATTGCCTTACATTGAAATGATAAATACGCAATAATTAGAATCGCCGTTACTTGTTCTATATACATATGGCCCATCTTTCTTCCCGCCACCCGGGGATCACCATCTAACTCTATAAAAACACAAAACACATCCCTAATTCTGATTGTACCAATCATTGACTACACGGCTGGAATATCGATTATGTATCAAGATGTTTCCGGCGTCCAGTGGTAGTGATGTCCGCATTTTCAACGATGGTGAAATTATGATATATCAAAGTTTTCTACTTCGACTGACAATGGGAGTATTAATGGATTTTGAGGTATCAGATAACTTGAAACCCATTAAAATATCTTCCCATTTCACTACGTCATGCACATCCAGAAGAAAAATAAGTAAAAAATGTCATGATTTACAAGGAGCCTCAGTAGAGAAAGAGTGTGAACTCGAAGAAGGAATCATCCTCCAAAGGATGGAAGTTGAGTTAGTTGACCCCTCATCAACGCATCACGGTCGGTAGTATGCTGGAATCATCCTGAAACACTTTTCATTCGGATGTCCCTTGGCGCCGGTAGTAGGCACTAGCCTGTACAAGAGCTATCTTCATCATATTCTTCCTAGTTGAGGTTAGAATTTTATTGTGGATAGATCTCTGATACAATGATGACGTATGCAAGAATCATAATTTTCAATATATCTGATACCCAAATGAATGTGCTAGAGAGTGTTATGCACTTACTTTTGATTCAATTTCTTGCATCGTGACATTGATCATTTCCTCCTATTGCATCGAATATACATATTCAGACGTCAAGAGTTTCCTCAAAAGTTGAGTCCAATCGTGTTAGTACCAATAATATGCTGCTTGATGCTACGGCAAAATGGGAAATCTGGGATCAGTAAATCTCATCATCATTTCAATTTTATTACTTTTTTCAAAACGCCGAATGATTTGGAAGTGTTCTTACTGGCCAATTATACTTCAGCGATCACTGAGGAGTATTTAACGGTAACTCCATTAATTCGGTCAACACTACACCATCCCCAGACACTCCTTACTTATCACAATAGACTTCATGAAATGGAGCAACAACTTGCACAGTTATTTGTCCTTCGTATTGAAAGGTCACGGCATGTTAATGTACGTCTCTTCTTTGTCCTGCCCTTATGTATTACCAGAATGACCGTAGTGAATCACTCATTCCCCCCTTTACACTAGTATGGTAATTGTGCGTTGTTAATATTACCACTATAATGGATTCAGACATACAGATCCTTTCTCATTTACCATTGAAGTTGCTGGCCTGACGATTATGGTGAGCTTTTATCATTGTTTGAAAAACAGATAGCATGCTAATGAACGCAAAGGTGCTGGACTGGTTTTTAACTTTAGAAATGGAAGTCTCATTCATTTGGGCATCAAAATGGAATTTAATGAAGGTACTATACCTTCTCGCACGGTACCTACCTTTTGTTGACGTGACCCTTGTATTATACCGTAAGTTTTGGACTCATTTGCTACAATGACCTCTCAACTCTCAATTTAGACCAATTTGGATATGCACTTTCTTACTTAACATGTAAAACCACATACGAATGTGCTGCTTGTGAGTGTTATTCAATCTTGATTTAAAATCAATGATTTGGTTTATAGCATATGTCGTGGCTATATTAGGGATGTTCAGCATTGGGATACATGCCTCCGAAAGTGAGCATTGTATTCTTGGAGTTATTGCTTAGCAAACGCTGACCTGCTTGAAAACCTCCTTGATACTGATAGTGATTTTAACTCTTCGAACTTGGGTAGTTTTGGGAAAAAGTCGTAAATTGGCATATGGGTTGATTGCAGGAATTTTTTGCACCCTGTTAGCGATGCTGATCGATGTCGGACTTTACTTGAACATGGCAGAACGTATGTGCATTTTATTATTATATCTTCAAAAAAAAAACTGATGAAGGTAACATATGATTGACAGACCAGACCTCGGGTCCTGTCCCTAACTTAGTAGGATGTGTTGTATTAGATACTAAGCGCACACTTTCTGTCGCCTACATTTTGCTCATGTTGTATGATTTGGGTATGTTTATTTCTTGTTTAACCAAGTAGAAGCTAATAGCCTGTACTTATAGCTCTCTTGGTGGTTATGCTTGTTACACGAAAAGTTCGCGCATGTTAGTAACAACCCTCAACAGTTCTAGAAGGATAAACTAACAGCAATTCCCTTTCAGCGGCACTAAGTGCGGGTTCTAGCCTTGCTATAATCGTATATCGTGATGGTAAGCTTTACCCTCATATTTCGAGATGCTCATAATGGACACATTTATCTGACAGGTGTAATTTATTACATATACCTCTTCGGCAAGTAACCTGGAAGGGAGGCGTCTAAAGATAACGGTTTTGGCTGAATGTTTCGGACTAGGTTTATGCCTTATGAATGTCATCATCATTCTAAAACTACCAGTGAGTCCCATATTTCTCTATCCATAATTCTGGCAATTATATCCTTTTACTGACTTAAATTTAGCCAGATTATGTCAATCTTCTACTTATGTACACTTCAATCCCTTCTACCAACTGACACTGTGCTAATGAATGGCACTCTCTTCATTTAACAGGGTTGAACGAGTGACGCACTCTGTCTTGGCGTGTAGAGTAGTACTGCATATTCGACAGCAAGCGAGAGACGATCGAGAGAAGGAGAGCAAGGATGTCGTGCCCTTGGTTACGGTTCACTGATTTGCGGTAGAGCCCATTTCTGTTGTATAGTATCAAATAGACCGTTTGTAATAGGGACGCTGTTTTTTTCGGAATGATCGACTTGAATGGATTTTCCTCTAATTCAAGTTTCAAAGGGGTCAAGATAACAAAAAATAACGAGGCCTTTCAGAACATAAGTCTGTCTCTGAGTAACTGCTTAATGTCGACTCAGAAATATTAGTAAATTGGGTGGTTCATTTCTAACTTTACAATGGTTTGAACTCGTCGTCAGCGGAAGAACAGCGCTCAAGTTTGAAATCGGGCACTGGCGTAGAGTCACGACATCGGTCGAAATGAGTCTTAGGATGATAGGTGCTATATTACCTTGTATTATAGACGAAGTACAGAAAATAGAATATCACAATGGCGGAACTTGAAGTCAAGATCAGATGCCATCATCAGTTTGTGCATGCTTATATCCAAGGCTAATAGAGCTACTAACCTCTGCCTCGCAACTCTATCCACGTTTTCCCCTTAGCTTTGACTATTAGCTCATAATGTCTTATTTCCTACCGCATCTCCCTTCAGGCTGGCACGTCGACGAGGCTATTAAGTCTGAAGAAGACCGAGTAGTTGTCCTTCGATTTGGACATGATTGGGACAGTCAATGTATGACGATGGATGAAACATTGTATGCGGTTGCGGAGAAGGTACAGAACTTTGCTGTAATTTACTTGGTGGACATCACAGAGGTTCCGGACTTCAATAAAGTATGTAACTCTGTTGTGACTTGAGACTTGTAACCACGAACTGACGAAATCGCTTTGGGGCAGATGTACGAGTTGTATGATCCTTGCACTGTCATGTTCTTCTATAGGTCAGTTGCTCTCATTACATGATTCTGATGTGACTCACAATGGCTGGGCCTTCGCTTTGTAGAAATAAGCACATTATGATTGATTTGGGAACGGGAAACAATAATAAAATGTACGTCCACCGTTTCATCACAAGCTGTCAAATGTCTCATTCTCCACGATAAATTAAGAAACTGGGCCATGGATAACAAGCAAGAGGTACGTGCTGAGTGTGTGCTTAAAGTATCGTTTAACTAATATTCACAATTCAGATGATTGATATAATTGAGACTGTCTATCGTGGAGCATCAAAAGGAAGAGGTCTCGTCGTTTCTCCCAAAGGTCTGTTCTTTTCATTTTAATCGAAGGCACGATTTATGACGAATGGTTTCAGATTATTCTACAAGTATCGTTACTAATTCAAGATTCCCACTTCCGTGAAGGGCTGGGAAGCTTCATGTCTTGTTGGTGCATTTGAAATTTGGGAGTGTGTTGGTTACTGTTGTGAGTATTAATGATGTACCTTTCTTGTAGAATGATTGATATTCCTTGTTCATTGACGTTGGACGACCTATACATGCTCAGTATATATGATTTATACAAACCAGGTATTGAGCGATTCCGTGTAAAATTCTCGACTACCTTACTTTCTACGGAACAAATGGTCTTCCAAATTTCGAAATCGCAAGGTGTACACTCATTATATTCTACTCCTGCTGATCATGATCCCAAGTTTGACTTGTTTTGCATCTCCTTTCAATGTGATTTGTACTTGAAGTGTATAGTGGTAGAACTGATAGTCTTACATGCAGTAAATCAGTTTCAGTCGAGTAAGGTCGAGTCGAGCATGTGGCAAGTGTTCAATTGCACTGACGTCACATTTATTCTGGGCGGTGGCCTTGGCGGGGCACTCGGACGGTAAGTCGACCTTATGAGAAAGTAAGGAAGAGGACTGGGGAAACCTTGATCCAAGGTCAATTAGGGCCAAGAGAGGGTGTTATTCTTGTGACGCACCGTTGCGATTTTGTTGTGTTGAAAACATAAAAACCATCAGAAGTTTGAAGTTGAAACCCCATTCAAGCTCAAAAAGAAACCCGTTTCGGACTCTAGAAGGTTTCTTTTTTTATGAGTGGAATGTACTGGAGGTGGTAAGGTAAGTTGTTGATTTTGGTAGTAATGCTCTAATTGAAAAGTGACGAGATGAGATGTTTTCATGGTACATATAACTTTTATTTACATCCAAAGACTTGAAGGTTTAGCGGATAATTATCTCGTTTTGGGCTAGATGATCGAGAAGAAGATACACAGCAGCTGAAATACAATGTAACTGGGAAGGTATCTGAGTATCTAAGACTTTACAATTGGTGCTGGAATATATTAAGATAAAGACGGGCTGAACAAGGTTCAATCACACAAAAGAAAATATTTTAATATATGGGTTTCCTTCCTAAGTTCTTAATCTCTTTGCTAGCTCCAGAACATGGGCGTAGGATCGAATATTCTAAGATGAAGAAGTTTTTTTTTTGTAACGTCAAAACCCTCACAATAGTACAAGAATTACATTGTTGTTCAATTTAATACCTTCCTAAACATGAGATCACTTCTAAGAGCATATTTCATCCCCTTTACAACGTCCTCTCCACTATGTATCAAATTCCTTTGTTGAAAAATTAACACCCGACCAAGTTTAGGTTCGACATCATAATATTCCTTTCCATCCGAAGACAAAAACCGGGTTGCACCTCCTTCAAACTCGCCCTCAGTTCCTAAATAAAACTGTACAGTGACAAAGGAATGGCGACCATCTGGAAGTTGAAGACGACCATCACAGTGACTACGGAAATAATTTCCTGGTCCATAACGGAGGAATGATAGGCGTTCATTCAAACTGTAAAAACGATCTCATAAGTATATCCAGTGGTGGCGTTCATAAAAGTTGAAATGTGACATACCCAACTAATTTATATGTTGGATTGAGGCCACGACCGAGGATAGAAGGAGTAAATCCTTCATCTGGTTTAAGTTCTGTGATATCTTGTAAATGTGGGAGAAGCTTCTCGAAAAGTTTTGTAGCAGTGGTAGAATCGAAGCGTAGAATCCGTTCGCTATTTCGGTAATCGGTATTAACGTAATTCTCTGTTGGACCTAAGCCATAATGGACTGCGGCTTGGATCCATTCTGAATCGGATTCAGCAAGTGAGATGAGTTCTTGACATTCTTGAGGAGTGAAGAAGTCATCGATGATTTTGTAGTATGAATCCTTGTATTCGGATATCATTGTTGTGGGTAAAAGTTAAGAGCGTTGAATAAACTGGATCAGTGCCCGTATGGTTTTAAAAGAGTTGGGGGCTGTGTATGATGATGATGGACACGCTGTACTAAGGCCATTAGTTGCTGCGTATATGTGTACCTGAGAGTACTAGATCTAACTTAGCAGTGTCCAGAACGAGAACCATATATATATGTATCTTTTTTTCTCTGGGTGCTTTAATTGGATTAAGCTAGTAGTTTCTTCAATCGGCGTCGTGCAGAGCCAGTGCTTGAAGGTTTTATGATTCCATGATCATTTAAGATCCAAGGTTCTTTTTGGCTCGTGGGACCATGAGTCATACATAGCCTCTGATATATATGCTTATGAGATCGACTCTGTGGTAGTATATCTATATGTATTTGCAAGCAACGAGTCACACACAGTGCTATATTTGGGTCACGACTGGATGACGTCATGGTTACTCTACCAGCTGTGCAAGATGTCTGACATAACATAAATGGAGATATGTACTGTGCGCCGTGTGAGGCCTTTATTAGTTTGGGCTGCTTTAGGGTATATGCGGTGTGCTGTGCATTGCTTCTCTTGCTATAAGAAACAACGAGGCAACTTCGGAATTGAGCAGGAAATGAGATTGAATGATGCGCCCAATACAGGCCAAGTCATATATACAAATTCAATACAAATTGGACTATATGTCGAATACAACACACCAAAATCAATAACGATTATCAGAATGCGATAACCATCATTATACTTCGAGAAACATCAAATCACTCCTCAAAGCATATTTCATTCCCTTTACAACATCTTCGCCACTATGCCACAAATTTCTCTGTTGGAATATGAGAACTCGGCCAAGTTTAGGCTCAACATCATAATAGTTCTTCTCATCGGATGACCAAAAGCGGGTTGAACCACCTTCGATATCATCTTCCCCAAGATAGATCTGTACCGTGATCAACGCACAACGCCCATCGGGGAGCTCTAGAGGCCCATCACAATGTTTACGGAAGTATGTCCCGGGCTCGTATCGGAGGTACGAAAGCCGTTCATTGAGGCTGGGCAACGGAGGTTCGGGAATTAAACAATTACAATCATTATTGTGATCAAGAAATAACATACCCAACAAGTTTGAATTGCTTTTTGTTGTTGTGGCCAACAATAGAGGGTGTAAATCCCTGATTTGGTTTGAGATCCTGGATATCCTGGATGTGTGGTAGAAGTTTCTCGAACAGCCAAGTAGCTGTTGTAGTGTCGAAACGCAGAATCCGTTGGTTATTGCGGTAATTGGGGTCAACATAATTGTCTTTTGGCCCCAATCCATAGTTCACAACAGCTTGAATCCATTCTGCGTCTGTTTCAGCGAGTGCGATGAGATCTTTGCATTGCTGTAGTGTGAACAAATTGTCGATAATCTTGTAGTAGGATCCGTGGTGTTCTGGTAACATAATGATATTTGTGGGATAAAGGCTGTGTGTTGATGTGATGGTATACCACAAATGGCAGGCTCGTTTAAAAACCCTTATTCTCCTCTCCACATCTGTAACTTATGACATTGTCCTTACAATGGACTTAGTACCCCCACGCAACAACCAGGAGCTCACACGAGAGAGACTGCAACATGTACTTGAATATTTTTCTACTCTCCTTCCTCAACACTTCCCACAACCGATACAGCTCGTTGTTCATGGGGGAGCATGTATGCTTCTACATCGCGGACTCTACGAACTAATGGAGGCTCAAGCACAAGTGATGCCAGGAACGCCTATCAGAAGGACGACTCGAGATGTGGACTTTATCCAGAGAAGCTTTGTTGAGGAATGGACCAAAAAAGGAGTACTGGACGCTTCTGTCAAGCTGAATGCTTGTATACGTTACACCGCACTCAGATTTGGGTTGGGCGCTGACTGGATGAATAGTGATGCTGACGTCGCGTTACCTATGGCGATTGAGTGCGTTCTTAACTCACAACCAAATCAACTAATTCTCATATTTAATCAAATTTATTTCCAGTCCACAAGGGAAACAATACGACCCAATCCATGCCACTGCCATCCTCCTCAAAAATATTGACATTCACACATTATTCGTGTCTACAAATGGAATGCTCACTTTGGTTAGCGTTCCGCCCGCCTGGGCCGTCGCTTTAAAATTAGTGAGATACACTAAATGGGATCCAAATGATATCTGCCTTTTCCTCAAGTGAGTTTTCCCCTCGTTATCATGGCTCCAGACAGTTCTGTGTCGTGGAACTGTCTCTTCATACAAGCACATTGTCTACACGTGTTTTTGGTCCATACAGCATGTCTATTTTCGATTGGCTGGAAATGATTCGCTGTGACTCAGGTCGAAATAAGCGCACAGGGGTAAATTCGGCCACACATAACAGTGTGTTTAAAGCACATTTCGCTCTGCTCCGAGTGATCGTGCTTGCAGCCTGTATTTTTCTTTATTTCTTTCGTTTCAGCTGACAACTTTCCTTCCACTTTCTGTTTAATTTAGGTACGGAACATTTCTTTCAAATGTAGCATGGACGTCAGCGAAAGTAATCGAGGACTGGTTACTCAAGTATTGCTGGACAATGGGTTACGCGCATTATGACGCAAATCGTAAAGCCACGATGCATACAAGAATAATGCATGCCTTTGCTTTTGTCCATTCCTGGGAAATCCCTGAAAATGCTAAGATCTCACAAACTGGTCTCGGTCACAAGACTAAATACCACAGTACGGGTCTTGGGGACCTCACTCAGGAACAAGCAATGGGAATTGAGGGTTTGGATAGAAATGCAGTCATTTGGGGTGGAGGTGATAGAAGTGGGTGGCAAGCTCAGTTTAACGGCCCTGATTGGACGAAGACGAGCCCGCCTATGAATCAGTATCCCAGTATGAGTTCTATGCCTCTGACCATCAGTCAACAATGCATGGGACCTATGCCTCCAACGATGACGAGTCATGGTGGTTTACCACACTTGACAAATCAACATCCGGAAATACCTTCAAATATTTCTGTTTGGGAAACAATACAAGCACGAGATGAAGAAGAAAGAAAGGCTCAGAGTAGACATAGGATCCAAAACCGAGTACCGACACCAGGTCGAGAGGGGCATAGTTTGGGATTTATTCAGCGAAGGCAAACCTATGTTCCCCCTGTAGATGAAGACCCTTCTCAATTCTATGAACACGAATACGATAATGAATGTCAAGAAAGAGAACCTCCTCCGATCATAGTTCCAAATTTTGTTGATTCGGTGCAGGCTTGGATTGCGAAAGACTTGAAGGATGCGAAAGATGCTAAAGATGCGGCTCGCGCACATGAGCATAGAGAGATGAGTGGTTCAGTTAGGAAGGCTCAGGAGAGAAGGGAAAACGAGAAACGTAGGGATACGGAGAGGGAAAGAGAAAGAGTGTGGAAAATGAGAAGCCGTGAAGATGATAGTGATCGTTTTACTCTAATCAACTGGCCTAACCCTCTGTATACGGTTGACACGGAGGCTGGCAATAGTCCTTCATCCAACTGCCCTTCTAGTGGCGAGGAAGAGGCCTATAGAGCGGCGAGACAGCAATTGCATCAAACTAACGACAGATTTCAAACAAACCATCTACAATCGACATCATTTAATCCGGCTACTGCTCAACAACACCGACGCATCCCGACGCAGATCTACAGCCAGAGTCAACAACAGATAACACCCCAGCAACAAGTTCAACAACCATACCAACACCAACAACCACCACCTACACATACACGTATAACTCAACACCAACACCAACATCAACATCAACATCAACACCAACAACGTCCTCCACACCCATTTGATTGGAAGAATTCCCCTTTTGCTCAGCCAGGCTTTGGTATACAACATCCGTTTCCGGCTCTACACAATACAGGTATATCGCATTGATTCATTATATCTATACGTTCTCACATGTATACCCATTTATTTATTATTATTCCCTTGTATCATTTCAAAAGGTGATAATTAGAAAACACCGTTCTATAGACCCACTTGAAGAACACTTGAATCTTTTATTATTTTCTTGTCTCAATGTTTTTTTTTGTTATCTGTCCCTTGTTTTGTTTTGTTTTTGTTTTTGTTTCACGACAAAAGTTTTTTTTTGCAGTTTATAAGTAATTCTCTTTCTTGTTGTATAGGATCGATATCAATAGTTATAACATAGGTTTATTTTAATAAATGTCTTACAATAGCTTCAGTGTGTCAACCAATGAGTCGTGACTGTAACTTGAACATCATAAATTCTACTTACCATTGTTCAGTACTACGAGTTGTGATGCCATAGACAAGCTGATTTGATTCCATATTACCCAGCTATAGGCTTATAGCCTATATGTGGTAAATTGCGATGCAATGGGAGTCTTGGTAATGAGACTCAAGACTCCCACGAGACTCTTCAAAAGAGCCTCTCGTCATGAAGACCCATGAGCGTTGTGCTTTGAAACTTGCTGGGCCATTGCTGGTTGAGATTTTTGACGTGGTAGGTGTGAGTCAGCTCCAAATGTGCTTCGACTCTGCGTGAGGTAAAAGAAGAATAGACTATTAATAGATAATCATCACTGCAGTATCCCTCTCCTCTATAGCTGGTTCCTCAATTATAATTGCTGTCTAGGAACCAGTTCGATGCAAAATGCATAAAATAAAGCAACAGAAGACATTGAGACAAACGGGAAGGTTTTGACATTGTGTAGTGAAAAGGGAACGAGTGTGAAATTTCCTTTTTTGGTTTCCCGGTTTGCTCATGGCCCGAAATTTAACAAACCAATCTACGGCCACACATTGGGACTAAAATGAACAGCGAGATGGTCGAATGCTCACTAGAGACATTTCAAGGACGTTATATGTCATTCAAACCTGAACCCGACGAAGTTGCTGCATGTATTCAACTTTTGGTTGATAGGGATTTATTAGTCAAAGGGAAGAAGGGGGATCTCAGCTGGAAGGTATTTGGCAAGAAGAAGAGCCCTCATGATAGAAAGAACGAATCTAGTGCCCCCAAAGCCGAAGGTACCAAATCCAAGTCCGGCTCCAAAGCCAGCGTCAAAGGACTCAAACCTAGCGCCAAGACAGGAGGTGTAGGTGGAGACCAAAATGGAGGTCAAGAAGTAAATGAAACCAAGGAAAGGGAAAAGAAAGAAAGGGAAAAGGAAGCCGAACGATTTGGACCTTTCGGTAAAATTGCGACAGCAATCCGCGAACTACAATTGCCGAATAGGGGGCCACCGACGTTAACATACCATGATTGCACAAACACATCTTTGACATCTAAGATATATGGTGCAAACTTCAAGATGGATGGGTGTTTTTTACTTTCTGAACCCCAGACCAAGATTGCTACGTCAACGATTGCAGTAGCTGCCGAGTATAAAGTAAACAAAGGAAAACGCGTGGAACTGAGCACAATCATTTCTTTCATCCGATTGTTGTACTCAATATATGCCCATTTCTAGAACTCCATTCAACTCCTTTCTTCTGCAAACCACATCATGAATGATGACCCACGACGAATGTTCTGTTGCGGTGTAAGATTGGGACTCTCAGTTCCTGAAACAACGACTGACGTTTATTACTATTGAAGATGATGAAATGTGTATGTGGTATTACTCCCGCTCCCATTCTTGCATGTCACAATATTTTAACTGTGTAACAGTGCGTTTCTATTGTTGGACTGGTTTCGTGAGATTGACGAAGGTACAGGACTGTGAAACAGTGATTTCCATCCTCATGTCATTTATCTTTGCCGCTGAAGAAGAACTTGGCTTCGATCCGACCGTATACCGAATTGTACCGGAATGTGATGGCTCAAACGAAGAAAACGAATCACCAAAATCAATTCATTATATTTATAAACTTAATGATGAGGGCAAAGATAGATATTTCAAGACCATCCAATCGCTTTTTGCTTATCGATCGCTCTGTATCATTGGTAGATCCACCCGCGTATGGGAGGCAATAGAGGTCACGGATGCTACTGGAGTTACAGAGATTGGGGGAAAAAGGGTTGCACTTAAGGATGTGTGGTTGGATGTGGATGCGAGTACTGAAAAGGAGATTCAAACAAAGATATTTGAAGCAGTGAAGCGACTAGGAGAGGCGCACCAAGACAAAGACATTGATTTGATCAATGACTTTCATCCAGACGCAAAGCAACTTATTCACGACTGTGTCAGAAGAAAAAACGGCAGGTCATACAAGGATTACTTTATGACGATTCTTTGCGATTGGCAAGGGGATGTTTCTAAGTCAACACCAAACGATGCCCAAAGGATGACAACCGTATTTTCTAAGGATTTAGGATTGGCTCCCGAACATGCTATTGAACCTTTGGTTGATTGCTCTCTCCAGAGTGGTACATCAAGTGCACGCCCTGTTAAAAATACAGGAGACGGTGCGATGGGTAATCGGGCATTTCGGTCGAAGAGGCAGTATCGACTGGTGTATGAGGAGGTTGGTACAGCACTCGATGCAGCTCCCTATTTCAAGGAAGCGACGAAGGCCGTTCATGATACTTGGATTGGTAAGTTTCACTTCCGCGTAACAATGATCGACGATGTCCTGACTAAACGTTGTTAGCCCTCGTAATAATGTGGCTTGTTAAATGGGTTCATCGTGACATCAGCTGTGGGAATATATTGTACACTGGAAACCGAGAAAGTAATAACATACAAGGGAAGTTAAGCGACCTCGAATATGCCAGGTGGATTCATTCAACAACAGCTAGCCCAGATCCCAAAGCTGTGTGTTATCTCCTTCACCGACAACACTTATGGTTGACTATTATCTCAGGGCACCCCGTTCTTTATGGCAACCAAGCTATTGGCAAGAACCTTGATAGGTTTGTACCCGCTGCACGTACGCGCCTCCAAACTCACAAGTCATTTCGAAGATTACGATCCCAGGAGGAGAGATGCAATGGAAATCCCCGAAGAAATCCCTGAATCAATGATTATCTACAACACCCAGCATGATTTGGAGTCGTTGTTTTGGGTCGTCGTTTGGCTCCTCACTGCAAACATTGACAATAGTACATCACAAACATTCGCGAAAACGATTTTTGTGAATGGCACAGGATGTCATACCCGAACCCAGTTCTTCCTCTCGGGTTCGAAAGAGTTCTCAACCTCCATTGATCCATATCTCCAATCATTCCTTCGTTTCTTGGATGATTATCGTGGTGATCTCCGCAACGGATTCAGAGCTCGAGCCCCGGAGGCTGTTCTTGACCAGAGTTCATATATCGACATTCATACGAGAGCTTACACTTTCTTCCGTTTTTTCTTACGTCTCGAGCTTTGTGATGAGGACTTGGATGCCCCACGCCTAATTCCGTACAAGGAATTCACTGAAAAGGATAAAACACCAGCGCCAGTAAATCTAGGACAAAACTCAACGAGTTCTTAATGAATACGGCGAAGACAACACTGTTGATTCTGGTCCTTCCACCAACAACGATCTTCCCAGTACACTCCGATCCAAACGGATGAAGGTTACAAGATCTCAAGGCCGAAGTGCCACCCAATTTGAGCCTAGGGTAACAAGGTCAGTCACCCAGAGCAAGATTCAAGCTAAAGCTCGAACGAGGTCCCAGACACGTGCATCTCGCTCCGGCCATCATTCTTAATTGTTTGTAGACTGATTTGTTGTGAATGTAATTACGATTGAATTACGTTGTTGAAGACCGCTTGAAGCACTGGTATATCAATATCATTCCGATATTCATTGCACTGAACTGTGGTGGATAGTTAGTTGAGACGTTGATTTAGTGCATTGATTTTCTACCACACTGCTTTCTCTATTGTATGTAGATGTTTCCAGCGAGCGCTAATCAGCACTGTAGGAGAGCAACACGTGACTACTATCGACATAAACCAACAATGAACATAAAGATACCTCAGTTCTGAACTATCTTCAATCTGGGACTGAGGTATGTAACACACGCATATATGCTATAACAATCATTAACATATTATCATGAATTGAGATATTCGACTCTAGTTCTTACACTCACTGCTAGCGATTTAAATGCTAACACTGTCATAACGGTATGAGGCTATGAGCATCATCTTCTCGAGGTGAGACTGGATTTAGAAGTACGCCTTGTACAGTGTACATGTCGTGGTTATAAAGGGTTTAGTCAGGAACAAATGTTTAGTATGTATCAACAGTATCATCTTTATAGGACCCATAAATATCCCTATATAGGCTGGGTAACAAAAAATCCGGATTTGTCCGGATGGGTACCCAGCGTCGGCCAAGCAGCGGTCGAATTTTGTCCGTCAAACGGTACCCACCCTCAAAAAATCCTCCAAAATCCCCAAGAAATTGTCAAATAAATTCTGGAGCATGAAATAAAGGATTAGGACAGTAATTGTAGGGTTGAAATCTGGTGGTATTGCAATCACCCCATGACCTCAAAGTTCCCGGCTCTCGGTTGGTACCCGGCATAAGGGTCAAATCGACCCAAATTTGTCCGGATTGGTACCCAGCCTATGTAGGGATATTCACGAGTCCTATCTTTATCATCTTTCAAGTTGATCTCTATGTACCCTTTGCTTGGTATTTTACACACATATGAGTCGTCTATCAGTTTGTCGCGGCTGAATAAATATGAAGATTGAGAGTCTCGGCTTCGTGTAGAAGTTGTTGAAGGTCTACTACCAAGTGGGCTTCACTGGGAAAGTTCATGCAAATTAAAAAGTAATATCTATATATATATACCCTAGACATCTAAGGCACCCAAGTGATGGGCCTAAATAGATATGGGTTTCGGCCCATATTATGTGAGAGAAAGATATGTGGACAAGAACTAAGGAACCAAATACCGTATGAGATTTACTCCACTTAGCATAGTACACATAAAATGAAACGTGTAGTGGATATGCAGAGTGTACAGCGTCTATTATAAGAACCACAGCCTCTCGTTGTTAATTTTGTGGATTACGACGGTCAATATTCCAATAATTGACTTATATTCTAAGTAACGCAATCAACACAACTTGGAGCTTCTAATCTCGCATATCATCATCGTTTTCTACCTTCAAGCCAAAGTAAGGCCAAATCGCTGCTGCTTGGAGATCTGGAACACCACTGTCGTTTGTACCTACTTCTCCATTGACTTGGTAAACTGCCTTGGTTAGTCCAAGAGAAACCTTGATTGCAGGGGGTCCGGGATAGTATTTTTCAAGAGGCTTAGCCCTTTCTCCAGAAGAATTTTCGATCATGTGAATAATATTTTTGGCTGCTAACTCGCCCTATTCCAGGATTCAAAACTCTTGTAAGTTTTCCCGATAATAATGTAAGGAATTAAGGAGATCTAACCTGAGCATATGCAGTATGACCTGCAGCAATTGCGCCAAATGCGTCCGCTGCATCACCAATAGCAAATATATGAGGGTATGGTGTTGATTCTTCATCTTCATTTGCTATCTCTATTTCCTTTTTCGAATCATTGGTATCGACGATCTGTGGACGTGGAGTAACACTAATTTGTAGTGTCCTTAGAACATGTACGAGGAAGGTTTGAGGATCGACAGTGGCAGAGTCAAATTCTTTAAGAATGGATGTGTTGGGTTTCTGACCCGTACATAGGAGCTATTGACATAATTGAAAATTAGTGATAGTAGAAAAAGAATTAACGATGATGAATGCTCTTACAAGTAGATCAACAGGGATTTCTCGACCCGTTATTGTGCGTACAATCTTCTTTCCCGTGTTTTTGTCTATGATTGTTGGTTGACCATCCTTTATGGTGTTGAGGTCGAGCCGCTCGCCTAGAATTACTTCAACATTAGAGTCTTTTAAACTTCTTAGGACTATACGCAAAGATTAAAATTAGTATCCGATGTTATATGAAGAAGAGCTGAAATGACGTTTACCTTCAGTGTGCATATCCTCTTGGAAACGAGGTAAAAGGCGGGCTCGAGAATGGAGTAGAGTGACTTTCTTGTTGGGATAAATTGCCGCAATATCAGTAGCGAACTCTATTTAATGGAACTTCTTGGAAAAGTGAAACTCTGATAAACTCTGCTAAACTCACGAATTCCTAATGCTCCTCCACCGACCACCAAGACACTTTCAGAGTTCTTGATTACCTGCTGCTTAGCCTGTAACCACGCAACACCTTCACTTTTCTCTCCATAATACCTCAATCCATCACCATTTTTACCAGTTGTTGCGGGTGTGTTCCATAAATCGAGAGGTGTGGGTAAATGGGAACCGAGAGCGTAAATAGCATAGTCAAAGTTAATGGTGGAAGTGGGGATCCCAATTTCTGGGAATGCTTTGTTGAGAGTAACTGAATTGCGTGTGATGCTTAAAATGTGAGCTTGAAGATGAATATGCGGTATGGTGGAGGGATCTTGGAGAAATACTTTGGTGTAAGGAATGACTAGGTTTTGAAAGAATAAGTAGTGAAATAGTTGAATAGAATTCAGGACCTCACAAGCTTTGTATTCATGGTGAGGCAGAACGGAGTAACGGGGAATAACATATACATCTGAATTTAGAGCATTTTCATTGAGATCATGGTCGACCACTTGATCCACAACTCACGGTTAGCATGACTGAGAGATTTGTTAGTTTAAAATTATGGTTATATTCAATTAATATTCAATTACCTGTTTCTGTCTATGAGTATAACCCTCCAGCCTTCTGGAATCCCTGCAGCTAGTGTTTGTGCAGCATGGGCACCTACAAATACGACATCAGGAAAAAAAATCATATGTGGACCTCGAAACCAGGCATATTACCTCCGTAGGCAGCTCCAAGCACGACTACTGTTTTTGAAGAGGTAAATTCTGTTGCCGATAGTGTCATATTTGTGCTCAAGAATGATGTTAAACGAGAGAGGATAGTACCCATGAAAAGAAATGAGAGAGGGGTTGATAAATGTTATCTGATAAGACAAAATCACACGATAAGCTGTGCCATCAACATACCGGATTAGTCCGACCGATGTATCGGGAGTGACTAGTGACTGGTGATGTATATTATAGACAGTATTCTTCGACCTCGGTTGTTGGCCACCTTTGCGAATATTAACGAAATGAATGATTTAATGTTTTGGCGATGAGTTTAACGTTTAATATGTTCAAACCTTGTGTAACATTCACGTGTGACTCTGTCATGAGGTGCTGAGTCATATAAGTATCTACGTCACGCATCCGCGTCAACCTACCCACTTACAGCACAGTCGCATACAACTCAGGACTTACCTCATCCATTTGACCCTTATCATGTTCATAAACTGGAGTATTCTCAACAACCTGCGAGTGACAAACGATCTTCTGCCCATCAATCAACTACCCCCAGAGATTCTTAGCCACATTTGTTCCATCAACGCCCATCAGGAGCATCGGCCCTTTACCTGCGAAGTCTGGAAGAACCCTGTAGGAGAAACAGAAATGCCATCCCAGTTAAGAGATACTCTTAATTCCAGCTATGTTTGCTTCAGGTGGCGAACCATCCTCATCGCCAGTCCAGGATTGTGGAGTCCCTTCATTAATCTTGACCCGGAATCCGAATACGCCGACCTAGCACGTATCATTCTCAAGCGATCCAAAGCACACAAGATTACACTCATAAAACCTCACTCTTTGGTGCATTTTGGGCTTTTGGTCAAATGTGCACCTCGCATCACGACATTTCACTTTAGAGGGGATATGAGAAATAGTGGATGGGATTCAACTATGCCAGACCTCGCATTTTCGAGTCTACGATTCCTTTGTCTCTTCCGGGATGATTACGGGATTACACTATCAAATTCGTTTCCAGGATCTGCTACACCGGCTTTGGAAATATTACACCTTCATGGTTTCTCTGTTCAAAGCCCCAGCCAGCTGTTATCGTTACATGAAACTCTCACAGGGCTCCGAATAGAAAATCTTTCCTCAGAGGAAAAAATTTGCTCTACGGTGAAACAATGGGCAGACACTCTTTCACAACTCCCCCTCTTGCAACACCTCATCCTTTTTTACGCGGTTGCACTCTCGGAAGGACCAATGATCGATAATGATCCTCACGGTCCCATCCGCCTCCCACTGATAGAGCTTAGATTGAAGTCTTTTTCACCCGCTTGTATCCAAATACTCTCAAAATTATCAGTCCCATCATCTTGTCGAATCCTGGAGATCAACTGCGGGTCGAGGATGTTGGATGATCACCAAGTGGGATTCCTCTCTTCACATCTTACTCGTGCAATTACAAATATAGCATCTTCTCCTAGTGCTTTTGGCGAATGCATTTTGCAATATTCGATCCCTAATCAACTAGAATGTACCTCCAAACCCTACCCTTCAGATCCATCCAAAGATCCCAGTAGGAAAGATGCTTGGGTTTTGGTAATGTTCTATTTCACAAGGAAACATTATTCGACCATTCTACACACTTTTCGTCCCTTCTATGACCGGGTCCGAGTTTTGAAGCCAATTAACCCATGCGAGGGGGTTCAATCCATAGTAGCACATTCCTATATTCCGTTCAGGGAACTCCTACCACAACTTTCAAATCTAAAAGTTATTGAATCGGTTTCACCCCATATTATGGAAGCCCTATCCTCTCTGATCCCTCCCCAAAATACGGAACCTTCCAACGTTACTTCTACATTTCTAACTTTAGAAGAACTTCATTTCGATCGCTCAGACGAAGAATTCGAAGCCGATGACAAGTATCTTGTTGATATCAAACTTTTCTGCCGCTACAAAAACCAGAGTGGATATCCTTTGAAAGTCCTAAAAAATCGGCCGGAACCATCGCCTCCGAGGGGAATTCCTAAGGGTTTGGAATTGACCAGCCCGTGCCGAGGTAAGGTTAGATGTTTCTTGCATCTCTTGGTATTAATAAATCCGTTTATTCATCAAGCTAATCAAATACACTTGGTTGACGGGAGCGTTGTTTAAAGCAGAAATTTTTTTTTTTAAAAATCCCCGGAGATTTTTGTTTTAGTTATTAAAAGAGCAGCCACACATGGGAAAATAAGGTGATATAAAATATACCCGTCGGTGCAGTAGTATGGTTATGTGGGATACGTACAAAAATGAAGAAAACATAAAGCGCATTTTCCGCGGAGGTCGGACTTGACCCGTGGAAAAGTTTCGGGAATTACCTGATAATTAACGTATTTTCCAACTCAGCTAGACAAATGCATGCTGGCAACAGACAACTGAACGCGCAGAGTATGCTCATCAACTGGAACATTCTCAACAACCTACGAAATACAAACGACATTATACCCATCAACCGGTTACCCCCAGAATTACTCATACAAATTTGGTCTATCAATGCACGTTGCGGTCATCTGCCCTTTTCCTGTGAAATATGGGCAGATCCCACGGTGCCCCAAAGAGTGCGACCGCAACTGAGAGACATTCTCAATGCCAGTTATGTCTGCTTCCGGTGGCGTAGCATCATTATCTCTTGTCCAGAGCTCTGGAGTCATTTCATCGACTTGGATCCCAAGAACGCTAGCTTTGCGCGTATTATCCTCGAGCGGTCTAAGACATATCCTATCGTGTTCTCGGAAAGGCGTTGCCTCACATGGTATAGCTTGAAACGGAATATGAAGCACGCTTCTCGTGTGGTTGCCTTGCATTTTTCAACGGACATCACGACAGGGGAGTGGGGCTTGATTCCTGACGTCAAGTTTCCTCGTTTGCGATTTCTTTCCGTTGATAGACACCACTATGGAGGAAGCCTTTCAGATACCTTCCCAGGACCTGCGACCCCAGTGTTGGAATCGTTACATCTCCGTGGTTGTTTTCTCAACAATATTAGTCAACTTTCCACATTACGCCCCACTCTCACGCATTTACAGGTCGAATCTCTACAACACAATCTCCCTACGTGTAATGAGTGGTTACACATTCTTTCCGACCTCCCCCTCCTGCGAAAACTTCTCTTAGCAAATGCAATATCATATTCACGTACGAAGGAAGCCATTCAACCTAGATTAACTCCTCTTCATCTTCAATTAGAAGCATTTGAGGTCTATTCTTTCTCCCCGGCATGTATCAACTTCCTCTCGAATATCGTAATCGCACCTTCCTGTATCAACATTTCTATCAAGGAGATAGAAGAATTTGATTACAAGCGGAAAGAACTTTTTGTTTCTTGGATTACGAATGTTCTTACGACCCTTGCCCAAGCTTACAATACCTTCGACAAATGCTTACTACGTGTGGGAACGGGTGTAATAACATGTTTTCCCCTCTCGAATATCTCGGACAATTATCAACCACTGGATGAAGTTACTGGCGGTCGATTTCGGCTAGAATTCGCTCCAGATGCGCAGCTAAGCTCACAACTTCTGCGGTCCTTCCAACCACTATATAACAAGATCCATATTGTCGATACTATCCGTGGCCAACATTTCGAACAAGTTCATTCCTCACACTTACAACTCCTCCAACAACTTCCAAAACTTCACACTATCATATCTGCTTCACCTTCTTTTATGAGAGGCTTAATATCATTGATTGACCAAAGAGAACCACATTCATCTTTAGACTCTATCCCTATTCTTCCTACAGTAAAAAACCTTCACTTTACTAAAGTAGTTTCAGATACCCATGTCTCATATGAAGAACTTGTGCAGTTTTATTCTGATTTTGTCCGTTTTTATACATACAAAGACCATAGTGGGTATCCCTTACAAACTGTAATCAACCCCCCGAGAACGTAAAAAGTCGGACACAGCAAAATATACAGTAGATACGACTATAATCTTCGGCGATATTATCTCTATATATGGTCCACGTTATGATGATTACTAATACATGAGCCGGAATTTTACCGCAACTTTGACAAGTCGTTCGTCCACTATACATATGCTAATGTACTCCTCGAAATATATAAATCAGCTGCCCCTGGTCATCATCATGTAGTGTGCCAGAGTGTATCTGACAACAGCTGATAATGATACATCATGAGTATTGGGCGATGGGTTCTGGCATATTGGCTCCATTTGGAATATTCATTCCGGCTATACGGCTCGATACGCTTGCTTGGCAACACCGGTGGTTGTTCTATATCGTGGCATATTTTTAGGGGGTCTGGAGACTTCTGGAGATCCATCAAACTAATTCTATTGCGGCAATCAATATAGCAAAGGATCTTAAACTGTCTTAATTAAACACTCAAGCCCGATGGTTGATCGCTGAGAAGAGGATAGTGCGGCGGCCTGTTCTGGGAATGATACATGATTAGTATTACAAATAGACTAGGTATAAGACAAGCAGTAATCACTACGGCTATGATATTAACGGGAGTGGACCGAGTCGAGCCTGAAATGAAAGAGAATAAGTTTTAAAACATGATAGTATGCATTAAATCATATTTCCATTTGATAAATTTTGCCTTAAAATTGACTCTTTCACTAGAATTCAAAAACGTGTTGGTGGATGGAATAATTGGTATCTGAAATCAAAAACTCACCGGCAACGAGAATAAGTGACATAGAGTTGATGTCCTATGTATGTAAGATGGAAGTGGTAAATTTAAATCACAGCCGTTGGAAGTTAATGACTCGGATTTGAATGAACGTACAATGGCCGAGGTTTCGTAACACAAAAACGTGCGGTTGACAGGGGATAACCGCTTCTGTCAAAATGTGCGAGAGGAGTCAGCAACTACTGATATGAAGTACGTGAAACGAACATGGTAGGACTTGAATTTATCCTTGAAATCTACAAGGCGGGTCAATTATATCAGTATTAGCGCTATCAATAAAATGGAAATATAATTACATTTTGTCACATTTGGCACATCGTTTGGCGCATTCCCATAACTAGGGACGTAGCGCCTCACTTGAACGCCAGAGGCAAGCGTCGCTGCCAATACATCTTTCTGGAAGGAAAATAGAAGATTAATTCTCGAAACGGTGAAGACGAGACTACAGTACTCGAAAAACTTACCTTATTGAAGAAAAGAATGAGATTAGCTCCAGCTAATAAACGGTTGGCGCATATATCTCGCCATAGTGTCAAGCTATCCTCCTGTTCGAGGTTAAGCGGAAGGAGCTGAGAAGTTGGGCCGATACAAACTAACCAATCGATTAACACGAGGATCTTCTTCAAGCGTTTGGCTGAATGCCAGAGGGGCTAGAAAGAGGATAGCTTGGACTTGATAAATGATTAAATGGGCGTGTTAAAACCCAACAAGAACATGCGCTCACCATCATCAAAAAACGGAACCCATGATGCTCTCTGTCAATTGGTAAATTGAAACAATCAGTTGTATGACAAGTAAATGCACCTGGCTCCTGCTTCCTCCGACGTCCGTTATATAAACATCTGTGCCCGTATCGGGCCCTCTTTCTACTACGAAGTGGTGTTCTTCGACTCCGACAGTTCTTATACGAGCCCGTATAATGTCGGCTAGCAGTATTAGCAAATTTTAGTGCTCCATTTGATCGTTTCAAGTGCTAACGTACCATCAGTGGGAACATAATCGGAAGCGGCGATCCGTGCACCGTCATTCATAAAGCTAAGGATTTTTTAATCATTACTATCCCTTTGCAAGCCTACCAACACCTATTAGAAAGAACTGACACTTACAAGCCTGATGTTTGTTCAAGTCTCACTCCTCTCCTGCGAAGGACACTCTGGACTTCCCGATCATTCCAAAGCCAAACAATGTCATCTCGTTGGGCTGACAATGCGGCGCTTGGATCGAATTCTCCTGTAAGTACGGAATGTGATTGTCTCCTTCCTAAATTATAGTGTGATCTTGAGTTCGTTGCCATTGCTTGTTGTACAAGTTGTGCATTTTGTCTTTGTGCCTGAATCAGTGCTTTCCAGCCGCTCCCAGCACGCACGCAAACATCTCCGGGAGGATCCCTACACTCTGGTGCAAGCATTCGCATCACGTTTGCTTCGATCACAAATAGGGGTGATAACCCTAGCCGAATACGGCGGAAATTGCGCAGAGCGGGACTAGCATCTAGGGGAGTGGTTGGAATAGGACTCTCCCATTCAGCTTTGAGTGTCTCAATGATAGTACGAATATTACTGAGGGATAAAAATGAATCGAAAATAATGTCCATGTGGAAAAAATAATACTTACCTGATGAGATTAAGCTGGATTATTAACTTCCATATCAATCGTTCGCTTTCAAAATGCGAGGGTGCGAAGGATAGTTGAAAGTCTGCATTAAGATGACGGGGTTAGAAAGTAGCATATTGGTGAGTGAATTATGGCCTTCCAGAATAATGACTTACTTTTTAAAACAGAACTCTAACAAGCCATAAAACAGAACCTTAAAACGCAACACGAGAAACATCGAGCATAAATGACAGACCTTTCCGCTCTCCGATTGCCCTGTTCCTGAGTGTGAGATTTGCAACGCGTTGATGTATAGTTGTACTCACCAAGTAAAAGAATTTTGACGGCCTTCTTTCTCTGCTCAAGCAACTTCTTCGTTTCCTGAAGGCTATCGTCGATCTCCTTACTCCTCTTCATAGCACCTTCGAGCAGCTTAACTCTTTCTGCGGCATCTTCTTCAGTTTCCCCTACCATAGGCGTGTTTGACCAACGAGCATAATATGGATTCACCGACGACTGGGGAGAATACGATGGAGTGGAGGACATTGAAGTTGCTGGCATAGACATGCGCTTAAGTTTGGACCGTGATCGTTCAGGTTGAGTAACCATTGTGTTGTTAGTCAGTATCGAAGCTCAAAGAGTGTTCCGTGTGTTAGAGAACCAGAGTAAGAATAGGAATAGGAAGACACAGCAAAACGATGGGAGGCGCCCGCAACCGCACCATGAAATACACAAGATCTCAATTTACCCACTTGGTGAGGTCGTGATCATTATCTGCATGGGGTTAATCCTTCTCTTGATTTATTTTGCCGCCACAGGGATGTCACGATGAAAAACGTTTTTTATTCCCCGGCTGTTTTAATTCGAAATCAGGGAGGGAGGGGGGTCTCTGAACAAGCTCGAAATGTTCTCTCCAGATTCCCTTGAATCCGACGATATGATGATCGATGTTAGACACACGTCGTTGGTTTTGAGAAATCAGCCAGGGATGGATTGAATCGAGGCCAACGTGTACGTAATTCGGCAAACAGTTGAAAGCGTGTCCTTGACAGCATGTCCCTCACCAATGCGCAGTCACCGGAGTTTGGGAAAATGAAACACATTCAACATAACAAGTGAATGTAAAAATTTCATCACATTCACAAGACATTATTAGCTCAATGTCACTCTCCGAGTGCACCGTCGTCCTTACCCAGGAGTACCAGTCAATTTTAAGATATCTCCTGTAGGATCGAGAGGCTTCGAAAACAACGTCATACTTACCTGGATAAGCGCATAATATACTTAGATGGTGCTCGCCACAAAAGTTACCGAAATATAAAGATTCCAAATCTATTTCTTTTTCCGTCGTCACCAACAGAAAATGAGGGCGTAAATATTTCAATGGGGAGCAGGCCGGTGAAAGATTGATCTGGGAATGATCATCCCAATCTAATATCCAATTAAGTATCTCAACTTATAAAATATGAAGGATCGGCCTACCGTATAGTTCGGCATATCAACCTTCAAGTTCAGTAGAATTTTACATTAGGCGTTTAATATCTAAAGAGAGAATGATGGTAACGTACAACTTCTAGCACCCTCAAATCAGCGGCAACACTACAAAGCATATAAGCTTCGACTCTGCTCAGATTATGTTCCTTAACAAGGTAATTAATCATGTTCCGGGCAGCCGAGCGTGTGGCTTCCCGGATATCGGAGTCGATTCCAGTGATGCAATAATACTCAAAATTTTCTGCGGGAGCAACATTCATCTTCGGTTCGGAGAAAGTAAAATGTGGGGTGGTTGTGTAGGACCGGTCTTTTCGGATAGTCAATTTCACTGTCACTTTCATTGGAGTTTCAATCGCAGTTCCTGAGTGTAAAGTGAGATTTGTGCTGATTTGTGCCATTGGCACTAATAACACTTATAATAGAATAACATACCACAAATTTCTACTCGTGTCCAATAAAATTGATTCAGGTCTAAGTTGAAACACATGATCATAGCGTGAAACGTACCTCCATCGCCTTGTGCAGCATGCCCATCCTAAAACGTAGCGTTAGTCATCTTTCGCTCATAAAAGGTGTCATTGTATACGTACTCCAATGGAAAACAAGGCACCTTCAACTTCAATTGGTAGGAAAAGTCGTGATCCAACGTAAAGATACTTTGTGTCCAGGTTTCCTCCTGTGTTATATGGAGGTATCGTTGACCATTGTCCCTCAACACCTCGAGCCACACCCATTTCACCCATGAATGGACGTAGGGGAATTTTTATTCCCTTTTCTTCGTCAAACCAGGCGTAACCATAATTATTACCAGTATAATTATCATTTCGTGTTAGTTTCCATATTTTGAGGTTTGGTTCCACAAATTCATCCGCAAGAAGCCCAAATCCGGGGATGATGCCAGTCCAACCCCAATCTGCTGTTTCTAAATTGATGATATCCACTTGGAGCGTGTCACCGGGAAGTGCCTCTGTAATGTAGATCGGGCCGTTTACTTGATCCAGTTGGGAGAAAACTATATCGTTAATTGTAAGCGACGTTGAAGATTGGTTGATTTGTCCATTTGAAGCGTCAAGACAGTCAAAGGTGACAATATCTCCTGATTTTACTCTCAATACAGGTTCCAGGCTTTCGTAGCAATCAGTAAAGGCTGGATCAATATACCAGTGTACGCACCTTTTATCCCATACTAGATGACATTGGTGCCGCTTAACAGAATGGATGGACATCGTCACTCCTCTACAATCTAAGCTCTTCACCTGTCTTTATGACTTATTAACTGTGGCCCCTTTAGTTCCATATGGTAGAAATAGCTACCGATCCAGTAGAAAACCTTTGATTATGGAGAAGCAGATGAATACATCAGGGGGAGAGTCCAATAAAATTAGACTATTTTATCATCAATCCCTTCCAATTAACTTTCCTGTCATCTCTTTTCACACCATCTAAATCGACCAAATGTCTCATCGTCGGCCTCCCGTGTGGACAGTTCCACGGTTGATCAATCATTCCCATATGCCTTACGACCTATACCAACATTGAGTACATTGACTCAAGTAAGTAGAGAAACATGTACGCACATTCCCCATTTGGTGCCGGTTCAAAGGCATCCCTACCATGACACTCTTCCTACAAGCTCTCATAGCAAACATGGATCGAGCTTTCGAACACCTGATCATCTGCCCAGTGGGTATGTCTCGCATCAAATGGATGAGCTCTTCTAAATCTATGCTTGACGATGAATATAGCTCAGCAGATGGTGGAAATTCTTACCTTTCATATCAAATACGGTCGTCTTACTAACAGGTTGAGCTGTCAATTTCAATCTGTTTCCCGACTGGGCCGCTTGGTCCACATCAACTTCGAAACCGTTCTTCCTCAACACACCAATATTCTCCGTAGCAACGAGTTCATCAGATGCTGTCAATTCAAGAACTCGAGGCCTTGAATAGGAAATGTCAGTGATGGATCATTCAAAGTTGTTCCTTTCTCCGTTGGGAGATATACTGACCGAAATAGTTTCTGTGACTGGATACTAGTTGTTTGTTGCAAAGTCTCGAAATTATATTTCTCGTCGGCTGCATGCTGATCAATAATGAATAAATCATCCATTTCTTTAGAAGACAGGGGGTCCGTTTTCCTTCTTCGTGCAATGATGAATCCAAGATTAAATTGTCCAATGACGTCCATAGTTGCAAAATCCGTCTTGTCTATGATGCGTGAAAGAATCTCGATAGCCTTGGCTTCATCATCTGTGTTCGTTAGTCCCGCGTCTTCGAGTACTTCAACCTTTTCATAAACCTCAGAAGCTTTCTCATTTCGTCGAGAAGAATTAACACTATGTTTGGCCCATGTAGACTGTACTTTGGCAAAGTCAAAATTGAACGTCACATCATTTCCATCCACATCATTATGGGTTGTTTCCGGTCGAGGTACTGCAACTATATCATCCTTGCCAAGGGATTCAACGGAAAGCTGTTCTTGCAAAGGGGTCGAGGTAAACGCCGAAGCATCTTCGTCTGATTCACTGGGATCATTCATTGCGTTGTCACCCGTGCTTTTAATCGAAGGTGCGTCTGGTGGTCCACTTTTGGAGCATGATCTTTCCACGTCGAGTCCACTTGGCATAGAGGTTATATTGTCCGTGGGATCGGTTACCGGTTTTGTTACAATATCAGGGTCGGGCTCGGAGGTTGGAATATCGGGCATCTCTACGTCATCTGGCTCTTCTGCTACATCATCGTTGGACATTTCATCGTCTACATCTCCATCGACAGGTTTATGGGTTGCATTGGAAGCGAAGCCGGAAAGGTATTTGTGCATTGATAATTGCCCTTGACGAATTTTATCCCGAGATGTAGGCTGGGTGCGATGTCCAGTACCCTTTCTGAATGTGGTTGATAGATTCTTCGTCACATGCATGGTTAACCGGGTGGGACATTCTGGAGTTCTTGATTTCTCAATCAAAGGTGAGGCTAGAGCCTCGGATTTTCGTTTCTTTCGTACTGGGCCCTCTGGCGAAAGTCCGATTGCGACATTGCCATCTTCGTTAATGACTTCCTTGTCCATCGGTTGGCTAGTTTGTTGGGGAGAATTTTTAGAGATGTCGAGATGTTGCGTACGGTTCCAGGAAGCCTGTGATGTGTTGACAATAATCTCTTGTTCATCTCCACCGGCTGACCTTTCCGATGTCAGCCGTTGCGTAGACACCTTGTCAACCTGTTGTATAATAGCATCTTCGTCAGCTTCATCAATTTCGTCAGGATCGTGTAGAAACAAAGGCGTTTGAGAGGATATAGCAGTAGATGCGTTGATATCAGATGGGGAGGATTGTATATTAGATATAGCAAGGGTAAGGTGTTCGGGTATATTTGATTTGGCATTAATTTGAAGTGCATCATTTGTTTGATTAGGCTCAATAGGAGCAGACCTCTTATTTGAAAAGCTGCGCTGATCAAGTACAGTTTGGGTAGTCTTCGCCTGTGTGGAAGTGATATTAAGAATCGATCTTGCGGGATTGAAATGTGATTCTAAAGCAGACTAACGGCCATCAGTTGCGGTTGACAATAAACAGGGGAAAAAATACCTTCAGCGCTGCAATTAAGTTTCCCTCGCTATCGAGGAAAATTGTTCTCTTATCTGGAGAAACGTTCACATCTAACGCATCTAGTATCAATTGTGAGCAGAGCGCTCATAGTAATCAAGAGATTGTGACAAACCTTTGGGTAGAACAAAATCCGCGAGGACAAATGGGGATTGCGTTGCATTGAATGATCTGTAGACTTCATTGAAAGCTTTCTGCACCTGCAGGTGCCTGGTTAAAACGGAAAATATAGCGGAGTCGGTTACATTTCACCTTCGGTAGGACACAGGGCCTTCCATTTACGTAGAAGAATTGACGATCCGTGCCTGTCCTTCCACAAGAAACATTAAATTTCGAGATCAAACCTTTGACCTTCACTTTCAAGGGTTCTTCATCCAAGGCTGACAAAATCTGAAGTCTATAGGACATGAGATGGGAGGGTCAGCCTGAAGTAACTAGTACTTACCGTCTCTTGCCACGCTCCCTTTCGACTTCCATTTCCATGTCCAAGTCCACAATGTTCTCCAGCACCTTCGGTCCCCACAATGAGGTGGCTGATGCATGTACAGAGGGAGTACCAAGAGTCGAGAGTAATTGAGATTTGGCACCTTTATCCGGTTGATTTGAGACAGTCAACCGGATACCAGGATTGACAGCGCAAGGGAGGAGGGCATACGCATTCAATAAGCCTAATGCTTTGGTAAATTCGCGTTTGATATTGTTCTCGAGCTCCTTGCGACGAACAGGAAGTGGATAGAAAAGCCCTTTCAAAATTATAGTAGTACCTCTCTAAGTCGCTCACTGAGTACACATATTTGTTCTAGAAGATAATACCCACCGGCCTTGCAACCGTTTTGCGGCTTTTCACTTTTCCGCTGGCGTCAAGATCCAAGCAGACTCCCATAGGGGATTTCGTTGAAGTTGTAACGCTGACCGACCGACAAAGAGCACAAAGAGATGATAATGCTTCGCCGCGAAATCCAAAGGTCTGTAATGATGTAAGGTCATCGTATGTAGCAAGTTTAGATGTATAGTGTTTCAAAGCTATAAAAATATCCAATTAACCTTCAAATTAGACATAGCAAGCTAAAGGTCTACCAATCGAGTCATAGTCCTCCTCAGCAATTCCGCATCCATCATCAACGACTTCAATGCCAGTCAATCCATACTGTTTGAATCTCACTTCTATGAGACAATTCAGCCTAACTAAGAACTAAATCAGATATTTGCTTACCTATACTTGTTGCATGTGCATCCAGACTGTTCTCGACGAGCTCCTTTACAGCTGTCTGTAGATCAATAACAACTTGTCCTGAGGTTATCTGATGAATAGAGGTCTTGTCGATTGCCTTTATAGTGGCATTAGATGAAGTTCCACCGTGGCTCATGTACACGACGCAGAGGAATTATCCGTCGATCGAGTGCGTCGACCATTGTATGACCTCATTTATGTCACGTGAATTGCTTCAGGGCAGGCCTCTTCGCGACACATCTAATCTCCAATTATTAAGTTAAACTTTCAGATCATTGCCCGAAACTGATCAACATCTTCACCATGGTGCATTGTTAACATGAACACGGTAAGTGAAGATATTAGTGATGCTAAAGAATTGTTCCAGAAGTACAGACGCCATAGTAAGGATCGACAAGGGACAAATCTACTACAACGCGGAAACCATTCTCCTCCATAACGCAAGATGGGCTACAAACCCAACAGCTGTCAACACCATCTGAACCTCCGTATATTGCAAGGGACCCAAGGAAATTCCGAATCCACCCATAACCGAACCACCAGTCTTCCCCACATTATTGATGACCTCTATAAAAATCCCACCGACTTCTCGTCTGAAAGGATAGCGGGTATACATTGCATAACGAGATAGAATCCAAGGGCTACAAAGAGCCAACTGGTATAGAAAATTGGGGTTGTAACATGGTTCAGGTGGATTATCAAGAATTTGATCAAGATTTCTAAGAAACCCAATATAGCACCGATAGCGACTCCTAACCGATCTGACAATCGTTCTCAGAAGTAGAGATACAGCAGAAGAATGGAATTGTCGCTCCGACACCTGCAGCAAGGAAGTTACCCGAATTATATGGGATATGATTCAACCGGAATTCTCCAAACAATGGAATATTTGACTCCCAACCAGCCATTATAAGATTTGCACTAGCAGTGAAATATAGTAAGTATATGGTAGGAAAGCAAGAAACAGTTGTCCACCAGTATTTGATTCTTCCGTTACAGTTGGTTTGATAGTTGCGGAAACTTTTTCAAAAGGTAGGTCCACTCGTACCGTTGCTAGGTGTATCATCCAAGAAGAACACCAACAATATACAATAAATGGTACCTGTAGCATCAACGAGCCAGCCCGGGGCAGTATAACCGTTGAAAATGTCGCTTGCGAGCCCAATTTTAGATGATAAGCCACCAATCAACGGACCAAACGCCGATCCGGCAATCTGGAAAATCCCGCGGATACCAACAATAGTTTTTCGTCTTCGAATGCCAAATATTTCTGGATCAGCGATCCAGCTGATGATGAAGACAGGTGATTTTCTTCCGATACCAGTTATGATCAAAGTGGGAGTTCTAGCACAGAACGCTAGTGCATGGAGGATGCTTCCCAGAATTGTAGCTGCACAAGTCACATGAAGTGCGCGTTTGTATTAATCTATTTTGAGCGTTTAGGAAAGCAAAATCCCGAACAGAGAAGAGCTGGAACTTACACCTCGATAAAACATCTGGAAAAGTCCCACCAGTACAGGAAAGATGAATGTTGATCCCAACGACAGGCCATACGTTTCGATTTTTCCTCCCAAAACATCGATGTATTCGCTCGTGGAAGGAATGATTATCGCGTGTGTAAACTAATAATCATAACAAAACAAATCTATGCGCTTGTATTGTCCAAGGGTTTATAAAAACTCACCTCGATTAACAAGGCACCAAACAGCACGATAGAAATCGACTTATACTTTGGTACTTGATAATTCCGAAGTGTTTCCACACCTGCGGAGCTGGCATGGATCGGCTCCACCATCTCGGAAGTGTGGTGTTCATGATGGTTACACACGCAATTATATATTTTCAAACAGGGGGTAAATAATGTTCGACTTACTGTGAATCCACTTTCTTGTCTTCACTCCCATATCCACCTGGGGATTTCAACGGCTTCTCTGGAGTAGTCACAGCAAAGGTGTATCAGAAGAAGAAACATGTCAGGTTTCCTTGACTGAGACTTTATATGAAGTCCAAGTTCAATTCGTAGCATACTAACTAGGCTACCCTGCGTCATGAATGTATTTGTAAAACTGAATCCAGTAGGTCCCTACCCTATATGCGGAGATATGCTTGTCAATGAAACACAATCAGTGCTGCGCACAAACCCTATGTGTTGAGTTTGTAGTGAACCTGCAGTGAACTTCCCTTTTTATTATAATTAGTAGATAGCCGATCTCAACGGATGATGATGATCAGTCAGCCACTGTATGAGTAAGTTGGGAAGTAGAGCAGATTCCAGGCAGATTCTCGAATCTTGGTGCTAATTGGCTAATTATAGACCAGATAACAGACAAAGTTGGCAGCCGTACTCTTCCTCTCGGAAATAATTGAAAGCTCAGGACTCAAAACTAGGAAACGGAATTCATACTGAATTTAACCTACAAATACTAATCGTGCATTATAATGCTACACCTGAAACATCTTTGGTGTGCCTGACTGATCTCTAAGTAGACCAATACTAAAGCTACTAATACTGCAAGGCAGAAAACACCCTCTCTGTTGAGGAATATAAATATATATATATCAACGACTCTATGATATTCGTCTATTGAACATCGACATCGCTTTCCGGGAAGTTCCATGATATTACCACGGTCGTTCAGGCTCATGTTACTACGGACTTGCTTAAAAAAGTGACAAGCGGATGTTCTGCCAAAATGTGTAGGGGGGCCATTGACAAAGGGCATGTCCCTGGCCAAAGTCGACGATAATCTCTCTCTCTCTCAGCCTGATACGCCTCCTCTTGAACCTTGTTTCACCAGATTGACATTGAGTTTTACTCCCACATTTGAACACAATCATTTAACAGGAACTACTAAGAAGCCACTAATCTGTTTGCGAAAAACGTGTTTGATGTTACCGGTCGGTCGCTTCTTCAATAGAGCTATAACTATTTGATGAATTTTGTTATTCAAGTTTTCAGGTAAAACACCCTTTAACAGTACCTGATTCATTAAGTATACATATACGTGCAATACGAGTCAAAGTTCTAGGGGTAAAATCGATTAATGGGGTTGTGTAATTGTAACTCAGTATGTATGTCGTTTAATTACCGAGGATAAGGAATACAGTTATCATTGAGTCATTCAGGATCAGAATTTTAAGCAATGATTTAAGCTGAATTTATCCATTTGAAACTGCATTGAAACCTACCCCTTCGTCGCTCTAGTATGACGTACGAAGTACCAATTTCTGTGGCTCACAGTTGCAACATGGGACAATTCATAGTTTTGTGTAATGAGTGCAACTCATTAAACATACGTCATTCGTACTTATGAGGACGTCATTATCTATAAATATATTGGTTAGAGATTAATTAAAGAGGGTGTCTCAGACACCTAAGTTTTTTTGCAGTACATAAAGTATAGACTTATAGTAGGCGTCTACTCCACTCACTGATTTATGTCTGATTGTATCATCCTGAGTCCTAGAAAGTTAGGATTACACACTAGATGTTCAACAACTTCGAATTTGATCTTGAAGGAAGTAACCGAGAAATTAGAACCACACATACACATATATATAGTCATCAAAATACAATGTTGGGATGTCGACGTCTCCATACCCACCTGACTAAATCACTGACTGAAACAAATATTGCACCACTATACATAGTAGGGTAGTATCAGCCTAAGCGAAACAACAACACTTCAATCGGAGCTTCAGTAAATCAAACCAGGGGATTGATGTTCTCTTGGTCACAGAAGGGTAGGAGAAAAGAACATAACGCTAAGCGTTGTATTCCTCGGGAAAATAACCATGAGGATTTTCATATCACACACGTGGCCAGGCAAAACTAAAAGTACTCATAGAAGTCAACTAATCATGACAGAAGCCATGTACCACGCGAACTTGAATAGTATTTCAGGTTATTTATATCCGTTGCTTCGACAACCTGGGATTGACGAAATCAGGCGGTTCGAGAAAGGTAGAGCTGAGAAGGCATCTCGAACGTTCGCAGGGAACTATGGATCACAAGGATTTGTCAAGTTGGGTTATATAGTGGTAGTAGTTTTTCTGTGACGACTTAGCCCCGTTGCGAAAGCACCGCTCTAAGTACTATGCAACAGTTCTTCAAATCACTCCTTCTGTCTGCTACACTTATTGGTGTTGTTGTAGGGGGTTATGCACCACAGAAAAGGTGAGCAAATGAACGTAGTAGTATAAGCGTCTCGTAAGAAACTCAAGAAAAACAAAAACACAGGGCGTCGGTGTGTAATGGTCATGCGGAACTTTGTAATAGGAAATACTCCGATGTTACGGTTATTGGAGCCCATAATTCTTTTGCTGTTAGCACTGAGGAAGCAATTCGTATGTGTTTTGGCCGACCAACAAATTTGTGTATTCAAAAAATTTGTGTAGTTTCTCGAAACCAAGAGGTGGATGTCCCAACACAATTGCAACTTGGAGTGCGTTTACTCCAAGCGCAATCACACATGTGAGGAAATGAGATTTTTGTGTTATACCTTCGCTAAATCCACGAGTAGGTTCCTTAATGAACTATTCTTCTGTCATACTTCTTGCGTAAGAACTTTTTCCGCTTTGTATGAGACTTGCTGAGCATTTTTATGTCCGCAGTTTTTGTTCAATGGTGGAAGAGTAGTTGATTATTTGAAGAGAGTCAAAACGTTCCTCAACAACAACCCCAACGAGGTTCTAACTTTGATTTTTACAAATCCGGACGGTGTCTCTGTGAAAGATGTGTGGAAGCCAGCATTTGATAATGCAGGTCAGTACATCCATATCTTGAGAATACATCAATCAGGTTTCTCAATCATGTAACAGGTATCACACCTTTGGCCTACGTTCCCCCACATGTCCCAATGAAAAACTCTGAATGGCCAACACTCGGTGAATTGATTGATAGTGGCAAGCGCGTCATAGTCTTCCTTGACAGTGGCGCGGATACTTCTCAGGTCAACTTTATCCTTCCTGAATTTCAGATGGTAAGAACTAAAGCAGAATATCTTCAATTTATGACAGCTGACCCAAATTGACATGTTAGATCTGGGAAACTCCGTTCAGTGTTACAGATGCTAATTTCCCATGCAAGGTTGATCGTATAGATGGACCTTTGTCGACGGCCGACCATTCATACATGATCAATCATTCTTTGAATAAGAACATTATACCGATTGGTGACGGAGTCATCGTCCCAGACTACGACAAAGCTGACACCACTAATAGCGTTTCCTCGTAAGTACATCGGTTTCGTTTCTGAGAAGTCACAAGTTTGACGTGTGTCTTCATAGAATCTTGGCAAACGTGAATGGTTGCGTTCCTGTCAGTGAAGCTAATCGCAAGCCACAATTTGTTTTGCTTGATTTCGTCAACAAGGGACAGGCATTTGACGCAGCGAGACAACTAAATGGTTTATAGCCCAACCGTTGTAGTCGTGTTTCCAGCATTGAGAGTGTTATGTCTCGTTGTATGTTTTGCAAATGAATAACAGACAGAGGATATAGTTGAAAATGAAAGACAAATTGGTTATTTGAACACTGAGTCTAACATATCTTATCGGGCAGTCATGTGACCACGTGACAGATCTAATCACACGCTGATTCTTGTCACGTCGGACCTGACCCGAGCTCACAACGGTTTCCCTCTGACTTTATACTATCATTATTGCTCTCTCTGAGTTTCTGTCTTTCTTGGTCTGTATTATTATATGTTGCATAAATAAAAGGGTACAAAATGGTATGTTTATTTTATCTGGGCGTTTCGCAGGGCTAATCATCAAGAAGGCTGTTTGTAGTGATTGTGGTGGAACCGTGATTGAGTACGACCACGCTGCGGGAAATGGTTTTTGCGTTGCTTGTGGAACTGTTGTAGAAGAAAATACGATTGTTAACGAGATTGCATTTGGAGAAACGTCCAATGGAGCTGCCATGGTACAAGGTTCTTTTGTTGCTCAAGGAGCTAGTATGTTTGCATCGCGTAACAAAAACCATACCTATATTGACTTCTGACAGCACGCGCTCGAATGGGGGGACCTTATGGAAACAGGGGAAATAGTGATTCGAGGGAACAGACTATCGAAAATGGTGCGAAGCTTGCAGTTTCTATTCGGGGTCAATTCTAAATAATACCGTCATTTTAGCTACCCGAAAGATCCAAAATATTGCTAACGTCCTACGGCTTTCTGAGATGGTAGTCCTGGCCGCTCGTCGAATGTACACTCTTGCTGTAGAACACAAATTTACGAAAGGACGAAAAAGCCTTAATGTTGTGGCGGTTTGCCTCTACGTAGCCTGCCGGCAGAAGGAGACGAGGAACTACATGCTTATCGACTTCTCGGACCTCTTACAAGTAAGAAGGGAAACAGCAGTATATTACACCATGACTAACATTACACTAGGTGAACGTTTTTGAACTGGGTCATACCTATCTTCAACTCGTACAAACACTCAATCTCCGACTACCATTGGTTGATCCATCCCATTATATATCACGTTTCGCTGCGCTTCTCGAATTCGGTGACGAAACTCACAAAGTAGCGACGGATGCCGTACGACTCGTCCAGCGGTTTGATCGCGACTGGATGACAAAAGGTCGTCGACCGGCGGGTATTTGTGGTGCGGCTCTCCTCTTGGCTGCTCGAATGAATAATTTCCGGCGATCTATCGAAGAAATAGTGCAAGTCGTCAAGATTGCTGATACTACACTCAAAAAGCGGTTGGACGAATTCAAAAACACACCAAGTGGGAGTCTGACGCTTGCCGATTTCCGAAATGTCTGGTTGGACGAAGAAATGGACCCCCCAGCATTCACCAAGGGCAGGGAGAAAGAGGAAGCTGACCGGAAAGCGATGGAAACGGTTACCAACGGTGTTCCATTAGAAGAAATTAAAGCAAAAGAAAAGAAAAAGAAGAAACGCAAAGGAAAGCGGAAACGAGGCGAAGGCAGTGATGAAGAGGAAGAGGTAGACGTTACTCCTGCACCACCAATGGTAGAAACCATACAAAATCGAATTCCTATTGACGCTACGATTCTCCAACAAGGTATCTTAGCCGGAACAATGGACCTTAGAGTTGACACTAGTCAGCTATCAATACCCATGAACCAGAATATAGATCCCGTTCTCTTACAACAAGCAACTCTTCCTTCAACAATAGAGTCACCGGCTGATACACCGACTCTGTCAATGCCACCAACAGACTTAGTAGATGAAACCGTTTCTACGGCACTGACCGAAGAAGTGTCAACATTCCTACAGAATAGTCAAGGAATACAACTTCGAGAAGCTCTTGAAGAGGCTGAACGAAGACGCTTAGCACAAATTATAGCGACAGACGATTTGATGGGACTTGATGAGGAAGAACTAGATCGATTCATTCTTAATGAGGAAGAGGTTCGAATAAAAGAACGTGTTTGGGTTGAATTAAATCGTGATTACCTCGAGGCTATTGCCGGTATGTTCATTCTTATTCCTTGCTTTGTCCTCCATTGTAGTACATTGCGGGTCGTCTATAATGGGCGAATTCAGTTTTCACTTGCTCGTTTTGCTAAATGGATGTGTATGATATAGCAAAAGGAGAACAACAAGATTCTGGTTCTTCCAAGAGTCGAAAGGTTCGAATCCTCATCTAGCCAATCATATTTTTGCGCTTACGTCATTTCTTCATAGAAACGAAGAACAAACAACAAACCACGAGACATAAGTACACCTTCTGGAAGTACGGCCGCGGAATCCGTCCGAAATTTGATCAAGAAGAATCCCAAGTATAGCAAGCGTATTAACTATGATGCACTGAAAGATCTATTCATTGATGGCAATACACCGCCGACATTCAGCCAGACTTTGAAAGCTACAAATGAAGATAAAGATGAAGACGACTTGTATACCATGGGTGACGACAAGAGTGATGACGAAGGTGCTCCTCTATTAATTATACAAGATGAAGGAGCAGTGGCACCTCGACCTAAAGAGGTAGAGAGCAAAAATCCGATTGCGGAGTTGGAAAGTGACCTTGGAAATGGAAGTGACGATGAAAAAGATGACGATGAGGGTGGTTGGGAGGATATGTATGAACAGGAGATATGACCACATTAGGTTTGAAGAATACAAGAAGCCATACCACGTGTCAGTCTATCACCACCGACCGATGCTGGACCAATGTATTTGCTGTTTCCTTAACTGGCTTCTTATCGCTTTCAGTTCGCTTGTCTGTTTGTTACTGCAATTGCTCGTCATGTTGCTGTCCATATTGTACATGTAAGAATTATTAAAAAAAGATGAAGATAATAGAAGCGATTTTGTATTACTAGTAATGTTTGATATGGGTGGAGATGATGAAAAAGGAGAACATACTAACGCCCTGCATAATTTGCGTAGATGAAAGTCCGAGGCGATTAGGTGTGATCAATTGTCTTTACAGAAAGATCAGCATAGGCGTCAAGTACAGCGCTTGAGGAACTTGGATAAGGTGCATCAAAATGGGGGGTGTGAGGGTGACTGAAATAATTATGGGAGAGGTCTCGAGGAGATTGTTGGAATTGATCATGGAACGTGTTCAGGTCCCTCCATCCTTGGAGAAGTGAATTGGCTCCGGGACTTGGTGTCGGAGTGTCAATGGTAGAAGCCGGGGAGTATTCGGAGTAACTGTAGCTAAATGTGGGACTAGGCGCCTAGAGTTATGGTTAGTTGAGTTTGATTACACAAAACGAAAACGTTGGGTAGCTTACCTCGTGGATACTATCAACCCAAAACCCTTGCGAATTATATGGACCAGTATGCGGTGGTGTGAAATCTAAGAGCTCTTCCTGTTTGGGAATTTGCAAAAAGCCCGCGTGGAAATTGGGTGTTGGCGAGGCAGCCCGGTGATCTTCCTCGTCAAACGCACCACGCATTGGCAATGTGTATCTTTGTGATTTAAAATACGGTTCATAGTGTGCTCCTTGAGTTTCTCGCGGACTATGGGTAATACTGTCATATTTTATTGATGAAGCATTACTATCGCTCTGCGTAACCACAGTTTGGGTGAGATTACTGGAACGAGTAGATCGTCGTCTGCCGACGAGATAAGGGTCTTTGAGTTCGATGAGCTGAGGAACGCTTGCTGGCTGCTTCTTCCGAGTGTATACTCGCTTGGGTCTGTTGAGTGGCCCCGGAGTGTAACGATAGTTGGGAAACCTGACAGAGTGTGTTTCCTTCTCCACCTCCGCCATGTTAAACCAAGGTCGTTTTTGATCGTCGGTCATTCTTCTCCACATGTGTCCAGCAAGGCGTGAAAGGTCTCTATGATCATTGAGAATGGTATCCGGTACCATTTGTTGGACAAGGTCACAGCGGAAGAGAATAAACGCATTGCGAGGTCGAGGCACGTGGTGGAGGTTCTGCTTGCGAGCATGCGATTTTCTGAGTGTCATAGTTTGTGTATTAGGAGAGGAAGGGATAGGAAGGCGATATAGTCTTTCAGATGCATTGTCGTCAGATTCATCCGCCAAGGAGACGAACTGGTCGTGAGGCTCTGTGTCTGTGTGCTTGAACATTCCTGGCCTTGTCATTTCCTATCGTTACAGCGAAGCGTAGAAGACGAAAGAGGATTGAGTTGAATGGGAGGAGAAGGGACGGTAGAAGAGAGGCAAATGGAGGGCGGGAAAGTAGTACGTCTGCGAAAGCCAGAAATATGTCCTCGAGCTATTTAGCAGGTGACATTCGAAGCCCACGTTTTCTGGGTGCCAGAGAGGATGCAAGGCTTAAATTGATACCCCCAAAGGGGAAGCTCTGACATAACATGCATATTCCGTATCGCCTCCCGATATGTGTGGACTCTGCCACTTGGTTACTTGTCCATCTTCCAAGACGGTTAACCCCAAACTAGTCCCCAAAACGACCCGTTCAATTTTCAATGAATGAATTTACACCTCCGCGGTTTCGCTCTACTAATTTTCACAGAGTAAAAATTGCCAAATAATTCCGGCACTTCTCGAGTAAAAAAAAACACACCATGGATTTTTTACTCCCACCATTTCCCCTTTTTTACGCCGAAATATTGATTCCTTCTGCTCTTCACATTTTCATCTGGTTAGATCAACGGATCTGATGTCGTTAACCATCCTTTTGTTCTCTCTTTTAGGAAGGCCCTGTGTACTCCGCTGTCCCTTTAGTCACAGGAACTACTTGCAGAACAAGTGGCACATCAGCGATTATCAACTCTTTTCAGCCTCGTGTATGGACTTCGCGTGTGGGTGCATGGTGATGGTTTATCCCGATAAGTCAAGTGAGTTAACATGCATGTTCAAGGCCTAAAAAAATTGTAAAGACAACGCAAAAACATGTTAAAAGGTGAAAAATAAGGACCCTACCTGTGGGAATAGGTCGTAATTGGCGCGTACGATTTCTCGCTTAACCGGGGTTGTGAATCCAGGGTTGGTTTCAACTTTACCAGATATGGATAAATCCAAATCATTGGACCCACGAAGTTACGGAATAATTCTTGCGTGGACCCACCAATGACATATTTTTATGTGTATAATATTTCCTTCATTACCATTTCTGGAACTTGTACTAATCGCCCTGAGTCATGATCCTTTGAAGTTCTATGCCAACCATTGTCTTGGTTTGGTAAATATTAATGATAGATTCTGTTGCCTGAAAGAATTTTTCACGCACTGGTAAGTAGAAGCGAGGGACCTGGTAAATATTAGGTGATGTTACGGTGATGCGAGTGTCGGCGTGCGCATCAGTTGGATCTCCTGAAGGCCGATACGCATTCGGGTCATGGTACGCTTGTTTGTAAAACCGTACACCGAGGTATTCAGTTTGTGCTCAACGGAGCGTCCTCAGGAGCGTCCAAATGGGATGTCACGTGTTCAGTTTGAAAATAGTCTTGAGAGTCGAGACCAGTACGCACCGAATATCCGAATTCAATACCAGGTGTCTAGTATACCAGCGGTAAAGCTACTAAAATCTGGGTTTATTGATGAGTATTTGAATATCGATGCGTTGTTCATGAATCACGACCGTCAGAGGAAGCAACTTATCCTTTGGTTTCCATTTGCCTCCGTGTCGGGTTACTAGCTGTCTTAAAGCAGGTGATACATTCTTCTCCGAGTCCGGGGAACGAATTGGTACCAAATCTTCAAAAAGAGACTCATTTGTGTTGGTATGGAATTTCGCAATATCCTCAGAGTCCTTGAGAGGAAATAGGCCTTCCTCCCCTCAATTGAGAATGCCTCATGTACCCGTATTTATCATATGCGCATGAAGTAGCATACATGATGCATGGAAAACATCATTCCACTAGAACATTCTGTTTTTATCTGCATCAGAATACTCGAAAGAGCCAGGTCTGACATTAACAATGCGTGTTCAATGACTAAGATGCAGGCCTGGGGCTGAATCCTTAGCGAGGTTGCGTTTTGGATTAGTACACAACTGTATAGTGCCAGACCTCAGTACCTAGTAGTATTAAGCAGTACCAGTAAAGGGTGGCACTTTCCAGATTCGATTTTAGAAATCATTGGAGCTTTAATGCTTTTACCGTTTTGAAGAAGACACTTAAGACATCAGCTGCAAAAGGATCTTTCATTTCATCATTATATTTGCCAATCCTAATTCATCAAACGGTCCCGGAAGTGCCTCTTCTACGTATGTAGCCCTCGAAGTGTGTGATGCGGATGTGAAAGGATCGAGGGTCAGTGAAGGAGGGCCCCCATCAAAACCTAAAGGATAGTAACATAATGTGTTGTCCGGAACGGATGCTTATAAGTATGAGCTTAAGTTAAAGTTGATTATTACATACATATGTTCTGGATGTATGGTTACGAGTGCTGGTAACTTCGATGCTTTCACACTGTTTTTATAGCAATTCATCATGATTCATTGGAGCAATGTGATTGGATAATGTTCGTCCATTTCACTGCCCTATGCTACATATACGTTTATCATGATTCATCACTTCGAAAAACGTTCCTCGTACAGATAGTACTGGGCATTTCCCACCCTAGTATCACAGTATCATCCGGAGCTTAAACTCAGGACGTGGGAAGGCGAGTCACCTTGTGTTGAGCGCTCGATCCTTACTTATATAACCACACTTTCAACGTGAATACATTAACTTCTACCCCATTTCTTCCAGCTAAGAGATGGCTCATGATACAGAGACGAAGCCTAACTTCCCTCCCGAATACTATACCGACAATAATCCCTTTCTCCATCATATTCACCTCCGTCTCGCTTCCTGCGATCTCGGAAACAAGGACCCTCCTGTCTGGGATGGCGTGAGCAACTGGCGACAAGACCAGATCTTCCGTACTATTGCAGAGTTAGGCCAACGATTGTGGAGTGCCGAAGAGCAAATCCGAAGATCCCAAGTGACAGAGTATGACTTGGAAGCCACTCCTCCTTTTCCAGGTTTTGTTCCATTAGGGAAACCACTATCATATGCATCTTCCCCCGATCGCAGAAGTGTCTTGAAGGCGAGTACTGGTTCAGAGTCTACAAAGGAACCTTCCGTGGCCAGTGATGAGGCTGCTTTCAAAAATGGAACAAGCCCCACCGACGAACTCAGCGCTCTGAAAGCTCAGATACAGGATATTGCCAGTGTTGTTAATGCCTTAGCAAAAGGTGATTTGAGTCAGAAGGTTATGGTACCTGTAGATGGCGCAGTTATGGTTGAGTTGAAGGATGTTGTCAATTGGATGGTTGATACGGGGAACCAATTTGTAATCGAAGTCAATAGGATTAGTCAGGAAATCAGGACTAAAGGGTTCGTGTGGTCTTCAATAAGTCCTGTAGTACACACGAGTTGACTTTTTGCGTTCCGGGTTTAAGAAAATTAGGCACGCAAGCGCTCTTACCTTTGGGGTTGGAAGGAAGGTGGAGAGAATTAATTGAAAATATTAATGTTATGTTCAGAAATGTGACTCTACTTTTTTTGTGCTCATCGTGGATTTAGCTCATCGATTTATCTTTTTCTAGTTGGCGTCTCAAGTTGAAGCTATTACTGCTGTAACTGTAAGTCCCTTTGAAAATCTTCGTTGAAATGATACCAAAAATGTTTTCTTTCCCTCATAGACGGCAGTTGCAAACGGAGATCTAACGCACAAGATCTCAGAAGTTTCTGTCTTTGGCGAAATGTCAAACCTTGTCAAAGCAACCAACGATATGATTGATAGATTGGTTTTATTCACTAATGAGACTGGAAATGTGGCGAGAGAGGTAGGAATAGAAGGAAAATTGAGACTCCAGGTTGAAGTTGGTGATATGCAAGGAATTTGGCAGGAAGTCGCGTATGTTTTTACATTTATTTTGCTGAGTCATTCGCCTTTTGATACCATTCGACATACAGGTTGAGTATTAACGAATTGACAAGAAAGTTAGCTGTCCAAGTCCGTGGTTTTGCACAGATAGCCGCTGCTGCTGTGGATGGGGATTTCACCCGATTTATACATGTCAAAAATTCTGGGGGTCAAGAAATGGATCCATTGAAAAATCAAATTAATCTAATGATTTCTCATCTGGCAGAAAGCATCAACAAGTCTCATTCTGCCAAAGAAGCAGCGGAACTGGCACTTAAGAACAAGAGTGAGATTTATGCTAGTAACAGTAAACAGATTAGGTACGTTGCTTTATCATTCCTGATACTGACTCCTGACCATAGAGCCGTAAACTACAGGTCGACCATGGATGAAATTATTGGATCCATAGAGCTAATTTCGGATACTGGTTTGAATGAAGCAAAAAAGCAGGGTTTGTTGAGTTTGGCGAAGTCTGTGGTAGTGATTCTTGATAAAGATCCTCTTATTGTCTCGGAGAGCGCACCCACCGGATATAACTAGGCCAAATTATTTGAACTTGGGTCTGCTCTGTTTCTTTTTGTTGATCTCCGTTGAAAAGATATTGATTGATGATGCTTTAAACATATGGTTGAAGGTTCCATTGTTATAGAAGTTCCACTGGCATACTCCCGTTGCTTGCCAGTTAATGTACTTGTACCCATCTTCTGAAAGATAGTAAATGCAACACAATAAATTGTACAAATACACATTGTTTTGTAACGACTCCCGATTCTTCAAGGCACTAACCTACTTTCACAAAGTTGGATACCGTATGGTAAGAAACAGAAGTAAGCTGTCTACAAACCATGCCATATAGCCTTATGTTGATCATACGACCACCAAAATTTTGGCAATATTTCATCTCTTGTAACTCCGAATCCATCGACACCAACTTCACTATCATTGACATTCCCCTGATAAACCAAATAGACTTCCTCAAAACAACCTCTCAACCTCACAATATCCTTTGATTCCAACCCATGACCCCCTATCACCAACTTCTTCATACGATACCCATTCACTAACTCACGATGTTTGCCAATTTCAACCAAGATATCTACTTCTTTTTTGAGCATTACATTCTGCTGGATTTCGGTGGGCTACTGTTATCATTCCAATGCTTGGATTCACTGGTAGATATTGAGTTAGAATCCGAATAGATGTGAATGGTGTTGAGATGCGGTAGGTATTTCATTGTTAGTAAGGTTTGTATCGGAGTTGTTGTTTTGGTAGTATTACCAGGGATAGTGGTGAAATCGGAAAGAAGTCGAAGAGTATCAAGATGTCTTCCATAGTACAGTGAAGAATCACCACTTGACCTTATAATCTTGATAATATGAAGGTTGGTAATGGTAGTCGAATCCGAAAGAGCTTGCAGAAATTGTTTTTCCATTGATTCAATATTCCAATATAAATGAGGTTGACAAATGAGTTCTTCGATATCTTGGAAGAAGGATGAATATTGTAAGTAGGGATCGGTAAAGTTGAGAACAGTAGGTTGGCGATGTCGATATTTGCCATTGATATACAATGTAGACGTAGGTGATGTAGATGAGGTTCCATTGGAGTCTCCATCATATCCTATACCCAAAAGACATCCTGAGCGTATAGATGTACGAAAGGAAGTTACAACGAGTCTTGTAATTGGAACGGATGAAGATCGTAGGTACGAAAAATGATTTTGTATGGATATGTATGGTTCTGAGTTCCAAGAACAAAACGTCGTGGTTTTTGGGAATGAGATGTGTGATAGAAAGAGACGAAGATGTTCTCCTGGTCGGGGTTGTGGTTCCCAGGGTTCCGTATCACCAATTTCCAGATACCGAAGAGAATTCAATTGAATCACAGGTAGTGAATTCAAGAAATGAGTTGACATCAGGTCTAAGTCATAGGACATTGGACCCGCAGAAATGAGTATAAGCTTTTCAAGTAGCGGAGATTCGGAGAGGAAGCGAAGAAAGTCGGGTAAACTGGGACGTAACGTAGTAGGTTGATCTGTTATAGTGATTTTTGTTAGATTGTTAAATTGATTATTGTTCCAATTAGCCACGCTTGAGAGATGAAGGTTTCTGAGATTAGGTCTGTTGTTGTCGAAAAGACAGGGTAAAATGTTTATTTTTCTATCTTCCGAATACTGCATTTCGATTGTGAGGGATTCAAGTAATGGTGCTGGTCGTTGAAGTAGTGCCCACAAGGAAGAGGCATCTGCTCCAAACCAGTCACTTTTTAAATGGAGTGATTGGATCCGGGAAGTATGATTGAATATTTGGATTAGTGCATCAGGTGGGAGTTGGTCCTCTGACTCGGACTGAGCCAGGTCATCATCATACTCGCCAGATTCAGAGTCGTCCGGATCCAGTGGAATGTATTGGCACCCATCAATGATGAGATTCAAAGGTGAGTTTTTGGATTGACGAAGGGATAACAAAGCAAATGATGCGCTATGGTTATCTTCAAGACCGCAGCCTAGATATATGGTGGTCCAAAGAGAAGATGTGGAAAAAGATATCATCCGCCAATGAACACATACATGAGACATGTATATCCATTTGTAAATTTCATCCCCGAACTCTTTGTCCATTCCGATGTATCCAAAGAATATGGTGTTTGGTATCTCGGGTTGGAGGAAGGAAAATATGTGTGCGAGAATTTCAGGGGGTAAATCACGAGTTACGGAGTTGTTTGCATTGTGCATGGAGTTTGGTAGAGAAACGGGTTCTTGGGCTTCAGTTAAGGTTTGCTGTAATTATGGGTTTTCCAGGGTTATCCAATAGAAAGAATCTGAAATACTGAAGTACCTTTTCTTCGAGATCAATGCTGTTGTCGGAATGCATTTTACTCGTCTGTGACTCTGTGATAGCTAGGGTTACGAGTTTCCCTGGTATAGGGTTATCCCTTTTAAGAAAGGTGAGACAAGGATTTGAGTGTGAACATGTACCAAGGGTCGGCTGGGCTCGGAGTTGGACATTCACCATCAAAGTATGTAAGCTGTGTAAAAATAGTGACAGTTTACCGGTGGTATTTCTAAGTATCTTGGATCGAGTATGGCAGAGTTGGTTGTTCTATGCCAACGACTCTATGAGTTTCAACTTCCCCATTATTAACGTATTACTGATACACATTTGAAATAGCATCATCATTGTATATTGTCCGACATGATATGTGTAGTGTATTTCTCTGATCAAGTCAGATCACAGTTTAATCCTTTCAATTAACGGTTCACCATTAGAACTATGTGTACTACCCTTCCCCATACATTGAAGTTGCAAGCTACTAGTGCTAGTATCAGCTTCCACAGATTCAAAAAAGAGCCTAAACAAATACCCGGCGAAGGGTTTAGTTTGTTGAGATTCCTCAGACTCTTATGCGACCGGTGTGTAACTATAGGCGGGCCTGAATGTTGCACTCAACGCCTTAAATTTTTTACGAAGGCAATCGCCCTGGGATATTCAAAATTTTCTGTTTCTCCGATCTGGGGAAATGGTGGAGGCCGGGGAGTTACAGGATAACCCTTCCAATGGTTAATCACATTGAACGGCCCAAATGGTCCTGGCGAATATATATCTTCAGCAGATGTCTGGGCTTGACATGGCTCTATGTTATTCTAGGCGATCAATCTAGGGTGTGATGTTGATGTGATAAGATAACGTGACACAAAATTATAATCAAAATTTAAAGTGGTAATATCTTCGCTCCTAACCACAACAAAATGGCTCCCCTCACACACCCCTCCATCGTCGGTGTGTACCTTAAAATCTGTAAGTATCTCCAGTGCTAATAATTTCTCTAGATGGCTGGTTCCGTGAAATCTCTTCTCAATGGGCTGGTCAGGCTATGACCCTCAAGGTCAACAAAATCTTGCACGTCGAGAAATCACTCTACCAGGACGTCTTGGTCTTCGAGTCTGAAACTTTCGGAAATGTTCTGGTCTTGGACGGTGTCATCCAGTGTACCGAACGTGATGAATTCTCGTATGTTTCTATAATATCTCGTTTATTCGATCCATCAGCTAAGTCTATTAATTAGTTACCAAGAAATGATTGCCCATCTTCCTTTGGCTTCTCATCCTGAACCCAAGGCTGTCCTTGTCATCGGTGGTGGTGACGGTGGTGTCGTTCGTGAAGTTCTAAAGCACGATACCGTAGAAAAAGTCGTTCTTTGCGACATCGATGAAGCCGTTGTCCGTGTTTCCAAACAATTCCTTCCCCACATGTCTTCTCTCCTTTCCGATCCCCGTGTTACCGTTTACATCGGTGATGGTTTCAAGTTCCTTGCTGATAACGAAGGTACTTACGACGTCATCATCACCGACTCTTCTGATCCCGTCGGCCCTGCACAAACCCTTTTCGAGAAACCTTATTTCCAACTCCTGCACGATGCCCTCACTCCCGGAGGTCACATCAGTACACAGGGTGAATGTCTCTGGATCCATCTTCCTCTCATCACTGGACTCAAGAAGATCACTAGTGAAATCTTCACTACCACCGAATATGCCTATACTACCATCCCTACCTACCCCAGCGGACAGATTGGTTTCATGGTTTGCGCTAAGGCTCCTGGACGTGATTTGCGTACCCCTGTGAGGGAGGTTAAGGACACCAGGTATTATAACAAGGAAGTTCACAAGGCCGCTTTCATTCTCCCAGAGTTCGCGAGAACCCTTTTGGAGGATGGAAAGGATATCACTCCCAAGTTTGGTCGTGCTGCCAAGGCTATTGAAGTTGCGGCTGCTGGAAGCGAGAAGAAGAAGATTCTGTTGCTTGGTAGTGGATTCGTCGCTCGCCCTTGTGCTGAATACCTCACAAGGAACCCTACTAACGAATTGACCATTGGTAAGTCAATTTTGTAACATGACTAAAAAAACACGCTTATTAATGAATTTATTTTGCAGCTTGCAGGACTCTTGCATCCGCCGAGGCTCTTGGAGAGGGTCTCCCTGCCACTACCGCAATTTCTCTCGACGTCAACAACACCGAGGCCTTGGAGAACGCCGTTGCTCAATATGACCTCGTCATCTCACTCATTCCCTACACCTATCACGATGCCGTCATTCGTGCTGCCATCAAGGGAAAGACTCACGTCGTCACCACCAGCTATGTCAATCCTAAGATGAGGGAGCTTGATCAAGCTGCCAAGGACGCTGGTATCGTTGTATTCAACGAGATCGGTCTTGACCCCGGTATTGATCACTTGTACGCCGTTAAGACGATCAACGAAGTCCACACCAAGGGTGGAAAGGTGAGATTTATGATGATTGATGTTGATTATTAATTATACTAATGACAAACGTTGTTAACTTTCAGATTAAGCAATTCCTCTCTTACTGTGGTGGTCTCCCCGCTCCCGAATGCGCTGATAACCCACTTGGTTACAAATTCTCTTGGTCATCTCGTGGAGTCCTTCTTGCTCTCCTTAACAACGCTTCCTATATCTCCAACTCTCAAGTCTTCAATGTCTCCGGATCTGAACTCATGGGTGAAGCCAAGCCTTACTATATCACCCCTGCTTTCGCTTTCGTTGCTTATCCTAACCGTGATTCTACACCTTTCCGTGAATGGTATGGAATTCTTGAAGCTGAAACTGTTGTTCGTGGTACCTTGAGATATCAAGGTTTCCCCGAATTCATTGCTACACTCGTCAAACTTGGTTGGTTGGATCAAGAAGAGAAAGAATGGTTAAAGGAGGGTATTACATGGAAACAAATCACTAAAACTCTTATCGGAGCTACAAGTGATTTGACTGAAGCTCAAATTGTTGAAGGTGTTAAGGCTAAAGTTCAATTCCCTAATGATGCTGAGGCACAGAGAATTGTTTCTGGTTTAAGGTGGATTGGAACATTTAGTGATGAAGTTGCGATTATTAGAAGTGGAAATCTTTTGGATACTTTGTGTGCTAGATTGGAAGGATTGATGAAGTATGAAGTTGGTGAAAGGGATTTGGTTATGCTTCAACATAAGTTTGTGGTTGAATGGGCTGATGGTACTGAGGTGAGTTTTGAGTTTAATTCTCGATCTCTGAAATTTCGTTTTTTATACTCATTTTTCTTCTTTTATTAATTAATTTTTAGCAAACTCTTACTTCGACATTGGAAGCGTATGGATCTCAAGCTCCAGGTGGTTATTCAGCTATGGCTTTGACAGTTGGTTTACCTTGTGGTATTGCTACACAATTGGTGTTGGATGGTGTTCTTAATAAGCCTGGTGTTCAAGCACCTTATACTCTTGACGTTTGTGAACCGCTTATGAAGGCTTTGGAAGCTGAGGGACTGGGTCTTGTTGAGAAGGCTTTGTAGAAGGAGGTGCTTTTTTTTTTATGTGTGTGTGGAGATGAGGATTAGAAAAATTGTATTTGAAGTAGTTTGTTTATAGATAAGTAATATGTGTACATGAGTTAGGTGGAATGAAAATTAGAAGATGGTTGAATGTTTTGATCGTAGGAACAATTAATAATTGTTCATTAATTTAGGAGTATTTAAACAATTATGACCTCTGGTATGACGTAATATGTTCTATTGTGTGTGATTCGTTGATTAATTGGAGATTATTCTATCATTTCTCTTTCTGTGATCATCATCATCGACAATGGCTACAGCAGCAACACCAATACAAATACCGGCAGCGACACATCATCATCATCGAAATCAGAAACGTACACCAGTAGATGGTTATCCTACTCCAACATCTCAAACTCAAGCGGATACGGAGAATGTCCTTTTGGATCATGGGATATCTGATTCTGGTATGTGTTTTCTGTTCTTTTGCTATATATAATTTGAATGATATGGATATGGATATTAATGACAATAAAAATTAGAACCGACTTTACAAAAGAATTCACATCTTCAATGGTTGGCTAAGAATATGTTACAAGGATTTCCGACTCGTTATGTTTCGCAAGATGCTAGTCAACCTTGGTTGTTGTTTTGGACTTTACAATCGTTTTGTGTATTACAAGTTGGATTGGATATTGGGAATAAACAACGGTATGTGATGTGTTCTTTCTTCGCTTCTGGCTCCTCATTTCGTCTTCTTGTTCATATCATTATGTTCATGATTCCAATTGGAAAACATACTCTTACACTTACAATTTTGCACTACTAGAGCGATTGATAAAATCTTGAAATGGCAACATCCGAAAGGAGGATTTGGGGGTGGACCTGGACAATCACCACATTTATTACCTACTTATTCGGCAGTTTGCGCTTTGGCTATTGTTGGTAGACCTGGCCCTGATGGTGGTTGGGATCAAATTGATAGGTACGTTTCTTCCATTTATCTTGTATGGTGTATAGATGTTGAATATTGTGGTGTTTTTGTGGTTTTCTTAGGAAGAAGATTTACGAGTTTTTCATGTCACTTAAACAACCTGATGGATCGTTTTTGGTTGCTGAACATTCTGAAGTTGACGTTCGGTAAGTTAACATACTACATTTCTCCTAATCCGTATAACTTCCTCAACTCAATTATACCAATGACATACAGCGGAATTTATTGTTTACTAGTCACAGCTACACTCCTCAACATTATGACACCAGAATTAGTCAGTGGTACAGCAACATTTTTATCATCTTGTCAAACCTATGAAGGAGGTTTTTCTTCGGCTTCACATCCGTTTTATTCATTTGAAACGGATAAAGTTTTGAGATTTCCTAGACCTAATTTAGGTGAAGCTCATGGTGGATATACGTTTTGTGCATTGGCTAGTTGGCTTTTACTTCAAGATTATTTGAATCTTGGAGTTTCTGGTATTCCCAATACTTCTCCTAAACCTACGAATGATAACAAAGAAGACGACAAAAAAGGAGAAGAGGAAGTGGAAGAGGAAGAAGGTGATAAAGATCAATGGTTAACGGAACTTTCAACAGATCGACCAAAGATTGATTTAAAGAATTTAACAAGATGGTTGGTTGATATGCAAGGTATTGAAATTGAATTAGGTGGATTTAAAGGTCGTACGAATAAATTGGTGGATGGGTGTTATTCTTGGTGGTGTGGTGGCGCTTTTTCTTTATTAGAAGCTTTAGGTGTTGGTGGATTACAAAACATGACAGCTAGAGATGTTGAAGCAGATGAAGTTATTGATGTTGTTGATTCGGAGAAAGCCAAGGCTGACGGGAAAGAGGATGGAAATGGAGAGGAAGAAGGAGAAGAACATGAAGGTTGGGATGATATTGATGAATCGATTTTTAATCGAAAAGCTTTACAAGAGTATATTTTGTTGGCTGGTCAACATCCTTCTGGTGGATTAAGAGACAAACCACCAAAGTATGTATTCTGTCTTCTCTCCCTGATGTGGATGTATGCTGATTAACATTCGTTCAAAAAATAGGGGAGCGGATGCATACCATACGTTATATTGCTTATCAGGTTTATCAGCTGCTCAACATCATATTTATCCTTCACATGCTCGTAAAGCCCAAGCATTGGAATTGTGGAAAGATGAAGGTATGATTTGTGTTCGTTACCTTTTCAAATTCGAACTCATTTATTAAATTTTTATTCTTCATAGATTCACCAAATAACGCATTAAGAAAAGCGACATTCTCAAGTATAGTTAGTTGGACAGAAGAAGAGGGAACAGCGAAAGTTATTGGTCCTGTTTCTTCAAATCGTCTTGTACGTAACATGATCCTTCCTTCTCCCATAATGATGACCGACTTATGGTTGTGATTTTGATGGGGTTTTTTGTAGAATGCTACACATCCTTTGACCAATTTGACGATTACGCACACTGAAGGGATTATGAAACACTTTTATGGACAAGAGATTCCTTCTAGACCTGCCCCGAAAGTGCAAAGATCGTCGTCTGCCACGGCGGCGTCGGCGTCGGGTAAGAATTGAAAAGGAATGCAAAAGAATGGTGTTTTTAACTTTGTTAAGTTGTAGTATTACTTAAGATTGATATGTATTAGTACGAGTATGAATGCATTTCTTCTCCCCTACTCCAGAAGCTCGTCAAATCACTAAGGACTCAGACCCTACCAGCCACAAAATACGGTATATTGAATGTATAAAAAGAGGGTGAGAGGGAATACATGAAGAAGATACGTTACAAGGCGGGGAAGTAGTAGAACAAAAGAAGAAAAGATTATACATTGATGAGGGAGGTATCATTCTCCGTGCCATTAACAAGCCGTTGACGATTATACCTCTCTTCTAATGCCATTACTCGACCAATTAACAACTCATTCGCTTCCCTCCAATTACCAATTTCCAATTGTAGTTGCTGTTGACAATGCTTGTGTATTTGTAGTTGTAATCTTTGTTGGAATCTTGAATCGTTTAGAAAAAGATTAAATAATGCGGTTTTGTCAAAAATGCTGATCTGATTTGCGAAATTTTCTAATTGAGATTGTCTTGCGATTGTTGAAGCGAGTTCAATTTGTTGTTCATCGATAAAGTGGTTGTGGTTTCGGTTGGTTAATTGATCGTTTACCGAAGGCATAGACGTGTTGGTGTATTGGGTTAAAGCATGGGGGTTAGAGTCGTAACGAGTCATTTCGTAATGATTGGAAGAAGTTGGATTTCCAGGACCGTTTTCAAATCGAGGATAAGTATTATTTGTGGGTGGCGGGATTGTCATTAATGATTGTGGTTGTGGTTGTGGGGGAAGACGTTGATTCTGAATGAGTTGGAGCAATGCTGGATCCAACGCGTCAGGAAGGAGTGTTGATTGCCCTTGCCCTTGGGATTGCATATGCGACTCGTGGTAGGCGCTGGCATTGAGCATATTCTGAGTTTGTCGCGTTAATTGTTGTGGGTTTACCGTCAGACTCTGGTTTGGTTCTTGATTAACATCTAGACTTGGGCCTGACCAGCAGTTTTCGTCCTCGGTGAAACCATAATTAGAAATAGTTGAAGGATGTTGGGCTTGTTGCGACGATGAAGTCATTTGGGTGGTATATTGTGATGGAACTTGTGGTTGTTGTTGGGATGTAGAAATATGATTTGTAGTAGTAGGGATCGCAGTCGTGTGTGTAAGAGGGGAAGGATGGAAAAGGTGACTCGGAATATTTGTAGCAGTGTATGTATATGGTTTTGGGAATGTCTCCGGCAGTTCGTCGAAATAATTGATATTTGAATATATTTGAGAATGTGTCGGTGGTGACGGGGACGGACTCGGAGACACTAAATCGATAGGACTAACGCTAGTCGAATTAAAAGGGGATTTGTTAAGCTCCAACCTCTTCGTAGGGGTCTGGGTATGTTGGATTTGGGAGTTGAGGTTTGCTGAAGATGATAATGTGCGTCTGAAAAGATTCTGATTCGCAGCTCCGGGTGCTACTGCCATCGTTGCATTCTGCATCTCCGGAGGCGGCGCATTGAAAATGTATGCGGGGAGGTGTTTAGTCTTCGATTCAGATCGAGGGTTATTGTTAGTTTTATGCTTTTTCCGAGGATGGTCACGGACAATCCCTGTCGTCGCAGCCTGAGGCAGTGGAGAAGGTGAGCGCGTCCGCTTCTTCGATTTCGAGTGTGTCGCGACTTCGATTGAGCCATTCGACTCATTTTCTGGCCCGGGAAAAGGTAAAGCATAAGATACGGCATTACTTGTGGTATCATGAGAGTATGGCTGTGGTGCTGCTGGGCTTGACGAGGCGTTTTCTTTGGGGTCCCCAAACAAGTCAAGATTTGGGTCTATTTCGTCGCTCGAGAAATATGATTCTGCCAGGAAATGCGTGTCGTTAGAAAGAGTGGCTTGCGAGTCCAGCTCGTGAGATGCGTTTGATTGAAGTAACGTTTCGGGCATGATAATGGACGCAGTCCTAAATTATATCTAACTGAAAATAGTCGTATTCCAGTAAGTAGATGTCATCCCTCTCCAATTAGTTTGGATTATACGTACAGAAAGTTAAAATATGGTCGTGGCTAGTAGAAAAGCTGTGGGGCTGGGCGATCCACATGTTATGTGTTTTTTTTTTTTTTTGCAGAGCTTTCGGGTCCGACCCGCGGTTATTGTCATTTTATTATTATTACTGTATATGGTTACTGTGTTGTTGAATGAGGAGGGTCCATTCTCCCGAATTTCATATTCCACCTCTTTTTGTCAGTGTATAAAGGTGTGTAACCAGGTGCAGACCGAGTGGCCATTATGGTATGTCTCTATATGCTTCAGCTGCTGCGGACACGATTTCTTTACATGCATTTCCCCGCTGACCAAGTTTTCAGCGCCCACACGTCTTGATCTCAATCGGATCATTTTTAGTAACGGAGACTAACACTTGTGGATTAGGGAACAAGCTGGAACAAGGAAAACACAACAACAGGATGATGCATTAGAGCTACATATCTCCAAAAGGCAATTTTATACAAGTCACGTTCCCCGAGCTTAAACTCATGCCGTCACCGCTTGCACTACCGCCTTCAACTCCTCTGTACTAACTAAGCCTTCTTGTGTATTAGGTTGTTCATCACCTTGAGGAATGTAAACAACCCTAGTACGCTGTATTTCAAGGCCATTTGTGCCCCAATACCTCTCCGACTCATAGCTCCATGCATCAGCGCCACGGACAAGGTATCCTATTCCGTCGATATACTTGGCTACTCGGGAGTCGATCTCTCGCCCCCATGAAGGCAACTTCTTTTTATCCGAGAGGAACTGATTAACGCGTTCTTTACCAAAATCCTCAAGCCATGCCATAGCGGCAAGAACATTCATTCCATGTTCTTGCATGATGGATGTAATGATATTGTGGAAGACAATTCCACGTTGAACTTCGACGCGATAAGAGTGCACATCCTGACGGAATGTTAGTGAGTAGACTGTTTCTTTATATTAGACATTGACTTACATTAGTAATATAGAGAAGATCCATTGCCACAAGAGTCAATGACTGTACTCTTGGATGAGAAAGTACATCCTCAGGAAGATCCAAGCCAAATCCGACAAGTGAGATTGTAGTCTCTGTATAATCATCGATTTCATATAGATATCGAAGCCTTTTACCTGACAGACACCGATTCCAGAGAAGCCTCCAGTGATAGAGCACGGGTCCAGAATCTGTTTTTATATTGCAGTAATCAGCACCCTCAAAATCAACTTGTTGATAGGCCCTTACTCTCGCATGTAGGCGCCTAGTTTATCCCCGTGTGGACGAACCTTGCCTGGACGATGGAATACAGCCATGATAGTGTTGTATACTAGGGACGCTGATCTAGGATCTGCTACATCTGTGTACTCATCGATGACAAAGTAGGTAAAAGTGACCTCGATTTGTCACAGGGAAGATTAAGCATCCAAGAAGTCCTAGTAATTATTCCGCAAGGTTTCAAATGTTAAAGTTAGGTTAAATTCACAGGACCCAAGGAAAATGTCTCCTACCGAAACAGCGAGGCATTATAGGCACGTTGACCCTCACTTGGAAAAGCCCATGACTAGAAGTCCACTCAGCTGACTCGACATCAACGGTGCCATAGTCAGGGTGCAAACGACGTGCGCAAGGCCATTGTGCTAAAAAGTTGGAAAGAATAAAGGTGTTTCCACTGTTCGGGACGTTAATTTGTTGAACCATTATAAATGAAGATACTAGGCAAAGGGGAGAAAATTGGTTAACTGGGAGATGTACTTTCTTCCTATACCAATGACTTTTATACTGTGAACATCACAGCCTCAAAATTTTTAATATATTGAGTATTTCAGCTATACCACATGCTTTCTTTGTCAAATTTTCTACTCTCCTTGAAGCACGGTCGCGATATCCTCCCGAGATATCTAGGGCTGAGTTCGTGATATTCATACACTGTCGGGAGAAGTAAATATCCTACAGCATGTCCGAGGTCGAATTCGAATTTAAATTGGGCACCGGAACTTTCACCATCTTCAGGACTTTCGGTATCATCTTGTTATTAGAACATGGGTTGGGCATTGTATCCGGCGATGGCATACCGGGAAATTTTATTTGGCAGAAAGTGTTTCCTCCAAAAAAGTAGTTTCTAGATGTAAGGTTTATGAAGCTTGTTCGAATCATTTTGTTACATTCCCTGAGTATTCCCTCTTTAAAGCCAAAATCAGTTAGATCATTCATTGGATTCGAGTCTTGGTCAATTCGGTTGCGAACGTTAAATAGAGACGGATTAGTGATGGAACACATCGTCACATGGTTCAACGTTCTAAAATTATCTACTAGGTTATGATTCATAATGGCAATATACTACAGTACCACACTACACTTGAATTGCAGTCCGTAACTCCTCCTTGCTCAACAGCCCTACCTGAAGTTTGTGTTTTCGATTATTTTGGATTGTGACCAGTCTTGTCTTCTGTATTTCAAGACCTTTCTTCCCCCAGTATCTTTCCGACTCATAACTCCATGCGTCTGTACCCCGAACAACATAACCAAGCCTTTCAATGTATTCCGAAACCTTGGAATCGATTTCTGGCCCCCAAGAAGGTAAATCATTTTTATCAGATAGGAACTGATCAACACGCTTTTTCCCAAACTCTTGAATCCAATCCATTGCAGCGGGAAGGTTCATCCGGTATTCTTCCATAACTGAAGTGACAATGTTATGGAATGCAATTCCTCGTTTGACTTCGACATAGTAAGAGTGCATATCCTGTCATAAGTTGTAGATATGTTTGATTACAGATGCAAGAAAGTGCTCACATTAATAAGGCAGAGTAGATCCATTGCCGCTAATGTCAGTGACCTCACCGTCGGGTGGTTCAAAACTTCGGCCGGAAGATTCAATCCAAACCCAACAAGGGCGATGGTTGCCTCGGCACCGAAGGTTTGCCGTCTGAAGTCCATGTAGTCCATCACTGGTCTCACACGTTTTGTCTTTCTATCCTCTGCTTCAACCACCATCGCTTTCATATATACATCAAATCCTTCAATGAAGTTTTTAATACATGCGGAATCCAGAGAGCCTGCTTCGATAGCAAGTGCTCGAGACCAGAACCTGTGATATCACAATCAGTATAATTTTGCGTATGCCTAGCCAGGAATTCCTACATACTCCTGCATATAACGTCCAAGCTTGTCTCCAGAGCTACGGACTTTGTTGGGATGCCGAAGAACATCCATCACCGTGCTATATACATGAGAAGCTGATTGGGGATCCGCTACGTCTGTATACTCATCGATCACGAAGTATATATACGCCAGATCGCAAGCTACGTGGGTAAGATCTAATGATAAAAACTTAGTTTTCTAACAAAGCGAAAGGATAATTTATAGCAACACTACCTCTGCTAGTTGATGGAAAAACCAAACATCCAAGAAGGCCTAATAATAATAAGTAACAAGTTCAATGCTTGACACTGCTTGAAAGAGGCCTCACTTACCGAATAATGATGAATCAAATGCACTTTGACTCTTGCCTTGGAAGAGACAATGACTAGTGGTCCATTCTGCGGCTTCAACATCGACCGAGCCATAATCTTCATGTAAACGACGGTCGTAAGGCCAATTTGAAAGGAGATCCGGAAGGTTATATGATGTTGTGTTATAGCTATAGTTAACCATGGAAGATAACCATGAGCGTATTTCTTGGAAGGCTACTGTCATCATGGTTTCAAGGAGGCTTTTTGCTTGGTTCAGGACGGCCTTAGGCAACGAGAGTCGCTCTCTCTTAAATATTAAAGAAATCAGTCTTGTTTCTTGGAGCAATACCGCACAGCTGGAGGTATCATGGCATTCCAGAGTATTATGTTTTGACAGTAATTCGGATAGACAGCTTGGGGCGATCAATTAGTGAACTACCGGGAAGCTGTGCATACTATACCCATATGTTAGCAATACACCCGATTGGCCCCACCTAAGTAAGAGAGAAATCTAGTAATATCGCTGATTATTGTCAACTTGTGTCTCTACACATCGGAGGTTTCTCATTTCGGACGCCACAACGATGGGTGGCAGCCATATGCTATGCATTCATGTCCGAGAGCTGATAGAAGTTGATCTATAGGGTAATCTGTGTATTTGCACAATGTGCAACAGTGCTGTAAGTACTATAATAACAAAGTTACTGATGTACCTAGACCATATGGGGTTTGTGCGTTCTGCCAATCCGCGCTATCGCCATCATGTATGTATGTTGATCAAACTCTGATCGACCCCACTGACAAAAGTAATTGTATCAAGTGGCAATTTTAGTGCCGTCCTTGACGCTTGAAGCTTGAAGCTTGAGCTTGGAAATCGGACTTTTGTAAGATATACTTGACGAAACTTCTCTCTCGAGTAATCGGTGCTTGATAATTCCGTCATTGGAGACATAAATATAGAAAGGTTACAACAACTAGGTAATACAATCAGGAACATTCATGTTGAATAGTAGTCCCAAAACAAAAAAATACGTGTGTTAATTCAACGGGTTTCCTGTACCCGCTCAATAGACACAACTGGTCCTTCCGATTCATAATGAGAACCATCTTCCATCTTTTTGTGTGGATAAGCGTCCATATTAATGTCACCTGAAGACAGATGATGACCCATGCTGGTGGAACGCAATTTGCCAAGAGTAGAAGAGATCGAGTCACCCTCATTGGCTGGTCCAATCTTTGCCCGAGAGTTAAAGATGACCATCATCGAATTGGAATACAACTTTCCCAGGACGAATGCCGGAGCAAGGAAGTACCCCTTTCCTGGAAATACAACATAAATGATTTGATCGAGGATTGCAACCGTAGCTGTAAACACGGACAACATGATCATTTAAACCTTTGACTCGAACAAATAATCATTAGACTTATACTCACCTGTGAGAGATCCTGTACCGACCACAAGCCATATTATTCGTGTCAAGATTACATGTGTGCAGATCTCCTTATCCCAGAATCCAGTTTGGGAAGCTAATAGAAATGTGCCGTCATTAAACTCCGCCAATTATAAAAAAGCCTTTAGACATACATAATATGCCATTGAGATAGCGATAACGATATCGCACGCTGCACAGGTGGCATTGAAAATCTAACATGAGAATATATCAGCAAGGGAGAAGTTGTTGTGTACAGCATGGAATAAAACCTACACCATGTCCAATTCGGTCTGTCAGAGTATGCAGTACCCTCACGTCCTTTCCAATAAACCCCCGAACTCCCGATATGAAAGCTCCAACACATTGTATGACGGCAAGCTGGACGCCATGCTTTAGTTCGAAAAAACTGAGTTCAAATCTGAAACGAAGAGAGCTTACGAGACATATGATGGCAGGCACAATGTACGATTTCGAAAGTACCTTGATGCGATAGGCGTAAAAGAGTTGTACCATAAACCCAACTGAATTAAAGATTTATCCATTAGTACCGAGGCAACGTTTTTGACTCGACGACATCGACATTAACTCTTGCTTACCTGTTCCTGCAATAATTGGTGCTGACAATCCACTCAAATGTAAAGCCGTAATCGCAGCTGGATCTCCAAAGCCCTTTGCAAACGTTTCAAACATATCCCGTGCGATTATAACCACTTGTAATGTCTCGAGTAGAAAGACTGTTACTACAAGGCATTTACTAATTGCTCTATCTCGAGGGAAAGCAAGGAAGTAAATATCTGACACACCGAGTTAGTTAGTTGAAAATGATTAGTGAAATGTACAGCTCTCAAACTTACAGACTTGAACAGCAAGAACTCCGAAAAGACCCCATGTGAGTAAGTAGCCAACAATCTAAATGCGCACAATTAGCTCGGTATGTTTGCATGGGGCTGGCGTAATGATATTCACTAATGGCCCGGATCTAAGTTGTTACTGCATTTAGTATAGTATTAAGACAAGGAACGCGAATGTTCCTTACGTATGAAGGAGTAATGCAGCAGGTGGCGGGCCACTCGGGGGAGGAGGAGCCGACATAGTTCTCTCAAAGAATTATAACCCTGAACAAATCAACGACTATCAGTGCAGAATGAATTGGGGTTTGGGGTAGGAAGTCTATCCCTTTCAATTTAACTTCCTAATATATAATTTCACCCGTAACTCATGATGGGGTTACAGTCGAGACATCGAAGACGTTGCTGGGAAATAATTAAGATGTAATTCAGAAAGGGCGGGAATTCATGTACATATTGGATTGGAGGTGATGATACATTTGCTTATTAATAATTATAAGTCAGTACTATTATTAACTTTTTCGTGACACCTTAACAACATCTCCACATTAAATGTTTTCAATAATCATTCTCTTTCAGAAACTAGATAGTAATAATTGTTAGGGGTGAGTCAGAAGAGAATGTAGAGCCCTCTTCAAGGCCTTGTGATAGGGAAAAAAAATCCTGAAAATTTGGATCCGGCGAGGTTGGGAAGACATAGAGCGCTTGTCAATGTCACAAAATAGGCGACATGTCTTCATTTAAGCACCTGTCATTGTAAAATCAGGCTTCGAGGGAGCAACTGTACTTATAAGGAATTGTAGAGTGTAAATCAATCACAATCGATGCTTAATCATGGCCGTCCAACATAGTTTTCAAGTTTCAACACTGCATGCGTGTAGTAGTACATCTGTGATCATCAAACTCAAGATAAATACCAATCCGACGTCAAAAGTAATGTTTCCCGGGATCTGTCAATAAATGCCGAGCTTATGAGCACCTCTTCACTGGTCCTTAGTTCTGGTGAGTTGGTTAGGCTGGGAGAAAATAACTTTGTAAGGACGAGACTAATGTGATTCTCATCTTCTGAACCGAACAAATTCATGGCACTCACCTGCCACACGTATGCAAGTCAGCGTAACCTGGTAGCAAAAAGATTTGGTATTGGTAGCGCACCAGGGCAACATGCAATTAAAATTAAACACGAATAATATACCCAAAATCCGAGTACGAGTATGTAGTAACTAGGAACCGAAAATAAATTTTACAACGTGTAAACAGAAGACTAACACTGACAAGAAACCGTTTGTCACCGACGTTCAACGCTCAACATCAGACACCAAGAAAAGGGCACTTAAGAAGCAATTTCCTCTCCCATCATTGCACCAAGTGTATCATTTCCATGATCTTTCGGCGCCTCATAGACAGCAAAAGCAGCCTTCTTACCATGAGCACGATCCCCATCGGCTACATTTTCTCCCAACTTATGCGATGTCCAACCCAGACCACGAGACTCGAACACTTCAGGACTTCGGTCTAGTAACATGTTCAGATGTTCATCGCTTAAGACACTTTCTTTGCCCTCATCTGTTTCGGGTACAACGTCAATCTTCTCTCCTTCCAAACGTAACAGTTCGGAAGCCATGTCGGCCATTGTCAATTGCTTTCCACTCGGAGCCATAGAGGAAGGCATCTTGAACTTGCCTAGAGAGCATTGGTTAACATCGGCAAAAAGATAGGCTATACCATTAATCCCATACCTTTGGCAATCACCAAAGCTTCGAGCTTCTTCTTTTCTGTCGCCCGCTGCATGATCTTATCTTCAATCGTATGTGCACTAACTAACCGATAGACAAGAACAGGTTTGGTCTGCCCTATTCGATGGGCTCTATCTTGAGCCTGTGCATCCATCTGTGGATTCTGTCCGAGGTGTCAGCCGAAACCTTAAGAACCGAGAATCTGGATTTACCCAATCCTGATCATAAAAGATCACCGAGTCCGCTGCAGTCAAATTAATACCTAGGCCACCTGCTCGGGTACTCAAAAGGAATATTTTTGGAGAGTCCTCAGTCGCGCTTTGGAACAAGTTCATCTGAGCACGACGTTCTTGTGGCGAGGTTGTACCATCAATACGACAGATTTTCCAACCCATGAAGTCAGTGGCCCAGTCCTAGGATGAGTATGATTAGTGCCTGTTAAAACGTTTAATGAGGATTAAAGTCACCTCAATAATATCCAACATAATCCGAAATTGACTGAAGACTAGCACACGATGACCACGTTTGAGAAGCTCTCTTAGCAATCGATCAAGAACCATCATCTTTCCACTAGCATTTACTAGTTCAGCACCAAGAACAGGTTCATTGGTCTTTGGATCAATGGGCCAATTAAAGAGGAACGGATGCGAACAAACTTTTCGCAATTGCATGACCGTATTTTGAAGCCTCATATTATTAATAGTCTTGACTATCCCATAGTCAGTACAGAGACTGTGATACCACAAGGTAATTTCTCACCTTTAGCTTTCGTTTGGTATTCAATCGCTTTTCTCTTCCGCTCCGCTTCTTCCTCCTCCTTGCTTAGCTCTTCTTTGATGCCGCGTTCATCTATGAGCCCTTGTTCCAACTTATCAAAGTATTCCTCATCGCTTCCATCAACCCGATAGCTCTTTATCCCTACACGTTTACGTAACTTCCTGGGGGCATTACTGGGCTCAGCTTCCTCCTCCTTGTGTTCTACTACTGCTTTAGCACCGCCCTTACTTGTACCGTTATTCATCAACCAGCGTCGGATGTTCCCGTTAACGATACTTTGATACGCTTCGTTCTGACGAACACTGAGAGGTGCATATAAGACGTACTCTTTCTTTGGTGGTAATCCACCCTTTCCGTTCTCATCATTCCCGAGAACATCTACCTTAAGTCGACGTAATAAAAAGGGTTTCAGGATAGCATGGAGAGCAGAAACAATCTGAGTGGATTGATCTGTAGGCAGCGTAGACTGCAGAGTCGGTAGATTGAACCACTCTTGAAATGAATCGAGATCGTCAAAAATATCGGGCAAGATGAAATTCATTAGCGACCACAGTTCAGAAAGGTTATTCTGTAGCGAAAAAGGTAAGATATACTTGCATCCTTGGAGTGTAGTGAGTTTCTTACATGCAAAGGTGTTCCGGTTAATATCATTCTTCCAGCACTTGAATACTTTTTTATTTCTCGCATAAGCATGCAATCCATGTTTTTCAGGCGATGTCCTTCGTCTACTACAATGTATCCCCAATTATAGCGGGTCAAGTGTATACGATCCTTGATGATCATTTCGTAGGTGGTAAGTACGATGGGAAACGATGCCCGTGGGTCCTCTTCACTATTTATTTGTGGTGTCTCTTCATCCTCGTCTTCGTCCTCGTCTTCGACTTGGCGGGAAGCGCTAGCACGACCGCGATTCGACTTTTTTACGTGACCTTTGGCCTTTTTAGCCGGTTTCTTCTTTGGCGCCGTTTTCTTCTGAGTAGCGACCCGATCTTCGGGAGGCAACATGGTGGTACGGCGCAGTTCTGCACGTTCTGCTGGCGTACCATGGTATATACAGACGGGTATCTATAATTGAATTAGCATCTCGGAGCTTTTTGCATAAATGAGGTATACATACAGAGGGAGCAAATTTTTGATATTCGTCAAACCAGTTGTGAAGCACACTGAGAGGGCAAACGACCAGAAATGGCCTTGTATTATGTTGTTCGCGAAGATAAGCACTAAATGCTATTGTTTGCAAGGTCTTATATGCGTGTCAAAATCACTCAACGAGAAGCAACAACACATTGACATACCTTTCCAAGACCCATTTCATCGGCTAGAATGTTTGTGAATCCCGAGAATTACAAAGAGAGCTGAAACCTACCTAGAATACCACTTATTCCATTCTGGTCGAGTGAGACCATCCATTGTAAACCCTCAAGTTGGTAATTTTTCATTCTTGCGCCCGTAACAAGCGCTGGTTGTTCAAAAGCGACATGCTCATCAGCTTCTGTGGGCAAAGCATTTCCATTCTCGCCCTTCTTTCGCTTTGAAAGAGGGTCCTGGTCCTCTTCATCATCAATGCGTAACCTCTTTTTGCCTTTCCTTGCATTGGTCGGTTTAGCTTTCTTTGCTTTCTGAGCTTGTAAAAGTTTCGCTTTATCCTCTTCCATACGCTGATGCAGAATACTGGTATACACTGCCGACTTTTCGAGAACGAATTTCAACCTTGCCAAGCGGCGAGTAGTTATCTGTCTTTGAGGGTTAGACGGTAAATTTGGAAACTTGTATCATCTTACCTCGTCGCCTGCAGGCTCATTATCGTTTTCATTTATGGTATCTTCAGCAACGGCGTCAACTTCATCCTTGGCGTCGTCCTCCTTTGTTAAAATTAGATATCAAGAAATGAAAGAATTTGACATGAAACATACCTGAGGATCGTAAATATCGCTGTTTGCACATGATGAGGCATGGTTTGGGGGTGATGAAGCAGAAGTACTGGCTGGCGCCGACGAGAATCTTGATACTGGCGATGGAGATTGTCGGGAGGATGGCGAGCTCATTCTGGTCGGTATAATGATGGCTAAGGCCTAGGGCGCGACACGACCCTAATATGTCTGCAACACCAGTTGACCTGCCCTGAGCTACTCGCACGTGATAGAACTCAGATCGGGTTAGTCCGAAGTTGGTCCGAGTCAACTCTAAAGTCAAACTTTTTCTTAACACTAAAGTACTGACAGACGTTGGCAGAAGAAAACTAACTGTACAATTTAAACATCAAAACATTATACAAACTAATTTTTTACCGATGAATTTGACACAAATGTAACATCAGCCTGAGCCTTTTTGAATTCCCCAACGCTTTCCCGGAATTTCTTACTCGCAAAATCAATCGCCTTTCCCAATTGATCCTCCATTTCTTTACTGCGTTCTTCCGAACTCCCATAACTTCTATACGGAGTCTTCCCAAATACATTCCACCATTCACCAGAAAATGGATGTCCGGGAGCACCAATATATCCCCAAGGTTTCGCAGTTGGTGGTTGAACATATGGATTGAGTACCTCAACTACGGAAGGGTTCACTGGTCCAGTGAAATGAACAATAGCAGGATCATCCATTTCTTTCATCTCCATCTTCGATCTTTCTGGTGAGGGGTACCGAGCATAGGTTCCAAGACCTTGTCCGTTCCATTGCAAAGAAAAAGGAACCCAATCTTTGAAATGAATATTCAATACATCTTGATCCCGAAATTTAACATCTTTCATCTCTCTCCCCTTTCGTCGGAGTACCTCGCTCAATTCACGTATCTTGGTTAAATTCATGAGCATGACCCCAGCATTGAAATAAGGATGTTTCTCGTTCGGGTCGTGTCCCATAGGATGACCAACGTCCTGGACAGCACCGATCGCCCTATCACCAAGATCAGACTCCCATAATGGAGTAAGGTCCTTGCGAACAAGGGTGTCTGCATCAAGGTACAATACACGTTCAATCGGGAGGACGGTATCAAGATCGAGCTTGGCCCAGATAGGACCCAACTCGACCGCAATACTGTTCTGAGGAAGAGGTAGGAATGTCAATGTGACCCCGTCTGATCTTGGCAAAGATTGGCGTAACAACGCTTTGTCTTCTTCGGTCAAGCCCCCACAGTCAACTATATAGATGGAGATACGTCCAGGAGTACAGTCAACCGCACTGTAAATGGTAGCTGCGGCAGACCTGACGTAGGATGAGTCGATGGCGAGAGCGATGTTAATCCCATAACCTAACGCATCCTTCAATCGACTTCTATCTTTTCCCGGAACAAGAAATCCTATCCGCATATCCACAATCTTCCTCAACACAACCTGATAACACTCTTCTCCAGTAAGCTTTTCATACTCTCCTTCATGAAGTTTTAAAAATCCCTCTATCCCTCTTCTCGGATGATGAGCACTATTCTCTGGTTGACTATCCCAATGATAATCATCAAAAATCATAATAGCACCTTTCCTCGCCAACCTCCAACATAACTCCCCATCCAAAAAGGTGTCATCAGCTTCATGTGAACCATCAACATAAATCCAATCATAACCTGGTTCCTTCTCTTCCATCTCCTCCTCTAACAACATCATCAAAGCTGGAAAACTAAACTGAGCCAAAATACGATAAAATTTGTTGTTTCCACTACCAGCCGCAACACTAAGGTTATGTTGAATTTTCGCATAACGTTCTCTTCCTGCTGCAGTTTCCAAGAGGTCAAAATGGTCGATACAGACAATGGATCCTGTAGGATTACATAGATGTGAGAGGAGATGGACAGCGGAACGACCTTCCCATGAGCCGATTTCTAGTACTCGAGGTGAAGAACAACGATTTTTGATGGAAGTAATAAAGGGTTCCCAATTTTGGATATTATGAGAAAACCAGTCTTGAGTGAGTGTAAAGTTATATGGCGACTCGGTGGAGAGGGATTGAGCCTTCATCGAGGACGCTCGGCTGGACTGTGTGTGTTAGGGCTAGCTAGGGGATAGCTGGAGGGTATAGTGTGGTGGAGGGTGGGGAAATGATGTTATTGCCACACTATCCTCGAACTTTACTACCTTAGGTGAGTGAGTGAGACTTACTAGTCGTATTCCTCCATTCAAACTCCAACAAAGTAGAAAGACGGAATTACATTCACGGTCTCGCTCCATCCAGAAGCGCAACATAAAATACTGGCCAATACAGACCTTTGAGGGTGATAATAAACTTAGGTGTGGGATTCAATACTCAGAAGTAAAACTTCGAAATGGTTAGAATCTGGCTGCGCTTTGATGCCAAGTCAGCCGAATAACTTCGAACGGGGAAGACTAGGCCTTCAAGGAAGCCTAGCCACTCAGGAGTCAGAGCCACCGACAGAATATGATAGAAATAGATTGAACGGCGACTTGAGGTACTACGCGGGCGTTAAAACTCGCTGGTCCATAGTTTTTGATATTCAGAAATTTACAAGTATTTCAAAGACAATATATCACATATGTATGATTTTCACAAAAGATTTCGATATCATGAATCACGATAACATATACAACTACAAGAGACCATCCAACATTCTTCTTTTCTTTCAAAAGCATTAGAACATAACCCTCCAATTCCAAACGAGCATCAAAACAAAAATGAGCAAAAATCGTTCAACCGAATTTCTTCTCTCTTCCATCCTTGGTCCATTTCCTACTCTCCCAACAAACCAATCAAATCTTCTCCCCAAGCTACCCCACTCCTTTCTATCAACAATTCCACGCAATCTACCAAATTCACTGAACATCCTGATGAACGAACTCTCAACAACAGCAAAAAACAACCTAAATCGGAATCTTCCCTTTCGCAAAGTCGTGTTAATCGCATTTGTTCGTTCTGGATGACGAAGTAAATGCCTCCAGATGTCATGAATAACATTTGCCACCATCGTCATAAAGATAAACTCCACCATAAACATGAGAGTGGACCCAGTATTCTGTAGAGGTATTGTTAGTGGTATTAACATTGCGAGTCCAATACATTCTGTACTATTAGGCGCGTAATCCCAATAGCTCAAATGCGGATAGGCAGCAATTAAATGACCATCTCCAACGCTCCACAAATAAAAACGCCAATATGAACGACGTCCGGAGTTCCACCATGGATGGGTTACAGTTACCGTAGGTGCCGCAATAAAAGTCCTCGTATTCGTTTTATTTCCATTTTCTTCAAGCTCGTTTGTAGTTCTCGGTGAGTCGGATGATGGAACAATGCAAGAAGGGACAAACGGAGAAGGAAGTGCAATGGATGCCTCGCGTTGTTTGAGACAATAATCAATGTCCTCTCCGCCCCCTGTCTTCGGATAGACAAGAGAGAAACGCGTGACCGGAACAGAAGTCAAAACACGGTTGCAAGAGTTTGATAAGTGTATATCCTGTTTATCCCTAGAGGTTGTAGAAGAAGAATCTGCCCATGACAGTAAGGACCGCCTCGAAACAAGGTTAGCAGTTACTCCCCAAGGAATATCCATCCCAATCTTAGTGGCAATATCCCAGAAATACGTAACTCCTGCCAGGTGTACAGCAGTTGTGAATATTTCATGAGAGGGAGGGAATTGAGTATTGCCGACAAAACCTGCGGCCATGGGATTCGCATCAATGTACTTGGCAAGTTCATGTATGAGATTCCGAGCAGGAATGACGTCATCATCGAGAAAGTGTACCCAATCAGCCGAAGACTCAGATAGTCCTCGATTGCGAGAATAAGGTGCACCACGGTTCGTTTCGTTGACACGAATACGGATGCTTGGATCTGCCGAATGAGAATGAAGTAAGGTAGGAATGTGGGGGGATTCCGGATTGTCAACAATCACGATGCGATTCAGAGAAACATTGTCTGGCGCCTCGAGTGAAAGAATATTATCTAAAATTGGAAGGCAGACGCGATAGCAAGGAATAATGATGTCAATGGTGGTTTTTTGATATCGTGAGATCTGCGTGAGGTCGATACCTTGAGTTTCACAAAGCCATAATGAGATGGTATTAGACGCAGTAGCCAGAAGTTCCAAGGACCAGTCACGGGTGTGTTGCTTCATATAACGAGCATCGACTGAACCTCCAATGACATTTGTGAGGCGACACGGAAACATAACTGAGGCACCCCAACGACGATACAACTGGAAAAGAAAGGGGTCTCCGTCCTGATTGATAAATACATCGGGAATTACTTCACCATTGAAAATATCCATGTGGGTTTTATGAATGATCGGGAACGTTGGCATACCGGGAAAGGATTGGTCTGTGAACGCAACACATCCTACACCATGAGGGAGCCTGGTGCTTTGGGCAATGGAAGCAAATTGATGGTCCGCCTTTCGCATCCATCCTTCATCTTGTATAATAATGTCATCTCCCACAAGCACATAATAATCGCATTTGTCTTCATAAGCTCTGCGAGCACAATCTCTCCAGATACTGCATACATGGCCCTTGGGGAAATTACAAAGGACAAGCCGAATATGAGATTCGGGGATTCCAGCATCCAAGAGAACCTGATAAGCCACATTTCCATGTCGAAGATAATCATCGTCCTCGTCAATTGCAAGATAGATTCTGTATGTGTAGACTGGATGAGAAAGGGAGTTTGTATCCCTCCAAGTGGTATCCTGGAAGGAAACTATGAATTTCCTGAGATTTTCAAGACAAGCGCTGGGGTCGCTCGAACCGCGTGAGGTTATGGGAAGAAGAATACCGTACGTAATTCCTTCGGCAGACAAATGAACCAACCGGCTTGATAGAAATGAATCAAGCACCTTTCTTCTAAGCTGAGTATCCGTATAGGAATTCAACAAGTGCGCCATATCCGCTTTCAACCAACCGCAGGTCTCCAACATGCCGTCTTCAAGAGAGGTGGATGGTTGCCACGCCAGGATGTCTCGAGCGTGTTCGTTATTTGAACTTCGCGAAACAACTCCCAATGGCTTGGTCGTATCATATGTAAAAATAACTTCTGACTCGTCCAGTCCTGCGCAACGGAGGGCAATTCTAGCCAATTGAGAGATTGTGACAGATCTATCAGAACCAATGTTTACAGGTCCAGGATCTGTACATGAAGTAAGCAACAGCTTGAGTGTGGCGTCGACGGCATCGTCGATGTAAAGGAAGCTTCGGCGTTGGGTCCCGCCACCCCAAATCTCAAAATTCGGTTTTTCACCAAATTCCTTGACGAGGTGTGAGCATGCCAAAGCTTTTCTCAAGAATGCCGCCGGAGCTTTCTCACGGCCATTGTTCCAAACTCCACGTGGACCAAATACATTATGAAACCGAGCAATGCGTACTTGAATCCGGTCAGAGTCATATTGCGTTAGCAATAACTCAGAACTGAGCTTCTCCAAGCCATAAAGCCCTTGAGGAGAGGGAGCACCGCTATCAAAGACACTATCCTCTCGGAGGGAGATATCCTGGTCAGAACTCTGGAGAGCTTCGGGATAAACACAGGCCGAGGACGCATAGAAAATTCGAGAAACGCTATTGCCAGGCATCGAGATGACTTTGAGCAAATTTTGCACCATCGCATGATTCTGCTCATAGATCACAGAATCATTGGCCGAATGAATAGTTCCCATTCCCCCCATCGTGGCAGCGAAATGCATAACAATATCGATACCTCGAAGGGCGGTAACGCATGTTGAAAAACTGCAGAGGTTCCCGTGGATAAATTCGTGGCAAATGGGGACGATCCCAAACGGCGATACATGATTAATATCTATGATTTTTACACGATAATTGGGAAAATTGTCGAAAAGTCGTTTTGCGACATGAGAACCCTAGTCAGATTCATGAGTGAGATATGACTCAACAGACTCGAGGAATGTGCATTATTACTGACTATAAACCCATGCCCTCCAGTAATGAGGACGGTGCTGGTGGGATTCATGATGGCAAACTGTACTATGCAATCGAGACTCCGGAGTCTATAAATGAGTAGATGTCCACTTACCATGAATGGTGGACTTGGGAACCTTTCGTCACTTGAACCCTAAAAGAAGATATTCCTGTGCGAGAAGTTCTATAAATGATAACACAACGGTTGAGAAAGAGATTGCCATAAAAATAAGCATAGGATTTAGTTACAAGCGACCCTGTTGGAAGAGTTTAGAATTGGAGTTTTTTATAATTGGGCATATGGCTAATCATTATGTGTATTCTACCAAGAAAAAAGGAATTCATTAGATATTTGAAGATAAAGGGTCTCCACAGCTTAAGATAAGTCACCAAACAGTGTGGCAGTGGCGCCTTCTGAATGAATATACCAGAGAAATGATAAAAGGAAGGAGGTCATCCGAAGTAATAGATTTGAAATGTAACAGGGTCCGTTGACTGAAAGTCGCATGAGATTCTCTTCGGGGAACGTAGGTAGGAGAATAGACCAACCGATTTGAATCGACTCATAAGGCAAACACCATTCATCATCATGCCTGCTGAAAGCTCAGGGATCAAAGACAGAACCTCCACAGATTGGAGATTTCCGGGAACTTCAACTGCAAGAATACCAAGCGTACCGTGTGATTCAGTCAATTGCAAATGTGTGGGAGCACTGTTCGCATTGTTCATGCGAACGTTGTGCTCATGCAGGTGGTGGGGGTTGAAGGAAAGGATAGAAACCACATGTTCGTCCTGCAGGTCGATAAATCGCTGGCCATGACAGGCGGTAATATACTCAGAGAATTTTGTAGACCAAGAACAAACATCCGGTGTCCAATCTTGCCAAGGTATTATTTGACAATTTGAGGTGGACCATGTAGACTCGGTGGGTAGTCGGTTAATGATCGACTTCCTGTGACACTGCATTGTAAGCGGCCCAATGTAGTCATCGTTTTCTACAACTACTATATCCCATGAGAGTAGAATCAGACCATCATCAGGTCGTTCCCTAAACGGTCGTGCTGGTGATGTGTACTTCGGGAATGAAGCACGGCCAGTTGGGTGAGGTGATGAATAAAATTGAACAGCTTTCATTGACAGGCCTGGATGTAGGGGAGGAAGGCCCATACGACAGATGTATTCAATTAGTTTGCCAGGTGAGGGTATGATGTAATAGATATCAAGATATCTGTCCTCATCGTGCGGATGCAAGAATAGATCGTCTCGAAGAAGAACAAGTCCCAGGTTAGAAACTGGGGTTGGAGCCTACGTCTTATGTTATCATTCGGTTTAAATAAGCAACTGAATAAGAAAATAGCTCCAACTCACGGCTATGCTTAATCCCGTTTTCCATTCGTATATGTAAAGGCAAAACCAGGAGGTAGATATTTGCAATATCATGATCAAGTTCTCCCCAGCAATTTCGAGATTTACATCCAAGATCGGAAATTCTGGACGCTCAAGTTCGATTTGAATTCCGTCCTTGTTAGCCAGAGGATGGCGATTTCCAGTCGAATGTTGAAAAAGGTGGATGCGAATTTCTAAATTCGAGTGAGAAGACGCTACATTGCTGTACACCAAAGACTTCGGTTACGAGTGACAAATGATGTGCATTATGTACGTACCTTGAAACACATGCGAGGAGATCATTTTCTTCAATACAAGTAGCAAAGTCGATCATGCCATCAACGTAGAATAAGGTCCAATGGTCTTCACAATTAGGATCATCCTTTTCACTAGGAATTCGATAGGATTGCACGCCGTTAGGAGAACAATCTTGGGCTGGTGCCATTCCAAGTAGAATATATTCATCACCAACCTCATATTGGTATGATATCGGTTGAGGTGGTGAGATAGATGATATGTAAGAAGGTTCAAAGGATAACCATCGTTGTTCACGTTCCAAGAGTTTTTCCAAACGATCACGAATCGGCAAAGTGCACAATGGATTATCATCGACGCCTGCTAACTGACATTGAAAGGCATATTGTAGCTTGATGGATTCTTCATAGATTTTGTGCAAACGACGATTAACAACCTTCACCGCACCGGCATCTTTCACTTCCAAATTGACAAGGATATCAACCAGAATCTCGGTGGGAAGAGCGAGGAAAAGTGACATAGAGTTGAAAACAAAAAGCGCTTGCGCCCTACATGCAGGTATATGCCGTACAAATAACACGTGATAAAATTGAATAGATCATGACGTTGCGTCGTAGACTACCAGACAAATGCCTGGCATCTCGAATCTGAAATAGGATGCAGTTCCATCAGGTTAAACTTATCCTACGCTTTTGAGAAATCACTTGAAAAATAATTGGAACTTCAAGTACTACTCATTAACTGATTCTTATTAAATATGAGTATTCGACATTGAATAATAGTTATCTTCCATCCCCCTTAATTCTTTGACCCTTTCTCTAAACTGCTTACTTGCGACATCAATCGCCCTTTCCACTCTATCCTCAATATCTTTTCTACGAATAGTTGATATTCGGTAGTCCCGATATGGTGTCTTCTCAAGCGCATTCCACCATTCCCCTGAGAATGGGTGCCCAGGAGAACCAATGTATCCCCAAGGTTTCGCGTTGGGAGGTTGGATAGATGGATTAAGGACTTGAACAAGAGATGGATTCATCGGTCCAGTGAAGTGAACAATCACAGGATTTTCCATTTCCTTTACCTCCATCTTTGATCTTTCCGATGAAAGAAGTCGAGAAGAGGTTCCGAGACTTTGTGCATTCCATTGTACAGACAAATGAACCCAATCTTTAAAGTGGATATTCAACACATCTTCATCTCGAAACTTTGCTCCTCTCATCTCTCTCCCTTTTTGTCGAAGCGCGTCACTCGATTCACGTACTTTGGTCAAGTTCATGAGCAAAACCCCAGCATTGAAATAAGGATGTTTCTCGATGGCATCATGCCCCATGGGATGACCTACATGAGCGATAGCGCCAATTGCCCCATCACCAAGGTGATATTTCCATAAGGGTGTAAGGTCACCACGGATGAAAGTGTCTGCATCGAGGTATAATACGCGTTCCATTGGGAGGATGCAATCAAGATCCAGCTTAGACCAGGTAGCATGACCCAACTCTTTTGCGATACTATTGTGAGGAAGAGGGAGGAATGAGAGGTTGACGTTGTTGGTTCTGGGTAATGATTGGCGTAACATGGCCTTCTCTTCTTCAGTTAATCCGCAATCAATAACGAAGATAGAAATACGACCAGGTGTGTGGTCAACTGCACTATAAATAGTCACTGCAGCAGACATGGCATACGTCGAGTCAACAGAAAGGGTAAGATTAATCCCACTGTAATCTTCATCAAAAACCTCCCATGGACTTTGCAAATCGGCTCGAGATTTGTTAAAGCCAGTAGACCCACTCAAATCACCCATAACGTTTATTAACCCTCCTCCAAATGCAGAAATGAGAACCCAAACCAAAAATAAAAGAGCCAATGGAGCCATGAATCGAAAGCGGGAGGTGAAAGTCGGATAAGAAAAAGGTTTAATGATATGAGGAAATCTTGTGGTAGGTTGTTCCACCTTCACTCGATCTATAAAGCCTTTTGCTGGAGCAAAGGAACTAATGCGTATGTCAACTGTCTTCCTCAACACAACCCGGTCTTTCCAGAAACCAAACCCAACAACCCTTTCATACTCTCCTTCATGAAGTTTCAGAAATACATCTATGCCTTGTGTTAGATTCTTGGTTCCATTGACTGGAGATTGGTGATTGTCCCCGCCACAATAGTCGAAAATGATAACGGCATCCTTCCTTGCCAAGCGCCAACACAACTCCCCCTCTAAGAATGCATCCGAGTCGTTCGTCTGACTGGAACCATCAAGATAAATCAAGTCATAACCTGCCCCTTTTCCCAACATCTCTTCTTCCAACAACATCATTAAAGCTGGAAGGCTAAACTTAGCCACAATCCGATAATTATTTTCCCCTACAATACTGAGATTATGCTGGATATTCGCATACTGCTCTCTTCCAGGAGCAGTGCGCAAAAGGTCAAAGTGGTCAATACAAACAATTGAACCTGTGGGATTGCATAGTTGGGAGATTAAATGGACAGCAGAACGAGCTTCTCTCGATCCAATTATCAATACTCGAGGAGACCCCGGATGAGTCTTGATGGAAGAAATGAGAGGTTCCAAACTTGAAATATTTTGAGAAAACCAGTCATCGGTCGATGGAAATTGATACGACAACTGGGTAGAGTCGACTTGAGGCGTCTTTTTAGAAAGCATCAAGTGAAGGTTATGTGTATGTGTTGTGAGTGTTTCTCGGGAGGGTATCAGTGATATAGAGTGGTCTTATTCCAACATACTTTATATATATTCTCCCAAAACTTGGCAGATTTTCGCATGCCAAATGTTGTTCCATTACACCTATAATCATAGTGCGAGCCAACCCAAATACTCGACAGCGACAGGATGTGGGATTATCTTCTACCAACATTGTTTCACAATTTCTGATTTCAGAACGTCTTTTCAAAAGGCTTGTCAGTGCCAGCGCGTTTGGTGACAAGAGCTCCGACGTCGGTTGATACTATAACTGGCATATGATGTTTATTTGGCTGTAGACAGCCTTATAATGATACTACTGATGGAAGCTGGAAGCCTGGAATACAACGGAAAAGATGATTGATAATTTGATAGTGATTCTCAAAATAAGGCACAATGTCCACTTTGTGTATTCAACTGTGTAAAGATAGAACCATCATAGGTTGGACGAATTTAAGAATAGTACGCACCTTTACAGTACCATGTACTCAAAATAATTCCTATAATCAGAACCAAGAATAGGCCAACGAAGATAGCAATCAAGTAACCTACCAATTATGATAATAATGGGTATGACAAGGTGCATACAAACAAAAATTTGAAGGACGCACATCTACGTTCAATGAATACATTCCTTTCATTTTTTGATGTATCGCCAACAACACGTTTCACAATTTATTCTCAGCCTTGTCTCTGAGGAAGAAAAAGTTATCGGTTCAGATAGGACATATAGCAAGACTATAGAATCGTAAATGTTCCAGAAACGGAGACCAATTGTTTTCTCTGTACAACATCCAATATCCTTTAAACCATTAGCGAGAGTTAAGTACATACTATTGTTGTCATAGAGCTAATAAAGGTTTTGTAAAATGAGGATTCCTTTATCATTTTGGTGTATTAGAGGTTCGGAACTTGCATACTGGTAGTTGTATCCGTATACTAGACAACGCTCTAAAAGTCTTGAAGTTTGTAATTAGCACAATGCTGCCACAGACCTGCCGGTGCAAAAAGTGCCAAAATCAAGGAGTTGATAAAACTGTGACGTGAAACGGTCACGAAGATTCTGAACTCCGACAGGGAACACGAATGATGGCATCGGAGTTTTAATTCATTGGTGAGTCCTTCCTCAGCCCATGTCACGTTCACAGAATTTGCCTAATGATTACCTGTAGACACCTATCGCTCAACAAATAAAGGCAGGTTTTCATAGCTGGAATGTAGTACTATTATAATTTTATAATTTTACCCATGAAACGTGGTGGGCACCTGTGATAAATCGAATATATTGATGAAATCGTGATTTTGATGCAAATTTTGTCCAACAATCAAGATATTGAAAGGCGCATACTGATCCAAATTTCACAAAAATTTGCAGATATACTGTCTACCTTCTCCTCTACTACTGTCCAGGATTTCAAGGAAAATAATCTATTAAAAAAGGAGATAGTATAGCTTTATCAACTCTATGACAAATTTGGGTACTTTATCAACCCATTGTCACAAATAGTAGTCCATGAACATTCTTGATGGTTCTTTTGTAATGGTGAATTGCATTTATCACGAATGTCATAAAGATGGAACAGAACAGTGGGAATGAGAGATTGAACCAAGAGTAACCCACTTTTGTTACTAGTAGGCTGTGTACTAGGATGTAACTCAACGAAATTCCGGTAGATATAGCCTAAAACCTTATATGTGTCGAGGAGTGGTATCACACTGGCCTTTCTGATGCTTTTGTGATAATAAGGGGTACGTGCATATGCATGATACAGGTGTTGATGGTGGAGCACTCGGTATCTGGCCCTGATTGTACACATTTTGCCACTGTTAAGAGTGGTTGAAACGAGTTGAAATTTTGAAACGTTCAATAAGATGGGATTGGCGACCGGATCACTTCGAGATATGACGTCATTAAGAGCTAGTATGTAATTGTGCAACCTGTTTCACCGTAAAGCTCTGGTGCGCACCCTCTGCCGCATTCCCCGTTCAAAATCCACCTTCACAAGAATCTTTATGCTGTTAAGCTGTGAATATTTGTCGTGTATGTCAGGATGGTATTGTTCAGTGCAACTTGCGTCGGGCCGAGGCAAATGGTAAGAACAAGTGAGAGATACTAAAATCAAACACTGATGGTCTCGGATTGTCAGTTCCAACCACACGACATTCCTCGCACTTGGACTTGGGCTTGAGCATCTAGTTCAATGGACTCTACTTGAATTTCCAGAAAAAGAATTCAATAAACTTGGATGTTTTTGCTTGGTGGTAAAGTTATGGCATACTCCTCGTTTAAAGCCATAAAAGAACTTGCAGAAAAGGAGAATTGGTTTTTGGGTTGTTGTATAATCGAGTGGAGATGTTGTAAAATGCGACGAGCATGTTGTGGTTGGAGCTCCAAGGAAAGCGATGGTTGGAATAGTAGAAGCTCTTATTGAATATTATTTACAGGTTTCCCAGAAGGAGAATCCATAGTTCATTTTTCGATTCAAAGTCAAAAGTACCAACTCAAATAACAAACAAAAAGTCCGATATCAAGAATACATCACAATGTCCTGTGAGTCCAATTTTCCCAGTATCCACACATCCTTTACATTTCGCTTATTCCTTCCGCACATAAACCACAACCGATACACTCCAAGCAGACTATAACGTGATTGAACAGTTAGTTTCATAGATCTTTATGTATATATGCGGGGAATAAAAACGCACCCAAACCTCCACAACAAGCGCAGAGATAACAAGGACAACAAAGTGGATTTTTGAAAGCACCTAATATTGCAAATATTTTAATAATAGTCAATGACCACACTGTACTTCTTATATACGTACCCCTACAGCACCAGGCACTCAACATAATTGCAGCAATCACAACCAACAGTAGCCCAACGAATATGATGATCAAGTAATCTAGAGTAGTGCGGTATCCAATTGTCAGTACACATTCAATGCAATATAATCAACGAGAGACTCACATTTCCGATCAATAAATACGCTGCCATTATCCTGGGAAGGATCTCCAGGAGCACGTTTGACAAATTGGCTGAAACCGTCACTCCAGAATCCAGAACTTGAACCATCCCAATTCATTTCATGAAGTGAGCATAACAAGACAATGACAGTTCCAAGCGTTAGGATTAATCCAAAAATCAGGAAAAGGAATCGTCGCTTGGATTTATGACATCTCTTATGATCATGGTCATGAGAATCACGGCATTCGCCTTGGTTCAAAAATTGTGATTGATGCTCGGACTCCTGAAGCAAAGAGTGCTTTATGTCCATGAAATCGTTCGGGCGTGGGGCGGGTTGTTCAGCGACAAGACTTCCTTTCATTTTTTGGAACTGAAATCGATGGCTGGATATCAAATGGTGCCAATAAAGCGAGAGGAGGTTAACAAGGGGATGGTTTCTAGGTCATCCCGTTTATAAATGGTGGCTTAAAGAGGATTCTGTGTTACGTAATGCCTCGTTCACAGCTGCGGAGAAGATGCTGGTCATAAATGGCCCTTTCCAGCATGCAAAGGCTGTGGTCTGGCCAGTGTGGCCCACCTCATTCAGCGTGGCTGTGTAAAATTATTCCATTAATAGCCCAGAGTACTCCTGAATATACTACTATGTACATAACATCGGCTAGATTGAGGATTCAGCCAGTGAAGGTACGTGCAATCGCTTGTTTGGTGAAGAAGACCGTCTAATGATTACAGGATATACTCCTGAATTATAATCGCATCAGTAGTCAGAAATCAGCCACAAAGGGGACTAACCTCCGGTCGGCAATGACCTCCTTGGTCTTCCTATGACAGATAGAAATGCGTTGATCAATCCACCATGGATTGTACAGCATATACCTGTCACGCCGCAGTTAGTAATCGCGTATATGAGGCTCCAACTTCACACAATAACCGAATTTCTACCCACACATAGCGGATGATTCTTCATCAAATATCGAGTTTAAGACATTCTCGGCGCGAGCGGCCATCGCTTCTTTGCTCTCTCTCTTATGTGCTTCCCACAGCTCATCTTCTTCCGTAAATCCTTTTTCAATTCCAAAACAAGGGAACTGTTGCTTGATGTAAGACAGTGACCGACGTTTGTCATAAGTGTATACTCCATTTGCCTCCCTTAGGTTCTACAACTGCCTGTAGGCATCTCGAGAGTAAATGCACGAATTGTCTGCTTACCTCTTTCACCATAACGGATATTTTTGTTGGCCTGGTTATTAACCATCCAAAGCCCAACTCGCATGTCCGAAGAGCTCGAGTTAGAGGACTTGTATAAATCTTGTCTGGTAGTATTGCATCGAACAGTAATTCCTTTTCCCATTCCTTCCTTATACATAGAGCTTGATTGACGCCGGTAGAAGTAAGATCCGAATCAGCTTTAACCGATAACGTTAGTAACCCCTAACACACACAAGTACAACTGTGAGACTCACGCCCCCACGTTGTTTCATCGTCACAGTTCAATCTACCCCATACACTATATAGTCCGACACATACTGTTTTCAGACTACCATGATAGATAGGAGTGTGGCATGGCTGACCTCTTCCAATCTTTTGATCCATACTTTTCTTTTCCAACGTTATCTGCAGAAAGGAGCACTCTTGAGAATGACTCCAACTTCCCATTCAGTAGTAATTAAGAAATCAAGAACATACGATAGCTTTGACCATGTCTCAAAAAAAAGAATAACTTGAATGACTCGCCGGGATATGCATTATCGTTGAGCGCCTTCATGTGTTTCCGAAGATTCTTCCACCGTCGAGGTGACTCATCTATTAGCCCAAATCGTGGATGTATCTATGACCTATTTGCAAGGTTCTGCGGACCAACTCGATGATTGATGAATCTCACTGGTTGTTGTACTTCTTCAGTCGCTACGTCCTGAATGAACGGTCCAGGAACCGCCTACCATAAAGTTAGTCTTATTTATTGGTTCAGAATAATCGAACGAATGAACTCACCTCATAGTGGTATTGTAAAACACCTTCATTCATAGAAGGAATTGTCATAGATACTGTACGTAAAAATTGATGGTAAGGGTAAGTGACAAGACCCGTGTATTGTGACGTCATCATTCCTAAATTCAAAATGTTACAAAGGAGTGTGAGACCGAGATCATAGAGATAGGTAAGTAAGCTGTACGGTGACTACATCCAACAAATCGTATTCATATTTGGCTTTCTCATTTCTTGTAACACTTGATTACAACAGGGAGTATACCTAATAATATGAATGGTAAGCTACTTTCAGTAATCATTGGTAAAAACACCTCATACCTCCTGTCGTTAATGAGAATGGATTACGTCCAATGGCATTCAAGAAACCATTAATGATACCGCCATGAGCAGTCAGAGAGATATCTGATCCAATTTTTTCTTGTGAGTTCTATCTACACCTGACGTGTTTTTGGGAGCTTACAAGTCGACGTGGTATCCTTTTCAAAAATATAATCCAATACTGCTCTGGCGCGTTCAGCAACTTGGGCCTTAGTCTCCCTAATCTCGGGGTGCCAGAGTAAATCTTCCTCCTCAAAATTTTCTTCAAATTCAAAACCGGGGAATCGTTCTTGGATATATGATTTCGTTCTCCTCTTGTCGCATGTATGGATTCCATTCTCCTCGCGACAATTCTAAGATAAATAACAAACCATCAGAAGCTAAAGCAAGCAGGGACAGAGGTCAAATATTCACCTCAACAACTTCAACGGTGCTTTGAATTTGTACACCATCCAAACCAAACGTAGTGGCACACGTTTGTAAGGCTCTTACCAAAGGGCTCGAATACAATCGATCAGGAAGTGGAATCCTAAATGGCATCTCTGCTTCCCAACCTCTCTTTGCTTCGAAGGCTTGATTCATTCCAATAGGTGTCAATTCCGGATCCGCTATACATCCAAAAGTTAAAATAATTAGCCATATTGTGTCAAATCGGAGTGAAAGACCGACGCACGGCCCCAAGTAATCTCATCATCCGAATACTGTTTACTCAGAACCCTGAATTTAAATGATCCGCCATTCGAAAAAAACAAGAGGAAGAATCCATCAAAAAATTGACGTTCAAACAATTCCAACCAAGTTCTGAACGACGTACTCATCCCAAAGTTTTGTTCCATACTTGACTTCCGCTACGTTGTCTGATAAAACAAGCGAGAGTTAGTCTATCCACATGAAATAACAGTCCAAGAGACTACTGAAGAAACGTACGCCATCCCTGACCATGCCTAGAAAAGAAAAATACTTTAACTTCTTCCCCAGTCCCTTCCTCTCTCCACTTTCCGTTCATCCCTTCAATACTCTCTCTGAACTTATCCCACCTGTCGACACTATCATCTTCCAAACCCATTCTCAACGGGACCTAAACCAACGAAAATAATTTGGTGAAATCAGTCTACGGTCATGACCCCAGCTCATGTATTCAGATATGATCAACGGCAAACACAGTGTCTTAGACCCACCTATCTCCTATTATAATGATGGAGTAATGAGAAATGAAACACTCACGGCAGGATGAGTCAACGCTCGATGATTTTCCGTATCATGAATGAAATATCCTCTAACACACTACCCTCCGATATTCCCAAAATCAAAGGCCAGCGTATAGTGCCATATATTAATATGACAATATTGTGAGGGGAAGAAACCAACAAGCGAAAGCGAAATAACCATGTCTTAATATTAATATTTCCACATTCCTTGACATGGAGAATATCAGGACGCACCTCATATTGATATCCACTATTCTGTTCTGGCATTGTTGAATGCCTGACCCGCGTAGGCGCTAATCTTCCAAACAATGTACGAATCTGATGATCGTCCCAATGAAAAGGAAATTACGGAGATCTCGACTAGATAACATTTCACATACACGTGAGTTCTAACACGTGTAATTGATTACCCCTGAGGTACTTTGATTGGAACCTGCCGGCCGGTGGCCAGTTGCAAGTCCCAACAGACTCATCGGTTTGAATCCCATATTCATGATCGACTTCCACTATCAATTACGGAGGCTAAACTGGCACGAGTATCTCTGTTACTCACTGGCATTCCATGCGTTCGCCTCGTAAATCGGAAACATGAGACTGTTACTCTTGAATCTTTACCAGCCGAACCGCTTTACAACTGGAAAAGTACGCTATCACTCAAATTGGTAAGCTCAGTCACGCCTTGTGCTGGTGCTTTTACACATCTTAAAAAGACCCAATAACTTGTCACAAAGTCTAGTGCAATGCTGCGCGTGAGGCGGAAGAACCGATCGGTGCTCGGTAGGAAGAAGAATTTGAAGACTACATCGGAAGAGCTAAAGAAATGGTGCTTGCGTCGAATTCCAGCATCTTTATTGTGGAAGACAACAACGTATCCCTCGATGTTCCTTCATAACCGGCGTTCTCTCGATGCAAGGAGCGACATTACGTTTTGTCACATTATACATGGTAGTCGATGGATGATAGTTGCCGCCTTGGCTGGTTTTATCTACCACGTCTACCTTGACAGTCCAGAACGAAAATGTCAGAAATTGGTCAATCTGGGCCGTGAATGGGGGGAATACCCTTGCAATTTGGGTTGATGATTCGAAACGCCGGTTATCTTTCCATTGCTACTATGATTTGACATATGACAGACATGACACGAAAACCATCATCCATTGACATCTATCAAGTCGATCTAGTTGACCATGGGACTGATGCTAACCTTGTTGCAAAGCGTATCTCAAACCTTTTCTCTCGTAGGCCTGGTTTCTCTGCGACATTCAACCGCCATTACTACGTTGATCGATATACCAGGAAAAAAAATTAGAGGAATTCGAATATTCCATTATGAAGATGCTCTTAGTACCAATGATAAGAAGGAAACGCTTCACATAGTGATACAAGTTCCTTCCTGTGCAGAACCCTCACAGGCGAGTTTTCATCCCCAGTAGGTCAATCGAGAACATTCCTCTAACATTCTGACAGTTTTTGTCATTCATCACCAACCTCTGCTTCGTGGTACACACGCAACTTGAATTCGCTCGAGTTTTTTATTATTAAAAACCCTCACATGATTCCTACAAACACAAGGGGAAGTCGGTGCTATATTCAGCATTGCGGTGTCGGCAGTGATGGATAATGCGTATCTCACTACCTTATCGCTCTTTTCATGCAACGCGGATAGTCCTATTTGCAGAAAACAAATTCAAAGGAATATTCATCTGTGGGGTTGAGTTCGGCGTTGACTGAGAGTCGAGAGTATAATGAAAGTAGAATAAAAAAAAGGAAGATAAATAATGGGAACTTGCAACGAAGGTAGGGGAAAAGTAACTTGTATTATCGAGTCAGTCCGAACACTAATATATGCGAGAACACGAGGCTATTAAGTAAAAGAAAGACCTGCATACTAGATGGTGTTATATGTAAAGATAAACGAGCGCAAATGAAAAACGGAGTCGAAGTCGAAACACTACACTAAAAACACCCATTCGGGCAGGGCTGAGCCCCTTTGAATAAGAGAATGGAAATTAAGAGAGAAAAGAAAGAAAGAAACGAAAAGAAAAGAAAAGAAAGGAAATATTACGATGAGTCATATTCTAAGCCATCAGTCACGTCCAGCCGTCACGTCCCCCCTACACATCCCTCATAATAACCCAACAAATTCTACTGCTACGATGCTTGGAGAATACAACGCAGATTCATTCCGGATTCGCGAGACGCATTGTAGTCCATCAACCGCAGTTGTACTAGACTCCTCTACAATGGATATCATACTTTATGAGTGGAATCATTGGAACTCATGTCGTGATTCAAGTCCAAGGATTTGACATCGTGCATGGATCATTTGATCTCGGTGCATTGACTTTTGGTGAAGAGTTGTGACTGTCGAGGTCGACGTGGTAGATAAAACCAGCCAAGGTGGCAACTATCATCCATCGACCGCCAGGTATAATGCAACAAAATTCAATGTGACTTCTTTCATTGAGATAACAGTCCTTCTCAACGAACGTGGAAGGACTTGCTGTTTTCCACAGCAATGACGCTCGAATTCGACGCAAGCACCATTTTTGAAGCTCCTCTGGTGATTATTCATCCAGTTGTTCTTCCAGACGCGCCCCTATCGTGTTTTCCAGTTCACGTGCTACGTTGCACCATACTTTGTGAGAATTCATCAAGTCATAAAAAAAACTTGGAAGTCTAATGAAAGTATGCATGACCTCCCGAAAAAAATACACGACACTTACCATTTTAAATGATAACATGTTATCCCAGTCAAGATATCCAATAACCTCGTGAAGCACTTCGACTGGCAAAGACTCAGTCTTAACAGTTTTCCGAACTATAAGGCGTTGGGTACATTGAATGAAACTGGGAAAGAGAAGACATAGATATCCGAGCCAGCTCAATATCTGATGTTGAACGTAGTCAGTGGGCATCAGTGGGCATCTGGTGGATATAACCTGATTCAAATAGGACTTGTAAACTTTAAACCATGACACACGTGTCGGGCACATGCCGCCACGTGCCAGAGATCTCCGGTAGGTATCTAGCATCATCGCTCTCAGATCGCTCTTAAGTTTATCCAAGATCTCTATGGTTAAGAGAGTATTCATTTTTCTTTGTAACCCCTCCTTCATTGTGTTTTTGTAGTACACATGCAATCTCTATGCTCCAATTCTGTGTCACGACTCACCACACCGTATAATAATTGGTTCAAAACCCGTTCGGCCAGGAAAGTATTCAGAATAGGCGTGTTCGTGTGTAATGTCCTTTGCAAAAAAAAATAATATCATTGTTTTTTGTATGTTAACCATTCGAGGACTATTTATATTCTGGTCTCTTGTAATGACATGAGCCCAAATTTAATCATGATTTTACATCATACTAACGTATTCCCAGACATTGATCTATAATTACTACTAACACTCATGTATATAAAGTAACGAGGTTCCCAATGCCTTACCACTCCTCTTCTTCTCCCTCAACCATTCATATCCCACACGCACCACAATAGTAATAGCCAGTGACAGACCATTCGAGGTATCCACGTCCTCGTTCTAAACAGTCAGTTCTCTATTATATCATCCTTTTATCTCTTGCTCTACCCATCCATAGACCCTGCCCATCCAACCCACCGAGGCTCCGTTGTACAAAAACCGAATACTATAAAACGGAACAGATGCACAATTTTCAGACAAACCTGAGACAGAGACCAGACACATACTTGAGACGATAGTAGTAATAAGTAGACGATATACGAAAAAGGAGAAAGGAAAAAAATATAGAAACAAACTATACGACGAACACGACAATATGAGAGGGATATAGAGGGGTACGAGAGAATCAAGAATACCCTTCCCTTCTTTACATATAATGTGGTATATTCGCAATAGCAGGAATCCTTCTCAACAAATGTTATTTGTTATCTGTAGTTACTCTGTAACGGCTCGTGAAACATAGGTTCTCCTATAGGTTGATATGGGCAGAATAGTACTATATATCAAATCAATTAATACATCATAATTACAACTAATCCAGTTTCATCGATCATCGCTGAGCGCTGAGCTGCGGTGGCTGGCTCAAGGGTTGTGTGATATAGAATACTCTTTTTAATCCCATACAGAATGGGTTGCACCATTAATACGTGGAGCGATTTGTAGGAATGAACAGCAAGGTATATCATAGTAATAATAACAGCTCATGAAGGAGGAATTCCGTCAAGCACATAGAACAATTGCTGAAGAATAGGATCGTAAAATATAATCCGGCACATGTCTTCTCCAATCACTAGAGTACGCCTCCAAAACAAAAGATGTTTAAAGTTTTTCACTTCGAACGATGTTACTTCAGACCCGTTACCACTCCATTCATAACGAATAGTGTCCAGTTGAATTCCTTGGTCTCGAATCACGAGTGTGGTTCTCAAGCCGCAAGCCATCGTGAATTCGGAAGCTTGACAATGATACTTTCCAAGTTGGGTGACCGTATGATTTTTCAAGGGATCGTCATGGGGTACAGATATTCCCAAGAACTCGTTCTGGGCAAAGACAACTATACGTGTTTCATGGGGCAATTGGAATGGAAGTGACATCTGAACATCAGGGTTCTCAGATATGTTAATCTTGAATGCTTTCCTAATCGCACGAGGTTTGAACGAGTTGTCATATGGAATAACGACGCAGAATTGCAACATGGTTTGCATGTGCACCACAAACCAAAAAGAGGCTATGAAATGGAAAAACTGCGATGGAATGAATACTCGGGTGACCAATGGACCATAAAGAACAGCTAAACTTACTAATGATCGTTCGGTTATACAACGTTGAGTTTCAAACTCGAAAACGTGCCTCGGTTCGTCACAATCTACATGATAATGAAAGAACTGAATTTTCATCGTGTTTGGCATCAAGAACTGCTCAATGTAATAATTGTTATTCAATGCTGTGCCGTCACCTGGACGTGGGGAGAAGAACGTTGAAAGAAGGGTTGCAGTCAGGTTCGCAGCAGACCCATGTCCGACCAGATCAACTTGATAGATTCTGACACGATATGGAGATCGTTTCGTTTCTGTATACGTTACATTTTGAGCTGGGAATGACGATGTCATGAAACTGATTAGTACCTGTAGCAGATATTCGGAAGGATAACCGCCGTTTTGAGTGGTCCACCCAGATTGCATGGAGGTGTTGCTCAGTGCGCTCTAGGTTAATTAACTCGTGACACTTTCGTTCTGAACTGTCAAGGTCGATAAAGTAGATGAAGCCCAGATTCGTAGCTGTTATCATCCACCGACCACCAGGAATGATGCGAGTAAACTTGACATCACCCTGGAACATGACCTCATATTCAGTACAAGGAAACAGATAATCATCTGTTGTCTTCCACGCTGTCGAAGCTCGATGTCGTTGCAAGCACCATTTTTGTAATTCTTCTCCAGTATAAGCTTCTAGTTCTTCTTCCAATCGTGCTCCTGTTGTGGATTCCAGATCATGCGCAATGCGGCTCCAGATTAGTTGGGAGTTGGTGGCAGAACAAAATAACTTCGAAGTCTGAAACGAATGCACGATTAGAGTACTGATGATAAAGAAAAACACGTTTTGAACATGCCTGTTTGAGTGACAAAATGCTTTTCCAGTCCAGGTACGCGATGACCTCTTGTAAAAGCTCCGGTGGCAAAGATTCAATTGCACTTGTTTCATGTTTCCAATTTATGATCCGAAGCCAAGAGTGCAAGTACACAGAGAAGGATGTCATAATCCTGGAGGTTTTAGAGACACAGGACCCGGAAAGCGCAGGCAGGCGAATAGGAGTGGTGTGTACCAGTTGATTAGTGGGCATTTCCATATGAATAGGCTTCCCATCAATTATTCTTATGGATGGGTCATCACAATACTGATAAAAAACCATCCGGCAGAGCTCTTCGCCAAAAGTTAAAGTACCAAGTTCATATGATCCGGGTGTAATGTCAAACCTTTGGACCTCAAATACGACAGGAGTCCCATCATGATTCCAGTCATAATGGATGATATCCATTGTGGAGTGGTCTAACACAACTGTGGTTGAAGGGCTACAGTGCATATCAAGAATCCGAAATGAGTTTGCGTTGTATTCGCCAAGTATCGTAAGGGTGGAATTCTTCGGGTCATTATGAGGGATGAATATTCCTATAAATTTGTTTTCTGCGAATAGGACTATCCGCGTTGCATGAGGAGAGCGATAGGGTGGTGAAATACGCATATCCTTCACGGCCGGCACCGCAATACTGAATATAGCGTTGACTTCCTTGGGTTTGTAGGAATCATGGGAAGGTGTAATAATAAAAAACTCCAGAGAATTATGCGTGTGTACCACGAAGCAGAACGTGGTGATGAAGGACAAGAACTGTCAGAAGGTCAAAGGTTGTTCACAATGTACAACAAATTAAAACTTGCCCGCGAGGGTCCCACACAAGAAGGATCGGTCAATACTATGTGAGAGGTTTCTTCATCATCACGGGAGGGAACATCCTCATAATGAAAGATCCGAATTCCGCTTGTTTTCTTCGTGGCATATCGATCAACGTAATAATGTCCATTCAATGTCGCAGAGTAGCAAGGCCCTGGTGAGGATAGGCTTGAAATATGTTTTGCAACAAGGTTAACGTCTGTACCCTGGCCAACTAGATCGACTTGATAGATGTCAATGGACGCTGGTTTGCGTTGCTCGTCTGTAATATGTTGAGTCTTGGCCATGGATGTTGAATCAAGAAAATCCCACCTGTGATAGAAATACGAAAAGATAGCTGGTGTTTTGAATCATTGACCCAAATTGCATAAAAATTGCAGTTCTCCTTCCTTTCCAGACTGACTAACTCCTGGCATTTTCGTTCTGGACTGTCTAGGTCGACGTGGTAGATAAATCCGGCGTAAGTACAGACTATCATCCACCGACCACCAGGTATAACGCAACAAAATAGAATTTTACTCTCATCATTAAGATAACATTCCTTACGAAGCGACCTGGAAGGATCTATCGTTTTCCACGATAAGGATGCACGAATTCGACGCAAGCACCATTTTTGCAGTTCATTTGGTGTATAGTCATCCAATTCTTTTTCCAGACGTGCACCAATCGTGCATTCCAGTTCATGCGCCACGTTGCACCATACTTTGTGAGAATTGACCAAGTCACGAAAGAACTTGGAGGTCTAATGAAAATATATGTAAATTTGTAATAGAGTACAAGGATGGAACCCACCATTTTGAGTGATAGCATGCTGTCCCATTCGAGATACCCCGTAACCCTAAGAAGCACTTCGGCTGGTAAAGATTCAATAGTCACAGTTCCTCGTTTCAAATTTATTAGGCGTGCAGATCGAATGAAATGAAGCAAGAGAGTATAGACATATTCAAGCCAGCTTAATCTTCGCGGTTGAGAATCGCAGTCGGACATGGATGTAAGGGGTCAAACCAGTTTTGGGCAAGGAGTACATGCCAAGTGCACCTCTGGTGCACGTCTCTGAACGACCACGCGCCGCGCACGTGCTGCGCATCATATGATATCATAAGTATACATACTAGTCCCTGAATTATTTAACTGAGATAATGAAAAGCAATAAAGCAAGCAACCCGAAGCACTGTATCTTACTGCAGCACATCAGCATAAAGACAAGTAGAGATCATGACTGACTTCCATTTACAAACCCCACTATCCATTACCTTGTAGCCACTCCCCTGCCTCATTCCAATAGATTTCCACCCTCTATTCCATGCCGAGTTAGGGTCTATTCTTCTCAGCCAAAATATTATATCTTGACATTACTCTTGGTCATTAGATCTCGCTGCTAAATTCACAAAGGAGCTCGCAACAGCTAACAGTCCGGAAGAACATAGCGCTGTGTTTCTCAAATTCACTAGGACTATTCTCACCACTGTTTTGGGTAAGGGGAGATGGACAGCGCATGAATTTTCAGGAGTGATGTACCTGATCAAACAAATTGGGGAGAACCAAAACGAGCAGTTGTGTTCCCGAGTCCTCAAAATCATTTCGGACGAGACAGTTGTCCACAAAATCATGGTAGGTAACCAAAATACAACTATACCCCTTATACAATCTGCCCGCTGAATTTCAATTAGCTCCTTTCAATGTCCCACCTGGAACTCCTTGATGCCTACCGTCTTGGGGTAATATTTAGCAAAATCCAAAAAGATCAAGTTGACGATCTCGTGACGACCAAGCTTCCTGCACACTTTCAACGCTCTAAGGGTCCTCTATTAACAGATAAGGTTGTAAAAGAAATTCACAAAAAAGTTTGCCATACGGCTCGCACCGACAAGTCTCCGGTACGTCAGATCTTTAGACCTGGCGTCATTTAACAGAGCACTCATGTATATTTATGTAGGATGAAAAAACATCATTGGCTATAATTGATACGATCACCTCTAACGCGGGAAATTTTCTTTCACATTATACCTACCTATCTCGACATAAAGAGCTACGCCTCTCAACACTCAGCAAATATTCTCTTCCCCTTGAACTCACCCACGAAGCGCAACAGCGAGAGTTTGTATTATCCGACCATCGAAATACCCGGAGCAAGACTCGTAAACTCCCCCCCACTCGTTATACCCTATTCCTTACCGGCAGCGTTGATTACGGGTTTGTGACCACCACACCTCCTCTATCGGTCACCAAAGAGTTGGACGACGTACTTGAGGATGAGATAGACCTACAGAGGATGTATTTATTTCGGGACCTGATTGAAGGAACATGTACGTGAACTGAATCCAATAATTTTATTCAAAAAGTTTCTAATTCTTTAACTTGAGAAGGCGAAAAGTACAAGAAGTCTCCATATTTTAAACTCTCGGTAGAGCTTAAAAATGCCTGCAAAGAATTGACAGCCGAGTTCGCGCGCATAGAGGGGAATCCTGAGAAGGTTAAGCATGACATATGTTTCCTAGAAGCCAAACGACTTGATGCGCACGTACAAGGTACAGTACATACACCCGTGATATGATCACCACGATTTGCTCGATCTTAACTAACATGAAGAGTGTTTTACTAGGGGATGACGATCAGACGTCAAAGTTCAAATCACTAACTTTCAACGGTGAAGGACTTCAAGATGCTATTAAACAAATTGAAACATATCGACCTGGTGCTGAAATCTTAAGCTCTGCGTCAAGTGATTTTGACAACATAACAAAATTTAATAAAGTACGTACAATTACATCATATTCTCCTTTTACATTAGTCACGAAGTTTGGTGCCACTTTTTACAGGAAGTAAAGAAGATCTTCAGAAACATGCCCAAGACTGCGGTTCCAAAGCAGAAGCATAACAAGAGGAAATTAACGGACCACTTGGTGCAGGTGATTGGACAATGTTTAACTGCCATGTAAGTCTGATCTATGATATCTCCAGTTTGCGATCTGACGTACAACTCTGATTAACATATTCAATGTTCAACGTTCAACAGTGGGAAGGGAGATGGATCACAGAAATTCGCTTTATCCAATGGGGGGGATTGGATCTTTGGGCTGGTGACCATCGATAAAGGCAAGAGGATATGCCAACATACGGATGTTATTTCAATTCCTCTTCCTCCCGCTAAGGACCTTAAAGCCGTTCGCTCCAATATTCGCTTATTCCGTCCAGGCACGGATGATGGAGGTGCTAATACCACCTCTGGCTTTACACTTATTGACTCGGATTCAGTAACTGAAATCACAGAGGGTATAGAGAAAAGAGCTGAGCAAGAAACATCCAATATTTTGCCATTGAATGTGCTCGATCCTATGGAAGACTTTCATGCAAATTCAAGTAATTTCCAAAAAGTAGTGATGTTGCTCATAGCATGGGTAAGCATATCCAACACATTGCCTGGATTAAAAATTTTAATCATGATTTACACAAATTATGTGACAACAGATGGCGATACATAAAGATAAGCTTAGGAGGTACTTACCACCAGTGCCTACAAACGAGCTCTGAAGACTTCTCTCGGTCATATTTGGCATTCCTCATATCTTTTCTGAATTTCCTCCCTTTTTTCTCAACGAACACTTCAACGCTTGGACATCCATTTTCCACATATCAGTCTGTACAACAGTAGCTTCGTCTCTTTCCGGGCGCACCTGTAGTAACAGTTGTTTGGTGTAGGTCGTATGGCTTAGATGCAACCGCCTAGGTGTATATAGTTTTTTATTCATGTTTGACCTTAGGCCTGGTGTCTCCTTTGTTTCTTTTGTACTTGTAGGTTGAGGTTGTACTCGTCACTGGTCACTTCTAAGTTTCCAAGTGATTCCCTAAACGTGTTACGTACTGATGTTCAACTCTCGAATGTCTAACTCTAGTCACACAGTTGTATATAATCTTGACGGCAGACTATAAGCCAATTATTATCAATGTTCTTAGTATAGGAGAAGAAATCATGGATAAGTACTATAGTAAATAGGGCGGATGACTCTGAGGTTTCTTGCTACAAAACGTGGAAGCTGAATGGATCATTCAATGGATTTCCGTGAGTGGTACAAGACCTAGGAGAGCAAGTGGACACCATTCGGTATGAATGGTCTAGTGGTGATGGTTGTGCAACATCGTTTGAAGTGAAACGGTTTGAGCCTTCTTTTTTTTCGAGGACTAATATTGTTCTTGAGGAAGAAATGTGCCGGATTATTTTATATGACGACATCTCTGCTGAGTTCATCTATGTTCTAGATGGAACTCCTAGACGGTAGAAAAAAAGTGAAGATGAGCGGTATAACGTACTAGATAAGTGGGATGTGCTTGTATTAAATAAAAATAATCTTGAACATCTACTTTGTGCCACCCACTTCTGTAGCCATTCCATGACTGTTTAGTCGTTCAACTTTCTTATCACCTTCTCGACTTCAAGATCTAGAAGCTACTCTTATCCTCACTCTTGTTTGGTTTTTGTATGTTATCCATTCAAGGGACTATTTATATTCTGGTTTCCTTGTAATGACACATGAACCCAATTTTAGCTATGATTTAACTGACGTCATATTATACTGACGTCATTCCCGGACATTGTTCTATAATTACTACTGACCTCACCCATATAGAATAACGAGGCTCCCAATGCCTTACCGTTCCTCCCCTCTTACCTTAACCCATTCATATCCCACATGCACTACAATGGACAAAATTCGTGATAGTCCATTCGACGTATCCTCACACTCGTCCTCGTCCCCGTCCCAAACAATATCAGTTCTCTTATATCACCCTTTTTTTCCCGTTAGTGTAGCCATATCCAATCCGCGACTTCAAAGACACAAAAACAAGAGAAATCGAAATAAAAGAAAATATATTGTACAAAAACCGAAAACTATAAAACAAAACAGATGCATAATTTGCAGACAAATTTGAGATAGACAAGACATATACTTGAGACGATAGAGTAAGTAGGATGATATAGAGAGAAAAAAATAGGAAAGAAATAGGGACGAACTAGACGATACGACGATATGGGATACGAGAATGCGAGAGAGAGAGGAAGAAATAGAGACAGACGGAGAAACAGAGGAACAGAGGGAGAGCGTTATATAAGATCGTAAGGAAAGCAGAAAGATCATAAAATGTTCAAACAAACAAAAAGTCAAAACACATGAAGGGGAAATCAAGGTATGTAGGGTAACTAAAATGGAAAACACAGGACACCAACATCGCTTGCAAAGAAGGTGACGAAAGGGAGAAAGGTAAACAAAAAAAAATAAAAGTGCGAAGTAAATGCAAATAACGAATGGCGAAACAAAAAAGAAGAAACAAGAACACCCTTCCCATCACCAACCCGACTTTCCCACAACTACACCGACCCTTCTTCACGCATAATGTGGTATACTCGCAATAGCAGGAGCCCTTCTCAACAAATAATGCGAAATCTTTCCACCGTGCTCTCCTGCTAACTTATTAATAGCATTCAACAGATCCCCTCTTCTCAATGGTTCTACAAAGAAGAGAAAACACGACAATTCATCAACAAAAGGAAAAGAAAAAGAAAAGAATAACGTACTAGTAATATGATCATCCATACCAGCTTGCAAACACCTCTCACGATCACCAATCATAGCATGAGCCGTAAGTGCAATAATAGGTGTCGGAGTCAATCCTTTATGCATTTCAAACGACCTAATTAATTCCGTAGCTTGCATACCGCCCATGAACGGCATTGACACGTCCATCTATGAAAAAAAAAATAGAAAAAAGTTTTCGATTAAAAAACCAGAAAAAAGAACACACAACAAAACTCACAAGAATAATATCAAAAGGTCTCCCAGCAGCAACTCTCGCTTTAAATGCATCAACCGCCAAACTTCCATTCTCAGCAATCTCAACCGTATGACCATATTTCTCCAAAATCTTAACCGCCAACTTTTGATTAACCAAATTATCCTCCGCCAACAGAATATCAAACGTAACATCATTAGGTGCCGATACTGGACTAACAGTATTAGATTCTAATGCTGTTATTAGAGCTGATGCTAGATCTTGAGCTGTTACTGGCGTTGTAACTTGTGAGGATATACTGTTATCGAGACACCATTTGACTGTTTTGTTTTCGTCAATTAGTCAAAGTGAGGAGAGAAAACGAAGTGGAAGACGTACGATTCAAACGTGGCATCTTGGGCGCGAGTAATACGATCGGAATATATCTCAAATGTTCAAGTTCGCGAACACTCTCCGTCTACCAAAAAACCATCCATCATCCATAAGCCATTATTTATACCCTGGGGAAAACAAAGCACTCACCATTCCAAGAGCATCAACAACAATAGTATCAATATGCGGACACTTTTCTTTATCCGCAACTTCACTAACATGATGAACCATATGCGGTCTCAACCCCAATTCTCTAATCCTACCAACCACATCCGTCGTATCCATAAGTGTATCCACAAACAAAATCGTTCTCTTTGAAAATGGTGCCATTTTCGCCAAAGTAGCTTCCATTGATGAATATGATATTTGGGATGAAATTGTGAAAAAGAATTTAGATCCTTTTGAAACTTCACTTTCTACCCACATATTTCCTTGCATTAGGTTCACAAGTCTTTTCGAAATTGATAATCCAAGACCTGTACCACCATATTCCTAAAGAACAAACAAAAAAAAACACGCACAAATCGTCATTAGCACACAATGCTCATCACGATCCCAGCAAAAAAAGAAAACTCACTCTCGTAGTAGACCCATCAGCCTGACAAAACGTATCAAAAATCAAATTCAACTTATCCTTCGCAATCCCAATCCCAGTATCCATAACCGCAAACTCCAAAGTAACCAATTGATCATCCATAGCCAACAATCTACAGCTCAAAGCAACATGTCCTTTCCTAGTAACCTTGCTAGGAGTAAACTTGATCGCATTCCCAACCAAATTCGTTATAACCTGTCTTAACCTTAACGAATCTCCAATCAATTGATCCGGAATATCAGGTTCGATTTCGTATGTTAGATCCAAGTTATTTTGAGATGCTCGGACTACTAATGTTTTGAGGATTCCGAAAACGGTTTGTCGAAGTGAATAGGTTACTGCTTCCATTGTCATACGTCCTGCTTCGACTATTCACAATAACCAAAATAATTAGAATTTTTTTAAAGAGAGATAGAGAGAGAACGTACTCTTCGAAATATCCAAAATATCATCGATAATCAACAAAAGCGACCTAGCCAAACTATGAACAAGTAACAAACTCTCCCTCTGTGATCTATTCAAATCACTATCCAAAGTCAACTCCGTCATTCCAATAATTCCATTCATCGGAGTCCTAACACTTATTAGTAAACTACTCCTTTATCAAAGAGAGAGAGAGAGAGAAACACACACCTAATTTCATGACTCATATTAGCCAAAAACTCACTCTTACTCCTATTAGCCAACTCTGCAGCTTCTCTAGCAGCTGTATTCTTCTGAATACTATCTCTCAAATTAAACACCATCTGATTAATCTGAGTTTTCAAAGAATCCATTTCTCCAGAAGCTTCAACAGTAATAAATCTCGTGAAATCGCCATCCATAGCCGCTGCCGAAATTTGTGCAAATCCTCGAACTTGAGTTGTCAAGTTTCCTGCCATAGTATTCACGCTCAACCTATATCATTCCGAGTGATTATTAGTTTATGAACAAAGAGGAGTGAAAAAAAAAAAAAAAAAAAAGAAAAAAGAAAAAAAAAAAAAAAACATACGTAATCTCCTGCCAAATACCCTGCACATTCCCAACTTCAGCTTGTACACCCAACTTTCCTTCCGTTCCTACTTCTCTCGCCACTTTCTTAACTTCAGCAGCAAATATAGCCAACTGATCGATCATATCATTGATCGTATTAACCAAATTTAACATTTCTCCAGATACCGAAACTCCTCTGATCTTTTGTGTTAAATCTCCTCTTGCTACTGCCGTCTGTGGATATGTGCGTGGGGCGTTAAACCGAGAGATGAGCAAAGGAAGAAGGGCAGTACTTACAGTAGCAACAGCAATAGTTCTCACTTGCAACGTCAACTAAAAAAAAAATCTCTCAATCAACACCCACCATTCCCAATCACAACAACAAGTATTAGCAAACACTCACATTATTAGCCATAACATTAACATTATCCGTCAAATCCTTCCAAGTCCCACCAACACCCGTAACTCTAGCTTGACCACCCAACCTACCTTCAGTTCCAACCTCTCTAGCAACTCTCGTAACTTCATCAGCAAAGACACTCAAACTCTCCGTCATACCATTAACAGTTTCCTTCAATTCCAAAATTTCACCTCTAACATCAACTTCAATCTTTTTAGTCAAATCACCACCAGCAACAGCTTTCGTAACTTGAGCAATACTCCTAACCTGATTTGTTAAATTCATAGCCATCAAATTAACATTATCAGTCAACACTTTCCACATTCCTTGAACATCTGGTACAGATGCTTGTCCTCCTAAAATACCTTCTGTTCCAACTTCTAATGATACCCTTGTTACTTCGTTTGCTAATGTTGAAAGTTGGGCTACCATTGAGTTTACTGTTAGTTTTAAATCTAACATTTCTCCTTGAACGTCTACGTTGACTTGTTTGTTTAGGTCTCCCAAGGCTACTGCTTTTGTTACTTCAGAGATGGAACGGACTTGATCTGTTAGATTCGAGGCCATTTTCTATTCCAATTATTAGTATTTGTGTAATAGTTAGCGCGCGAGGAGGGGAGCGAGTGGACGGTAAAAGTCGCGAGAGGGAGGACGTGCACAAGAGGATGTAAGTCGCAACAGTGTGCAAATCACGAGAGAGAGTGTGTGAGTGTGAGTGTGAGTGTGTAGATCGCGAGAGAGAGTGTGTGTATAGGTCACGAGGGAGACTACGAAAATCGCATATGAAGCGGAAAAACACACATACATTAACATTCCTAGTCAAATCCGCCCAAGTTCCTTGAACACCTTCAACTCTAGCTTGTCCACCAAGTATACCTTGAGTACCAACTTCCAAAGCTACTCTAGTAACTTCAGAAGCAAACGCTGATAATTGATCTACCATTGAATTAACCGTGCCTATAATTGTAAGCGCGTAATTTTTTTTAATCAATTTTGTTTTTTAAAAAGGGATTAAGAGTAAATAGAGGGTGGTGGTGGTGGGGAGAACGTACCTTTCAAAGTAGCCATTTCACCTTCGACTTGAATTTCAATTTTTTGAGTTAAATCTCCTCTAGCTACAGCCGTTGTGACTGTAGCTATAGATCGAACTTGATCAGTCAGAGATGAACACATCCTATTGACCTAAAACAGCTGAATTAGTAGTGATTCTTGAACCGAGAGCGAGGATGGGACGGGGATGAAGGTGAGGTGAAGGTGAAGGTGAAGGTGAAGATGAAGACGAGGATGAGGACGAGGGTTAATGTAAAGGTGAATGTGAATGTGAAGTCGAAGACCAAAATAAACAACTCATCCCCAATCCCAATCAAAAAAAGAAACAGAACAAAAGAATTCGCAGAATAGAAAATAACCACCCAACACTCACATTCCGAACCAACTCAAACCAAACACCCTCAACATCCGGAACATGAGCCTGACCACCCAACTTTCCTTGAGATCCAACTTCCAAAGTAACTCTAGTAACCTCCGCGCCAGCGCCCTTAACCTACAATACGCACAGGCAAAATAAAAAAAAAAAGGTATATCAGTATATCAGTATATTCAAGTTTAACAAAATAAAAAAAATAAGTTTAAAAAAAAAAATATATAAATGAAAAAAAAGACAGAAGAACATACGTACCTAACAACCATCCCATTAACAGTATTCTTCAAATCCAAAATCTCACCTCTAGCATCAACTTCAATTTGTTTCGATAAATCACCCAACGCCACTGCTTTAGTAACTTTCGCAATCGATCGTACCTATAATATTTGAATGGGATAACGAAATGAAAAAGAAAAAAAAAAGGAATAAGAACCTGAGATGTTAAATTCGCAGCAAGTTTATTAACCACACCCGTCAACTCTCTCCAAGTTCCTTCAACATCAAGTACCAAAGCCTGACCACCCAATTTCCTAATTAAATAAATAAACAAATAAAATAAAAAAACATCCATAAAAAGAACTCACCCTTCAGTTCCAACCTCCTGACTAACTCTAGTAACCTCCTTCGCAAACTGTCCCAACTTATCCACCATAGTATTAATAACATCCTTCAACTGAACCATAACCACACCTTGAACCGGTACTGTAATTTTCTGACTCAAATCACCTCTAGCCACAGCATTACAAACCCTAGCAACATCCTGAACCTGAGCTTTCAATAATTTCAATTCTTCCACCGCACTCATTCCACTTTCAAAAGCAGCATGAGCAAGAGGTCCCATACTTGGTACAATCATAGGAGAACTTCCATTTGAACTAACGATATGTTCACCATTCACATTCGTAGTTGAGGTTATCGTTGATGAAGGATGTACAAATGGAATAGCATGTTCAATTAATCCGTAACCGGCATAAAGGGGTAACATCATTGGATCTGAAATGGTTTTGCCACATGTTGGACAGTAAGTGTGAGCTGTTGGAGGTGCTGATGCTGATCCGTTGGCATTTCCATTTGCGAGAGCATTAGCATGAGCGGCACTTGTAGGTTTGAGACTACTGATACTGGCGTAGAGTTGATTTGCTTCGAGTGTTGCGGGGAGTTGACCAAGAGAAAGAGAAGGTCTGGAGGTGGTGGTGTGTTCTTTCTTGACTTTATCTTTTGCCTTGTTGGTCTTGGTGGTGGTAGTGTTGGAGGAAGATATTGATGAGGAAGAAGAAGCGGGAAAAGTGGACTTTGGCTTTGAAGGAACGGAAGATCCGGAGGTTGAGATATAGGTAGTGGTAGGCTTTGGGGTGATGTTGTTATCTTTGTTTGTGGGTGTTGTAGAAGACTTTGAAGTGGTAGTAGAAGTCGTTTTGTAGAGTGTTTTTGAGGGAGGACAGGGACGGTCTTTGAGAGTTTGATGCTGGGCCGATGGGAGTGAAGAGATTGTCGACAACAAATAGTTCGTTTATTGCTGAATTCTTTGATTTTACGTCTGTTTTATCTTTTGGTTGATCGCCACTCATCAAGGGAAAGTAGCTGCCCGTACTTTCTGCAGAAGGGAAATACCCTGTTCTGGATGCTGGAAAACTAGCCTCGAGAGGAGGAACTGCGGCTGGCATGTTGATATTGGCGTCTGTGTCGTAGTTGCTGTGTTCCCTGTGGCATCTTCGCACCTGCTCCTCTGCCGTCCACAGTCTTTGACCCAGAGCTACGATGGCTCTGATAATCGCATCGTGCTGCCAATTGCGAACACCATGCCAGACAGGAGCAGGTGCAGATTTTGTACCGAGTTCATATACGGAAAGCAGGAGGACAAGGTGTCTGAGGAAGGGGTCGCCGTCGTGGGCAAAGGCAAAGCGAGGGTCGAGGATGTGTGCCATGGAGGGCGAGGGGTAGAACGTCGGGAAGACGGCGTTCGAGATAGTGCGATTATTCGAGTAATACAGTTTGCTCAACGTGGGCGTAGGTCAATTGACAAACCACCCACTTCTCACGCCCACTTCTCTCCTTCTCCTCAAAACACAGCCACTCGGTCCGATATCCAATTCAATACATTTTCAACTTTCTCACTCCAAGTAAAAGCCTACGAATCTCACTCAAAATAATATCAACTACTCTTGCCAATTCTAACCATTCACCTCTCATATCTTGAACAGAGTGTGGCCATCCATGAGTCAGATCTCCTGTAACACCACTACGTCCTGCATCACTTAATCTTCGAATAACGTCGGCTTGGATAACTCCAAAGTCCTATTTAATGGTTTATTATCGATATCCAGCGAAAAAAAAAACACTCACATCCACTTTACGTCTTACATCATGAAAACTTCCATGTCCATTCAAATTAGGAATATCCCTTGCTATCTGTCCACCTAGTATTCCTAGTGGATACATCTCTCTAGCTATTCTCGATATTTCATTCAAGAGCTGAATCAACATATCCACAATTGAATCCACAGTTACTTGAAAGTTGACAACATAATAATCAAAGAACTTATATATGAGAGACTTGAAAAATTGTACAACTCACTTTTTAGATTCTCAATCTCGCCTTTTGTTAATAAAATCCTTCCTTCTAATTCCAACTCTCCTTTTCCAATCTTAATAGCAGAAACTGAAATGAATCGGAATACTTCCTTAATCGAAGAACACATATCATTTATCTAAAGAATAGTCAAACAGTTCAAACAAGTGTTGGTAATAATAATAAAAAAGCGACTCACATCTGTTACCATCGCAGACCAAACACCTTAGACTGTAGAATCTAAACCTATTCGACTTCCCAATTTACCTTCAACACAAATCTCCGATTTGATCTTTGTAACTTCTTTAGACATTTCACACAACCTTTGAATATACAAACCCTTCATCAAAACACTGTCATTCACCACAAAAAAAAAACCCACTACATACATCATAATCCAATCATTCATAGATTCCTCGATAGCTAGTATTTCTCCATGTGCAGTTGAACAGTCAATTGTTTTTGAAATATCGCCTATCACCAGTAACTTTATAAATAGAGCACTTCGTCGGATCTGAGGTAGAGGTTAGCTATTCAAAGAAAGATATGTTATTAATTATTGTAACTTAACTTGTCTAGTGACATTCATAGAAAGACAATCAACACATTCAATCGATTCTCTCCAAACTCCTTCAAACTTCAATTCCAAAGGAACCGAAAGTGAAATGATTGAATCACTTTGATACAGTGTTAAATCTAGATATAAAAGAGAATCAAAACCAGTATTTCAGCTTACTTACCTTCCTATCCTAATAGTAGTATCCTGAATAACTATCTTTTGAATATTCTCATAAAACAAAATCAAGTTTTTAGACATAGAGTTGATACTATTCATCAACTCAATCACATCCGAATCCAAATCTCCCATTTGTATCATTTCAGTTTGAGGTGGAGGTGGAGGTTGTGGTTGTGGAAGTTTACAAGTCAAATCCCCATGAGAAATAGCATGACATACTCTTGAGATATCTTTGATTTGGGTTTGAGTTTTTAAGAGTTTGTTCTGACTCTTAGCAAAAGTCTGCACTGGAAAGATTAAAACATTCAGGTTACAATTGAGAAACAAAAACAAAAAAAAAAAGAATAAGGTTGGTTGAGTTAACGTACTTGGACTCAAAGTTCTCCTTTTCCTTCACCTTTACCAAATCCCTCTCCCTCTCCTTCTTTTTCTTTTCTCTATCTCTATCTCTATATCCCTCCACTTCTTCTTCCACATTTCTCACTTTAAGACATAACGCAACGATACCAGGTATAATCGATTCATATCGTAATGGAAGTTGATAACTTGAATCATATTCTTTTGGAAACTCGGTAGTATTAGCATTAGTATTAGGTTTCAAGTCGTCACAGTGGTATGAAAGAGAATCAATAATGTGAGATAAAATGATGTCTTCTTCAAGGTTCTCCATTATGTGTAAGGGTGTAAGGGTGTAAATGGTGTAAATGGTGAAGGCGTGTTCACTAGCAGGTTCAAATATCTTCAAAGTAGAAAGTACCGTGTTAATGTTCATGAGCAATTAACCTGTTAGGGACGCCCTGTACTTTGTGACAGTTAATTATTTATGTTTATGTACTAAGTGTCACTTGTGTGAATGTATGATATATATAACTGATTTACGATTCACAATCAGTGTTGGGACGGTTAATGAGACTAGTTATAACTGCGGCTAAATTATAACCTATAACCATTGGTTAGTATGGGAAATTTGATTGTAACGGTCCTAACTACTACTAAGTACCAAATTAGCGATGTTAAGACAGGGGCGATCTTCCAAACAAGTCGCCACGACAAAATCTCCGATTAATTTTAACGGTTTTACTAAAACAAGAAGTCACAAAGGCAACATGACGATGCATGATACATCTCATCTGTAGCTACTGTTGAACAATAATATATGTGTATTAAGTGGAGGTCCATCTTCTGTATCCGCAATGACCCCCAAACAAAGCCATATTTGCACACTCACGTGGCGGTTAACGGTCATTAACTCTGGTTAATAACTCTAGTCATTTAATGATTTAACTAGTCATTAACCATAACCAATTTGGATTGGTTAATGACTGCACATCACTGCTCAAGCGCTCACAGTGGCATTCGTATTCGTAATCACACAACCAATTTAAACAACTATCATTTCTCTAACTTAACTAAAAGTATATTTCAAATTACCCCTCCCTCAGTGTTAACGTTCACTCATCATGGTCCTCAGGCTACTACCACTGTACTCCCTTATATCCAAAAAAACCTCTATTCATTTTCAGGCTCTACCTCCAGAATTACTATACGAAATCCTAAAACATCTCAACTACAGGAGACTATTATCAGTAAAACTCCTAAGTTTCTGCCAATTTGTCTCCGAACGACACTACCAACTGATCTTATCTCACTTAAAAGACATGTTGTGAGTCGTTCCTGGAATAACATCATAGATTCACAACAACTTTGGTACACCATCTTACCTCATCTATTTCCAAAAGATTATACTGTCAAAGAACCTTTAAACGCAGAAATGGTGACCTCCTGGATACTGTGCTCATCAACCATTTTCATTTAATTATGGTGCCTTCATTGTTCGAATACAGATCCCAACAGTAGAATTTTTATCTATGAGGTTCACCTTGTCAGGAATGGGAAAGATGCTTTCCTGCAGTCAAGACGTATCCATATGTTACAAGACCGCTACTCGTCTACTACGCGCCGGGAAACTTTGTTTCTCAAACATCAAGTAGCGAAAAGCCTCAGAATTTTACCATTGCAAGATTTGCAAAAATCACATAGTAAAAGTGTGACTGTTCAAAATATTCACCTCTAGAACCCAACTTTGAAAATTGAGAACGGTTTTCATCTGCACGCTTGGTAAGAGACCGATAATCTGCTGTTGGCCCATTGTGTTGAAATTTGAGGTACCTCCCGCCCTCGTAAATACTAAATCGGTAATCAATTCTGCTATCACTTGTTCAACGTTTAAGTTTCTCTATTTACATCACCCCAATAAAGGCTTTTGAGCCACATGTGCATGATACACAAAATAAGTTTCTGGTGTCTCATCACACCTCCTTTCCAAATCAACCAAGAGCTCATCATATTCCTCACCCGACTTACACAAACCAAACCAATTCTCCTTTTCTACTGCCTCCTTTATAGCTTTATGAACACTCAAAGTAACCCTTCCACCATTCTTTCCACGTTGACCTGCCCAACTTCCAAGTGGTAATCCTCTCGTCTCAATCCACAGACCCACAAATCCAGCATCTTCAAGCCACCCAGGTAATTTTGTAGTAATATCCAGTGTTACTTTGCGTACATCTAAACAAAGCTTATCACGCGCAAGTATAATAGGATGATTAGTGATATTTTGATCAGGTGAAGAGAATGAATAATCTGGTTCGAAAAGTTGAATCCATCCTCCAGGAACGAGAGTACGATACATTTCCTTTATAGCAGCTTTCCATTGATGTTCTTGTAATGCTGCAAGAAGAAGTCGTTGGTTAATTAGAGTGATCGAGTTGGACCATTCCTTTGGTAGAGAAGTGATGGAGTTAATGGAGGTCGAAACGTTTTGAGGGGGATTTGAAGGAAACATGCGTAGTTCGAGATCGATTCCACGGAGTTGAATAGTTGGAGAGACTTCCTTTGCTACTGACAGGATCCACTGACCTGTATGTTAAAGTTAATGCTTCGTTGCAGAATTTCAATGAATGGTCAAAAGGATACCTGATCCGGTACCACTGTCCAATATGACATCACCATCTTTAAGTGTTACCGGAGCCCAAATTAGTTTGTTATCAAATATATCGACAATCCCATCGCCTTGTTCATTTAGTCTGTAATATTTTTTAAGTTTGAAAATTGTAAAGAAAGATAAACAAAACAATTCGACTTACCGTACTCTCTCTTCTTCATCTGCTGGTAATATATATTTACTTTCCTTAGATTTCTCTGAAATAAAGAATCTACTAGCAGCACAACGACCAGATTCGGAAAGACTTATGGGTTTGAAGGTTGAGACCATTGGAAGACGTGGGCTGATGAGGGATGAATTGGTGATGGATACTAGTAGAGCTGGGACGAGCATTTTATACTGTTATTTCGGCCTTGACACGTCGGTCGGTGTACATAACTAAAGCGCGGGCCCGACTAAAGCAAAACACATAGTTACGTTTATGACAATGATACTACTCTACATAACTCAACACATGTCATTTTTTGAGCCCACATGTACTATTCCGAACAGGCTCCGAACCTGTTCAACGGGAATGGGATAGGTACAATTAAATGGAAAATGACAGCATAAATCAATTCAGCCTGCCACGGAAGAGGAAGTAGTCCAGAATAGTGACTACACGCCAAATCGAGGACGAGATTGGTATGAAACGATGTCACCCTTATTATCTATTGTATGTAAGGTGTAAGGCGAAGGCATTCAAGTTCAAATGTACAAGTAGAAAGAACTATGTGGTCGCGAGCAATCAACTCTTTTGGAAGCGAACTGCTGGGGGCTGGTGACAGTTATGTACTGAATATCACGGTGTGTATGATTCAGATTTCGCATTCATAATCACACAGCATTGCGTGGCTTAGGCCTGACTATAGCAACTAGGGTCTAACCGGTCAGTGGTCAATTGTTGTGGGAGAATGTGAGAAAACGCCATGTTAGAAATAGTGAAACCATTTGGGATCGAACATGCAGTGTTTTGGTGTTCAATTTTTTTCTCCTCTCATGGAGGTGTGAGTCCGTTGAAACTTCGTCCGAGACTTCTGTGATATGTGACAACTGAAACAAGAAACGGCTGTGCGTCTAATATTGCTCTGGTCCAACCCGACAAATGGGTATGCTGGTTACAGATGATTGCGACTGATAACACACATTTGAGATCATATCACATTTAATGAGATAAACGCTCAACTATTGCAGTCTTATTAATTAAACACTGTGCCAGTGACTTGGTAATCCACACAGATTATCAAGTACTAGCGAGTATTTATCCAAGCTTTACTTTACTCGTGCCAAGCATCGGTCTCAGTAAAGTTTAGGTATGTCCTTGATAATCCAGTTCGATTATCGAGTCACCCATGCAGTGTAAAACAAGACTCGCTTGCCACCTTTCATCTTCTCCTTCTGGATGCGCTTCTCTCACCTCACGTCTGCCTCAAGTGTCTAATCTTCTGATAAGAGCATTCGCTACTTCCCCATCCTCTTTTTCTTTTGTTTCTGCTTCAATGATGTGACATCGCCAATGCTCCGTAGCGATCCGTAGATTGCCACATATGTGTAGAAGAAACACGTAGTACAATCGTAAATCATGCAGGAATGTGGACACAAATCCTTCTCCGTTTAAGTTTTTTTGAGCTAGAGGTCTGATGATCCTAAGAGACTGAGTTCACAGAAGGGTATAGTAAAACAGATATCGTGTCCTATGATAGAAAGTAGTATTATTACGTCATGGCTTATTTATTTGTACAGTTCACTGCCAAATAAATGTATTTCATTCCTTTTGTCGACGATAGCTTCAATAAATAATAGTGTTTTATTATTCAAATGTGATAATATTAATCTTCAAATTACTTCGTTATTTTTGTCTCCAGGTCCCAAACGTTCAGATTCGGGATTATCTTCTGGAGACTCTATCAAAGGACTTATAAAAGTTGAAGTCCCTACAAACTTGTCCTTCGTTACCACTATATGTCCTCGTATCATGTCCGAGTCATTATTTGAACCCAATGTTCCCTCTTGATGATCTCCCGTTGACTCCTTATTCAAGGTAGTATTGCTTATCTCTGCACCTAATCAGAATGAACAATGTTGATCAGTCAAGAAAACCAATTTTCGAGCGCCCAGATAGTGACATACCCATATCATCAACCTTACCAGGTCCACCAGTACCAATTCCAAGATCTCCATCTCCAACTTCATTTTCACTCTTCACTTCAACCACCTCTAACTTTACCAAATTTTTCCCATCCTTATCCTCACCCTCATCATCATCAACACCCGCTTTCAACTTTTCCAACAACACCAACGTCTTGAACTTCTAAATTAAGATTTCCTCCAGACTCTTCATATTTCTCAAATAACGCCTTCAACCTATTATTAAACTCATCAATCAACTCAACAGCAGATTGATCTTTCGTTATTCTTCTAGGATGATCAATAAAGAATCGACTTGGATGAAAAACACAATTCTTCAACTTCATTATTGATGTAATCGAAGTCGAGGTGGTGGCAGAAGTCGAAGTGGTGGTGGCAGAAGTCGAACGAACACAATATTCTTCAGCACCTTCAACTATCACATTAAACATTTTTCCAATTTGAGGAATCATAAGTGTCGGCCAATCTGCACGTTCCATCAAATAAACAATATACAAAAACATTTCATCCAATGTTGAATCTTCTTCTATTGTTGGTAATCCTTGTGTAATCAAATATTGAATGATTTCGTAGAATCCATTAATGGTAACTGAACGGAGTGAAGAATAATACCAAAACATCAATCAATTTTACTCATCCAAGAAGAGAGATAATAAAAAAAAAGAAAACCAAGTCAAAAAAAACTCACAATTTTCAAGTGAACATCTAGGACACTTTACAAGTAACCCCCCAATCAACATTTTCCTAAGCTTATCTTTATGAACCGAAGATTCCAAACTCGGAAAAACCCCATTAAAAATCCTAAGCACAGCCGTACAATTCCTATGATTCTCCACAACAACATGTTTATCCCTAATCTTATCACAAAGTGTAGTAATAAGATCTGGATAATCCGAATCAGGTGTATACCGTTTACACAAGTTAATTAGAATTGGTATTGTGTTTGGACATATAGCTGCTGAATGTTGATCGATTAAATAACAAGTTGCAGCGACTGCACAGTGATCGGTTATTGAGATCGTATTGGTTCCGGGATTTGTTACTAGGGCTTGATTAATTGCCATTAAAAGACCTAAATCATTGTAAGAAAAAGAGACGCGAAGTAGCAAAGAGCAGAAATTCAATCATACCTTGTGCATCACCCTCATTCGACACTTGTAAAAGTTGATACACATCACTTTTCGAATCAACATCCACCTGAAGCATTTCCATTTTCTCCCATATCTGAGAAAACGCTCCAAGACAAGCATTCCAAACAGACAAAGAAGAATCCGTAGTAAAATTCATCTTGAATTCATTCAAAGTAGGAAATCCAAATGCAGTCCAAGCAGTTTCTGGAACTCGTATACGTTGAATTAAGACCCATCTACCGACTTTTAATTCCGGTAATAGTTCACAAGAAGTGTCTGTAATCGCAGATAGGAAACATCTATAAGCGTCTTTAACGACATCTTTACTTTGTTTGAACTCCATTGCGATCCATTTCAATGCAGGATATATGCTTTTAGGAGTTTCATACTTGTCTGTCCACCAAGTATCATAATCCGTCCAACTGTTGAGTTCCCTAAAAGGTGCCAATCGATCGAACAATAGTTTGTTGTTTGTGAAGGCACGGATTGTTGAAAAGAGAATTCGAAGCATGCAATGAACTAGCCATGCTTGAGGAGATCGATAGGGACAGAGTACCGGAGGTGGTAAACTATCAGCAGGATCCTCCATTGTCATCTTTGGAGCTCTATATTTAGCCAACCAAATGACTTGTAATGATGGTAAGAAGGATGTTATGATAATAAATAGACCAGCAAGCGCAACCAGAACAGTTACAGGCCCAGCAGCAAGAGCATTCGCATCCCATTGTGCGAGGAAGAATCCAACAAAGAATAAGGCCAGTGATACGAGTAGGAGTAATGGTAAAGCGTTGAGAAGAGCCAGAACTCCCCACTTTCGCATACTTCGATGTCGTTGATTTTGGAGAGAAAGGTCTGCTTTGTGGGAAAGTCCTGTGATGTTTCTGTTGAATTCTCGTAGCCATTGGAGACATACGATTCCTCCGAGTACTGCAATGAGACTGAGTGTGAGACTGACGGAGTAGAGAACATAGATTCGTTGAACATGCGGGGAGACGGATTGATCTGGTTCCAAATTGAGTGGGAAGTCTGATAATGGTTGTGGATTTGAGATGTTGTGGACCTGTTGAATGAGGGTTTGTAGTAGAAGTACTGTCATTGCAGCGGAATCACCCTCGATCACACTAGCAACTTCAATCGTGAACGAGGTAACAATGGCGGAGAAGAGAGAAGCCTTTGGAACGAAACATCATCGGATCAGGAATCTATTTTACTACACCAAATGTGATGGCAAACTCACGAATATGAGAAGATTGTCCAACTCATCCTTCCATCTGTCGTATGTTTCTCGTGTCAGTTCCTCTGCCTTTTGGTTGATATTTATCCAGGGGTCATCATTTTGATTATTCATTGGCAATACATTGATAGCCACCTATTGACGCGTTGGTCATACCGTCATAGAGTCAAAGAAACGACGCTTACAGAGTCCAGCTTTTCATCAGCGTCTAATAGTTGAATGATAACGCTCAAGAATCAGAAGGGTACTTGTCAACAAGAATAGAAACTAAAAAAAGGTAGTATCAAAGTAAGTATTTGATGGATAACGTTCAAAATAGTTACTCACCTCACTGTTCATGATACCACAGAGCCCCGGTTGTGTGTTTGTCGTGTAGAATGGATGTGGTAGCAAGCCAAGTTTCAAATTTACCCAGCCCTACAATTCACTGTCCAAACGTAGCAATGCCATGCGGCTAATTGCGCAAAGCGCGGTGCTTTGTTGTCAGGGACAAGATTAGGGGTGGACATCATTCAATTATCCAACACACATGGCCCCAGGAGCCAAGATGAACGAATGAAACGCTACAAATGAAATCCAACAGCTTAAAACAGCCAAACACTATATAAGAAAGACGAGGACAAGTGATCTGTGTAGCAGAGTTGTAAGGAATGGAACCAGTTGAACTATTCAATATGTCGTGTGTGTATGAAATTTAAAGGAGGGGCTCGAAGCTCCGGACCTATCTATAAATACTCCTACATGACGTTTTTAGGCACACGTCAACGTCATGATGTTCTATGTACTAACTTTTGTGCCACCTGGAGCGCACGGTACACAAGTACAGCATATTGTAGAATATGACTAGGCGAGCAGTTCAACTGGAATTAATTTCATCGAGCTTGTTGTTGGTGTGGAGAACTTCGGTCTCCATGAGAATTACGCCCAATGTCACCTTGAAACACAATACTCTCGGCTCTCTCGGCTATCCCATTGAGAATTAATTAGTACATAGAAAATACAGAGTTGTGAATCCTGAGATAATTCTTTAACATTGTATGGTCGGATATGACAATAAGTAGACATGTTTCAATAGAGAGACGATATAAGAGAGATGCACTTTAGCATAGTTAGTATGAAATTATTCCAACAAAGAACCGTATTCAATACGACAAGCACGAAATAAACAAAAAATAACACCATTTTCTAGATCTTTCTGTCCAAATCCTCGCCAACCCGCCAAAAACCAAACACCTAAATCCTTCAATCCCCAATCTTCAAAAATCCCCTCCCCCCCACCAATCTCCACAGGGGGGGGGTTCAACATCAAACCATTCATCGTGTCACAAACTTATAAAACCGCAACAACTCCACCAGCCACCAACAACAATACCGAAGTCAAACTCAACTTCAATCCTTCCACAGATCCATTCCCATTTCCATCCGAATTACCTCCATTATTCCCACCAGCAGATGTCCTAGTTGAAGTAGCTTCACCAGATCTAGTAGTAATAGAAGGTATAGCTGTAACAACTGAACTACCTGGAGGACTAGGTGGAGGTGTAGGATTTAAAACAAGTGCTCTAATTGATACACCTTGTCTAACACAATCCCTAGCGAAATCTATTTTTTTTGTATTAATTAGTGTACCGTCGCGAAGCAAGTTTTTGAAGGATGGGAGAGAATAACGAAGGATGGGAAGAGAATGAAGAGAGAGAGAGAGAGAGAGAGAGAGAGAGAGAGACGTACTACTCAATACAGTTTCTCCTTGAGCTCTCAATTGAGTATATCCCGAAGTTCCAAAACTATAATCCACCAAACAATCCATACAAGTTTTAAGAGCAACATTATTTCCTTCATCACAAACACAATCCACAGAAGTACACCCCTAGATAGACAAAAACACAATACACAATACAACAATATCTCATAAGAAGAGGTTGGTATATTATAAAGGGAATGTATACGTACTGCTAAAACGATATCAACGGGAGTACATGTCGATCGACACTGTACACATAACGAATACAACGTCAACACAAGTTCATAACCCTAATAAAAAGAAGAAGAAAGAAAAAAACGCACAGATTCAGGAACTTGAGTAAGAATCCCATCCGACTGTCTCTTTTCCAGAACTTCAGTAGTACGTTTAACATGATTCTCAGAAGCCAAGATCAAAGCTAAATAGTACGCACGCACACACACACACAATGATGAGCTAATCGTCACGGTTCAATAACATCATTAATACTCACTCAAAGCTGAGAAAGCAAATGGTAAAACTTGATAAATCTTCATAGATATGCTTTAAAGGACAAGAGAGGTGCGAATTTGGAGGGGAAATGGAGGGGAAAACAAGGTGAGAAGCACCAGGCATGAGATTGATGGCGTTGTGGTAGCATATTTCCAGGGTCACAGTGCCATTTGGTAATGGCTTGGCGGTCGACCATGCCCGACAAAATCCCTTCTTTTGCAAAATGGAATGATATAATATAATACTACGCGATGAATACTCTACATCTCCAAACAAACCTAAGTCAAGTACAAACACAAAATGGGCGTACCAATCATGGGTTAAAAGCAAAGGATACGCAAAGAAAATAGCATGTCATAGCATACAATGAGAGACTTAAAGAAAAGCGAGAACACAAACAATGGATACTAGGAGAGAGAAAAAAATCGATAATCGAATGACACCAAGAGCGTAGAATACTAAGAATCAGTATGTAGCGCAACGAATAATCGTAGCGTGAGGTTCAAAAACATCAGCATATTTTGTTAACGCTTAGCATTCTCCTGTAATCTCCGGGGTTTCCAAACAGGCTTAGCGACGGTTTGGAACCCATCATCAACTGCCTTTGCTTCTTCCTTGGGAGGTGTAGGTGCAAGTGCAGGTGAAGAGGGGCGAGGTGACGGGGTCTCAGGAGCAGCAGCCTTAGCGGCTTCACGAGCTCTCCATCCTCCTCCTCCTCCTCCTCCAAGGGCTCCAGGGGTATACTTAGCAGGAGCAGCACCAGGAGCAGGACTTTCAGAACGGGGTGATTCAGAACCTCGTGTTCCACCAGCACCAGAAACAGTACGTCTCCAAACAGGCTCTTGACCATTTGCAGCGCGAATAATGGGAGGTCCACGAGAAGCAAAAGGTGGAGGTTTGGCAGCGGCAGCAGCAGCTTTCTCTTGTTCCCGACGTTCCCTGCGACGAGCTTCCGCTTCTTCCTCGCGTTGTTGTTGAAGTCTCGTCTTCTCCAATGCTTCCTGACGTTCTTTTTCGCGTTGAGCACGGAACTCGGCCATTTCTTCTTCCTTCTTCTTGCGGGAGGCCTCTTCTGCAGCAAGTCTCTCTTCTCCTCTCTGAGAACACGTTCCTCTTCTGCTTGTCGTTCTAAAATAGGAATAAAAAGATTAGAAAAAAAAAAAAATATCACAAAAAAAAAACAACTTGCCTTCTTCCAATCTTCGTTCCTCCTCTTCCCTGGCAGCAAGCTCTTCCTTCTCTTTTACCAATCTAGCATTTTCCTCTTCCCAAGCTTTAACTACAACTGCTTTTCTCTTGGCCTTCTCTTGTTCAATTTTCTTAGCAGCAGCTTCCAATTTCCTCTTATATGCATCTCCCTTCTTCTCCACCAATTTCACTTTCCAAGAAGTATAATCATCAATAATACGATACAACCTTGCCTTGGTTGTTAAATCTTCTTCATGAGCTACCTTAGCAGTTTCTTTACGTTGTTGTTGAATAAAATGGAAAGTTTCACGATCCAGTTTTTGTTGTGTCTGATAATCATCAGAAAGTAATGGTCTTTCCTCTTTACGATAAGCACGTTCGATATGATCAATCCGTTTCGCAACGATTCGAAGACGTTCATTCATTTGATTCTTCTCCTTCTCAAGTTGAGCAACTTGCATACCAATAAGTCCTTCGGTATCATAGGTATCCAATTTCTATATTCAAAACATCAGCATCACACTAAAGGGAAAACTCATTTCGAAAAAACTTACTTCAACATCATTAGCCTTCAAAATACCTTTATCAACCAAGCTCTGAGCATATTTCTTGGCCTCATCAATCCTGATACTCTCAATCTCCTTCTTCGTCCTTTCAATTTCTCTCTTTTTAGCTTCTTCCTTCTGTCTCCTGGTCTCTTCATCTTTCTCCTTTCTACTAAGTTCGGCTCTCCTACTACTTTCTTCCTTCTCCTTCCTTACAGCCAATTCACTCAACAACTCTCTTCTCCTAGCCACCAAAGCACGTTTAATCTGTAAAGCTTTACGTTCTGCTTCAACAGCAGCAACTAACTCCTGGAACTTTTGTTGTTGTTCTTCCTCAGACGGACGAGGTGGCGGTCCATCAATGATTTGAATAGAATCATGAAGGGCAATGGCAATTTTACTCAAACGTGTTTGAACAGTCTCTGCAAGCGAAGGTTGAATAGAAGTCTCCTTAGCCTTGGTTGACGATGTGGAAGGTGCCTCATCAGAGACAGCAAATGCATCATCAACGAAGGAGATGCTAGCAGCTTTATGATCAACACGAATGTTCAACTCGCCACGACGAGCACAACCCATTACATATGCTTGAATTTGCTCTGATTCGAATAGCGGAGTTTCACCATCGACACCTGATTTAAGGGGCTGCACGAGTTCTAGAAGGGTGTCGATCTTTACCGTTGAATACACCTGAGAGAGTTGATTGAGGAGTCGGGAAAGGAGAGCATGTTGAAGCAATGGGAGGTATTGGGCATATGCGGCGTCAGTCGAAAGGCTCTGGAGAAGAGGAGTGATCGAACTGCAAAGCGAAAGTGGGTCAAAGGTAACCTCAAGGATGGAGTAGAGGTTGTTGACAACGGGAGGGGACAGTTTAAGGACATCACGAGATAACTGGTACATTATTAGAGCCGAAAATGAAAAACTTAAATCAAGTCACTTACGGCGTCTTTCAACAAACCAGCACGGGTAGGCATACGGGTGAGCCCAAGCAAGGCAGTCAAACGGGCATTCTTTCCCTTTAACTCTTCAGGCTCTTCTGTATGCAGTCCAACAGGAACAGCAAGAGCGCTGACTAGAACCTGGCCCGCAAGTCTGCTTAACTCTTCTTCCGACTTGCCTCCGATGCTGGTAACTATAGCATAATAACGACTCCAAGCAGCTGCGTGATATAGAGCATTTCCAGACATGAGAAAAATCTTGGTAAGTTTTTCGTAATAGTTGGCCATCATGGCGGGACGAGGAGCCTTCTTGGCCATGGTGAGCAAGTTGTGAACGTCTTCGACCGAGCGGAAAGCCTCCTGCCATAATTCCAGTTCGACGGAGGTATTTAGTTGCGCAAATCGGGTGTCGAGATGGTGCTGGAGGGTATCAGGATCGGAGAGGTTGATGGAATGTTGTTGGTGTGAGTATTTGGCGACATTGGAAAGATGAAGGCGGAGAGTTTCACAGAGACGACGGAATTCGACTTTGCGGTTATGCTTCAAGCAAAACTTGAAGGCTTGTTGGGCAATTTGCTAAATATATACTGCTAAGGACCCGAGAAATGGAGGAGTCATAGTAAAATTACGTACCTGGTACACGACCTCCAACCGAGCATTATTTTTCAGAGTTTCAAGCGAAGTACGGTAGCTCTCCCAGAGGTACTTGAGCCAGGGGGTAACCAAAGCACGATCCGTGCGATCTTTGCTCTGGTCACCGCTAACAGCGCCCAGAAGGATGCTCTCAGGCGTTTCGCTGGCTTCCAAATCATCAATATCGACAGCTGATTGTACCGCAGCCGCAGCCTGAGCCTCCTTCACCTTCGCATCGGCAAGTTGTAGGAATTTATTGATGACGGCTTCGATGCTCTGAACGTTTGTATTCTGAGCGATGTTTTTGTATTGCATGAGACCTTCTTTTGCGGTACGGCCTTTGCGTAAATCGACGCATAACTCGATGAATCGGAACATAATGGGCTCGAGGGACGCCAAGGGTGTCGAACGAAAACGTTTTGAAGCGAACATCTCGGTGAGCGACTGTAGGGCGGCATGGGTTTGACCTACAGACACCAGACCCTCAGCCTGGCGAAGCACCGTCTCAGGTTTTGTGAACGGCGCCATATTGGACTAAAATCGCGAAAATTGGATAAGTGGAGTCCTCATTGTGCTAGACGACATGCTCACTGGTTTTGATTTCAAGGCTGTACGTCGTCACTGACGATGATCTCGACGCTGTGGATATCAAAAATTTAGGTTCAAGACAGGTGTTCAGGGCAGGCTCTATAGAAGCTAATTAAACGCTGTATTACGTAATATCTATATGGGTTTGCGAGCACAGGACATAAAATAAACATGATTTACGCCAGGTTTATTGTTCCACCAGTCTTCTACTTCCGTTGCTGCCTTGTCAAACTCGCTACTAGAAGCGAAATTATGTTCTAACGCAACCTTTTTAATTCCACGCTGAAATCCTCCAACAAACTTCACTGCTCGCTCCCCAGCCTCTCCTCCCCATTTTCCAAGTGGGAAAGTCCTTTTTTCAGATGTCACATCCACAAATCCTGCGTCTGCTAGCATACCTGGAAGCTTGGTACTGATTTCAGGCTCGAGGTCTCTAGTGGCGAATGCTTGCGCCTTGATTGTAAAAAACCTAAGTCCCCAATAATCTTCCGTCGCACCTTCACCTTCGTGATAGGAAGGTTCAAGAAACTCAACCCACCCTCCTGGCTTCAGTACCCTGTATATCTCTTGTATGGCCTTATTCCATTCCGACTTTCTTAAACCAGCAACTAATCGTCGCTGATGAACATAGGCGAAAGTATTTGACCATTCTTGAGGCAATTTAGTGATGGAGTTTACCGAAAAGGAAACATCTTCGGGCTTCGATTCTGGGAACAAACGTGACTCTATGTCTATGCCATGGATTAATACAGTGTCGGGTATAGTGGATGCAAGATCCAAAACCCATGCACCTGTAAATAATATCGGTATGTTGTTCAAAAATTCGCAAGCCACACTACCTACCCGCAGCAGCACCAGATTCAAGAACTCTGTCCCCGTCTTCAAATTTTACTGGTGGCACAACTAATCTATTATCGAAAAGCCTAACATCGTTCACATGCTGCATGAGTAATCTGAAGATTGGGTTAATATCACAGGAAATTCTTTATTCCACTTTCAAAACCCACCGTTCTCTTTCTTCATCGTCACATGGAAGCAAATATGCAGTCCCCTCCGCCTTTGTATAGTACCTTTCCATTACTTCTGTAGTATTAACCATGGCTTCTTGTCCTTCTGTTGATTGGCGCTTCAATTGCTTTAGAGCAGGCGGTATCGTGCTTCTGGTTCACCACGAGACAATGGGGTTCTCGTTTTCATATTACTATGCATTTAAATAGTGTGGAAGCATAGAAACTGTCAATAACTAATTGGCCTCCTGCTTTACCCTGCTCCCGGTTCATTAAACCCTTAACCTCCGTATTTGACCTTTTCTGACTGCAACCTACCGGCCTTTTCGTCGTTCCGATGTAAAAAACGTACATGAGCGCGGTATCTCCCACAGAAGACATAAATATGGATCTATAACTTGATGTAAATACGTCAATTTTAGGAAAATAGCTCATAGGTAACGTATATTTCAGATCCGACTCCGACATTATCTCAGTCGCACTATTAACACGTTTTTGACAGTTACCTGTAAGGTTGATATTAATCTAATTAGAAGGTTCACATGTTGATGGGTAAGTCAATCAATTCATTTAACTCACGAGTACCGCGATGTTCACAGTAGAACCCCTCTTAATCCATACCTCTCCGTGGACTGCCCAAGCTATGGGCTACGGGGGTTACGCCAAATATTATAATAGAATAATCTTCATAATCACTCTTTTCTTATTGAGGTGAACAAAAGCTACAGCTACTACTACGTGAAGTCCTATCTGCGGTTGACTCTGCCACGAGCCTAACTAGTTTTTCAAGCTACAACACGGAGCTTGAGAACTGTGTTTGCCGCGTCCCAAGTGTCGATCTACTACTAACTACCAATTGGGTGATTATCGAAGTAGTGTCCTTATGTGACGTCAAAGTAGATTCCAGCATATATTGACTCTTTTGTTGCTGATTTTTTTTATTGATTTTGGTGGGTCCTGGCAGTGAACTTACGCCTTGAATGATGAACAAATTTCGCAACATTCTAAGAATAGGCTGTAAATAACGATCACATAGCCCGTTCTTAGTATGGTTTTTTCCCCGAAGGGGTTGGGGTATGGCCTTTTGCGGACCTATGGGTTATATGAAAATCTCCCATCGAATCAAAGCTATGGACTAAGAGAGGCTATGGGTCATGTGGGGTACGGTATATGAGGGGTTCTACTATATCTAGAACCAGGTTCTTATCTTCAAGCTTCAAGTTCCATCTATGGACATGATGCTAACACGATGTCACTATAATAAGAGCATGAACACTTCATATTCTATTATCTAATCAATAATCGCGCCTGGCTACTCATTCTACCTTGCCCACTTTCACGATTCACCGACACTCTACTATTTAGCCAATATGACTATCGATGAAGAGTCTCAAGCTACTCAGGGTACTACAGGACCGGATGGCCGTAGATTCTTCGTCTCAGAAAAATCTCAGGAAAGTAGATATGTGTTACCAGCTGATGAGGAAGAAAGGACACGGTAAGTTGTATATACACCGGAAAACTCTTACATTTTACATTTAACTTAAATTTAGGTTAACTGAGCAAGGCGATGGAGTTGTTGATATTTTCGATAATAAACTCATCTGGGCTCCAGTTACTCTAAAAGATGGGGATATCATACTGGACAGCGGTACAGGATCAGGTATTTTATTTTAACAAAAGTAATGAAATTCCAGATACTAAATATCGTTTCTTTCGAGGTCAATGGATATTATCAGTAGCCGACGAAGTCCCTTCAACAATCCAATTACGAGCCGTCGATCTGGAATTACGAATGTTTCCATCAAATCCTCCTCCGAACGTTTCAGCCTCCATAAATTCTATCACTTCCCTTCCTCAAGAATGGTCCAACTCGATCACCTTAATTCATCAACGTCTACTTTTAGCAGCATTACAAGAACATCAATGGAAATCAGCTATAAATGAAATGTATCGAACACTTAAACCGGGAGGTTATATTCAATTATTCGAACCTCAATATGATTTCGTCACACCTAACAAAAATATCATAAACCATCCTATCGTTTTATCTCGTGATAAACTTTTCGAAATTCGTAAAGTAACATTCGACATTACAACGAAATTACCTAAATGGCTTGAAGATGTTGGATTTGTAGGTTTGAAGGTTGAAAAGAGGGGTTTACCACTTGGTCGTTGGGCTGGAATACGTGGAAGAAAAGGTGGTCAGGCTACTTTGAATTTTTTTAAAGCTATTAAAGAAGCTGTGAGGAAAGAGAATTGGTTTGGGTTTGTTAAGGATGGTGAGGAATATGATGAACTTGTAGGTGATTTGGAGAGGATGTGTGATGAGACTCCGGAAACTTATTTTATGTACTATGCACATGTGGCTCAAAAACCTCTGTAATAATGTATACAGTTACCTACTGTACATAGAATAACCTTTGAAATAAATGTAGAAACAATTACTGGCGTCCAAATTGAATAAAACCTTGGGTTCTGTGACGTTTTCATGACATCACATTGATCTAAAAATAACATATATTTTTGTGTAAAAGGTCACGCGCGATTCCTACTTCCGAGTACTAACACATCAAGATATTTTATATAGAGTTCTCGACGTCGTTCATACTAGAGTACAATGGAAGCGAACTAGCGCATGGGAATGTTGCAAAGGTCTGGTGCTGTTCTGTTCAAACCTATGCCAGTGGGTGACTTCTGACTCAGGACTCAAATTGTGCCGAATAACTCGGAATCGAAAGCAGTGTTCTTTCCAACTCATTTTTCGAAACAAGCATAGTGGCTATATGTTGATGGCTATCACTCACAGTACCAGGGCGCCCCTATACACCTATACATGATAATGATAATTCGTCGGTGCTTTGAGCAATCCGATGGCGAATTGACTCCTCTTCTGGTACCATATATAAGGTACGATGTATGCGTATGAATGATACAAAATCTCTACTCTCTCCTATCCTTCACTTCAATCACTTCAATTCATCAAACGCCATAATGGAAAGCAAAGGCAACAGCACCTCGTCAAATCCTTCTAGCAACGGAAGATATTATGTCAAGGATCACTCTACTCACAGCTACATCTTACCTGCGGATGAAGTTGAAAAGGAGAGGTTTGTACAACTCGTGGTGTTTCTCTCTCCAACTTGTGATAACCTCTACACGCAGGTTGAATACCCTAGCCCGCAAGGTCAACGCCCTCTTCGACAACAACCTTATTTGGGCGCCTGTCTCTTTAGAAGACGGAGATAGTGCTCTTGATAGCGGTACAGGTACAGGTCAGTATAACACTCGTCCATCCCTCCCGTAGCCCAAGAAACGAGTCACCTAAAATTTTTACTTCAGGTTACTGGATTTCCTCTCTTGCGAACCAAGTCCCATCCACAACCAACCTAATCGGATTAGACATCGAAACCCGAATGGTACCAACAACTTACCCACGAAACGTATCTTTCAAAATCGGCTCCGTAACTTCCCTTCCTGAAGAATGGACATCAACTTTCAAACTCATTAATCAAAGGTTACTAGTGCTTGCTCTAAAAGAGGAACAATGGAAGGTTGTTTTGAATGAAATTTATCGGACTCTCATACCCGGTGGTTGGGTTCAACTTTGTGAACCAAGACTCAGAATTGTATCACCTTCAAAGGAAATCGAGAATCATCCCGTAATGCATTTAACAAGAAAAATCCCTCTTGATATTCATGGTATCATATTGATATACCGGATAAACTAAATGGTTTTTTAAAGGAAGTTGGGTTTGTTAATGTACAAGAGGAGAGAAGGAAGTTTAGACTTGAAGTTGATGAGAATGTTCGAAGTACGCTTTCGACTTTTCGTGGGATGAAAGGTGTGATGGATAAAGAGAATTGGATTGGGGTGGTTGATCCAGAGGAGGATTTTGAGAGATTGTTTGATGATTTTGTGAAGAAATGTGAAGAGACTCCGGATACTTACTTTGATGTTTGTGCGTTTGTAGCTCAGAAACCCTTGGCTTGAATTGTGACTTTATTTCACGTAGTTATGACTAGATTGGTATATTTTAGTAGCCCTTTTTATAATGAGCTATCTGGATCTAGCCGTTTACAAGTTGACGACGAGTTTTGACATGAGTACCATGTGGAACATGTATGATTGGGATGCTATATAAGTTAATGATATCCATTGAAACATTTCCACTCCCAAGGTTCAAGAATGATGATGTGGAGTCAGATATTTAAATCCCTATGAGAGAAGAACCCTTCTCGTGATTCACGATGATCCGATTTATTGTCTCATTGAGGAAGAGGAGATATGCCCATCTTACACGAAATTTGAATCAGAGTCTCCAGTGGAATCCGCGCACTGTGATCTCACCCCCTTGCATTAACTCAGGTACCCAAGTTTTGACCTCATTAGAGGATTACAATGAGTAATTCTCGGCATCTGCGGCTATCACACTGATAGTAGCATATTCGTAAATATCTTGATGCTCTCTTCAGCCAATATCCTTCTCACCATTACTCAGCCTCAGCTCAAGTTTCTCCCATGGACTTATAATTGAATATTTTTCCTTACGTCTGCCGGCGGCTGGATCATCAGCAGACTGATGAAGCTTTGCATACATACAATGGATGATACTTTGTGGTGCCAACAGCCTTCGTAGTAAAGGGGTAAATTCAGCACAGCTCCTTACAGTTCAACCGCAGTAGAATCAGTTATATTAGTAGAGAACCAGTGAGAGCGAGTGTGCGATATCCCCGCAGTATATCACATTCTTCAATATCTGTTTATAGGATGTTGTTCACGTTTTAAAAGACCTGAGAAACACATCTTTCAGCATTACTCCTGCTTATACATCACACTTACCCAAACCTAAATGTCCACTACAACCAAACCTCCCAAAATTACTCCCGCTCTCACTAAAGGTGGGAGATTCTTCCTCTCGGACAGTTCTGATACAGAGTCTTCGTATGTACTTCCGGCTGATGATTTGGAGAGAGAACGGTAAAATCACTCCTAACCCCTCAATATCCTTTGACCACTAAATATCATACCATTCTCCTGGAAACCTTTCACTCTAGACTCGAACTCCAAGGAGCAAGTATAAACCTTGTCTTTGGTAATAAACTTATTTGGCACCTGTATCCTTACAGGATGGTGACATTATACTCGACAGCGGTACAGGATCAGGTACAGAACATCATTTAACTTGTAAAGATCTGATATATATTTCTTTTCTGCCAGGTCAATGGATACTTTCTGTAGCAAAGGAAGTCCCATCAACTATTCAACTCCTTGGCATAGACCCTGAATTACGAATGTTTCCTCCCAATCCTCCATCCAACGTCAAGACTACTATTGGATCCATTACATCACTTCCTAAAGATTGGACATCATCTATCACTCTCATTCACCAGCGTCTCTTAATAGGTTCATTACAAGAACATGCGTGGAAATCCGCTTTGAAGGAAATGTATCGAACCCTTGTTCCTGGGGGATGGGTACAGTTATTTGAACCATTCTATCCTTATAAATCACCGAGCAAAGAAATCACTAATCATCCAGTAATGATCATGTGTGAGAGCTATGCAAAGAGAAACGTGGTTTGGTATTGGGGATTACTTCAAAGCTTCCTGGATGGCTTGAAGAAGCTGGGTTTGTTGGTCTTAGAATAGAGAAACGGGGATTACCACTTGGGAGTTGGGCTGGAGAACATGGAAAGGGGTGTGCTCAAGGTTCTTTGGATTTCTTTAGAGCTATCGGGGAAGCAGTAGGAAAAGAGAATTGGTTTGGAATGGCTAAATCGGCAGAGGAATATGATGAACTTGTTGCTGATTTGGAGAGAAAGTGTGAGGAAACACCGGAAAGCTATTTTGTTTATCATGCACATGTTGCACAAAAGCCTGTTGATGCCTCCAAATTCAAGTTGAATTGAGAATTTACATCATTATCAATTATGATATGTTGTATATGATGAAGGGATAGTACTAGTCTACTAGGTGTCCTGAGAACTAGAACCCATCCTATCTTAAGGGCCAAGATTACTTTTTTTTTTTTTTTTTTGTTTGTTTGTGTACCGGGTAGATGACCTAATACGTCACCCAAAAGTTTATTCTTATTTGTCCAACGCCCTTTTAAGACATTGGGCCAAGATAATTAATTCTTACCTTTTTTTTTTGTTTTAAGAATTTGTAACCCTAAGACCGGTTACAGTTTGGGCCTTTGGGCCTGAGCTTGTTTCACATGTACTGGGTAGGGGAATATTTTCTCAGTATCAGTCTTCGTCCAGCGTCCAATCATGATTCCATTATTTTTGGCATGATCAATGTCGCCGTCAGTGATGATTTATATTCCATGGCGATAATCCGATTTGTAGGTGCTTCTGTTGACGTGTAAATCTATATGTCAGCAGGACCAAACGGGCCGTGTAGAATGCTGAAAGTGCATCATGAAAAATCCTCAGAAGAGAATCAAAAGAGCCCCAACCCTTCCTTGAAAAGGCGAGCTCTTCAAAGCTCGGACACATTCTCTTCGGCAACTACACTCCCCTCCACCTCAATCAATATGTCTACATTGTCTATTGACAACCCACTCAACACTGTAACTTCTGCTACTGAGAGGAGATATTATGTCTCTAACCACTCAAGGAACTCCGATTATCTTCTTCCGGCAGACCAGGAGGAGGTTGAGAGGTGGGCGATAGCGACCTGCTATCTTTTGTCCGTCAGTAAGACTAATATTTATTCATGCAGACTGGCTGCTCAAGCGCAGCATATCAACAAAATGTTCGACAACAAGCTCATTTGGGCCCCCATTACACTCAATGATTTCAAACACGGCGATGTCATTCTTGACAGTGCTACAGGCTCAGGTCTGTATTCGATGCATCTCTGCCGTGTGACATACTTTGTGTGACAGTGCATGCAGGCACCTGGGTTTTAAATATTGCGAATCAGGTTCCATTCACTGTGAAATTAATAGGGCTGGACATTGAACATCGCATGTTCCCTCAAAACTATCCATCGAACGTCAGCCTTAAACATGGATCTGTAACGTCACTACCGGATGAATGGTCGTCCTCGATTACCTTTATCAACCAACGTCTTCTCGTGTGTGCTTTACAAGAAAAACAATGGAAATCAGCATTGCAGGAGATGCACCGTGTCATGGTACCGGGTGGCTGGGCTCAGCTCCTGGAGATGAGGTTTCGAATCACTTCACCCTCCAGGGAGATTCGCGATCACCTAATCTTACTCATGGCATATAAGCTTGCTGCATCCCGTAATATTAACCTTGATATTGCTGATAATCTTCCCAGCTTACTCGAAGAGTGTGGGTTCGTGAATATCAAGGTTGATGAACGCAAAATGATGCTTGGATCGTGGGCAGGAGAAGAGGGAAAGGATCATAGATCAGCTCTAGGTTTCTTCCAAGGGATGAAAGGCATGCTAGCAAAGGAGAAATGGCTCGGAATGGTTGGTTCTGAGGAACAGTGGGACGCATCTTTTGATGACTTTGTACAGAAGTGTGAGGAGACACCTGGCACGTATTTCTGCATGTGTTCATTTGTTGCGCATAAGGCTCATTGATTGAGTATACCCTATACGATCATCATTTTTGGTTTTCCCACTCATTAAAAATATCTTGACCCACTTTTTACGCTCTAGCCAGAAGCCGAATATTCTTATACATACTACAATTCTTTATCATACACCCGGTAATTAGCAACTTAAAAACAGTACTTACCGCTGGCTAGTAGTGTTTTCCACATACATACTACAGCATGACTCTACTTGAATTAAAACCTTCTCGAGCCGTTATTACTGGTAGCACATCTGATGGAATTTTAACCCGGCTTTGCTGCGTATTCAAATTCCCAGGCCTTTGACTTCTGTTGCGGTGGAGTTAGGTAGCACATGATGATGAAGGTATCTGTTGCTCCATCTTCAATTCATACTTCAACAATTGTTAGAATCAGAAACCTGGTCCAGAATTGATACTATCTGAGGTACGAGACATGGCAATTATTTACTCGGAACGTTCTAACCATAGGATTCGCACCGTCAACGCATGTACCACCAGGCTAATGAAAGATAGAAAAGATAAGAACACCAGTATAAACTCCCACACATTCAAAATCATGAACCAGTAGTGCTCAAATTCATTGAAACAGACATATCACAATTGAGGTCAAACTTTAAACTAGAAAGATCATAATTTTCTCACTAGTGGCGGTTTTAATCGAGTTCTAATCAATCCTTCTCAGAATCACTATTCAACGACATGACCTATAATCACAATACAGCCCTAGCAGTGGGTCACCGCACTTCTGTTTGCCATGTCACATTGTACTGACATCTCAGTGTACAGATATATTTAGGATTTACCGATCCAACTACGCCATATATTCGCAGGTGATTGCCATGCGTTGCAGTGCTCAATTCGCTCTCATGTC
>JAWPGT010000039.1:0-204047 GCA_034638255.1 Coprinus comatus
CCCCCTAACCCCCCTAACCCCCTAACCCCCCCCCCTAACCCCCTAACCCCCTAACCCCCTAACCCCCTAACCCCCCCCTAACCCCCCCCTAACCCCTAACCCCCCTAACCCCCTGTGCCTTTGAGGAAAAGCAATTCGGTAACACGATTAAGCGTATCCAGACCGACAATGGCAGAGAATATGTCTCTAAGAAATTTGAGGAATTCCTTCACTCAAAAGGGATAGTTCACGAGACATCTGCACCACATATACACCAGCAGAATGGTAGAGCAGAAAGACTGAACCGCACACTTCAGGAAAAGGTGCAGGCCATGCAACTTACTGCATGCTTACCAGATTCTTGGTGGGAATTTGCCCTTAACACAGCAGTTCATTGTTATAATTGAACTCCCATCAAACGTCTTGAATGGAAAACTCCCATGGAAATGGTAACAGGGAAAAAGCCAGATTTATCTGAGCTTCACGTGTTTGGCTGTGCAGCCTACGTTTTCATTCCAAAGGAATCAAGGGATGACAAATTATCTCCCAGATCTGAATTAATGATCTTCCTTGGTTATGCTGGCGCTAACTTTACGTTCATGCAACACCAGAAAGGAAATGTTATTTATACTGTGAAAACAGCTATTTTCGACAAGGGCTGGTATCCCAAATGCAAGCCAGATCACGAAAAAATTAAGGACTCCGGTTCTACAAAAAACCCCAAAATAAATCCTCCTCCTCCGGCGTCTGATGAAGATGACGAGGATACATCAGGATTTCGGGGCTGTCCTTGGAAAAACTTAGGACACCTTGGACAACCTTGGGCGACTTTGACAACCTTTGGAGTGCTTTGATGTCCTTTGAAAAAATTATCCAAGTATGTCCAAGGTCACTCCTTTTTCCAAGTATATTCCCAAGGAAGCAAAAGGTATATAAAGGTTATCTAAGGACATGGTATTCTCTTGGATGGTTGGACCTCCCATCTACATGCAGGCCATCCAAAATGATCCCGAGGAGATTGGGAATTGGGATTACTTAATCAAATGATGTGAATAAAATGAAAAATACTCATATACTAGTATATGACATTCACTGAGATATACTTCATTGAACAGATTATAGTGTACTACAATCTACGATTACCAGTAACATGAATATGTAAATTATACTACAAGTTGAAATTAGTTATAAGTCACATATACATACTCCGTCTCGATATCAGTGAGGTTGGCATCTCGCTAGAGGCTGTTAGCATTTAACGGGCAGTTGGGAAGGAATATAAGACTTACATTCAACTTCCGAGAGACCCATTTCAATACCTTCCTTCCCTTTTTTTTCAGATAAAGAACCGTATTTTGACAAATTTTTTGGATATGTAAAACTTTTTTTTGAGTTCGTACTTCGACAGGTGGGAGCTCATCCCAAATTGTTGAAGCGAACATGGGATTAAGATTGTCGTTGTCCGCACTCACTGTTGCTTGGTCTGTATAGAGTATGATGGACTTGAAATGAGGGAAAAATGAGTGAATTAAACTCACCAGGAAGCGTGTCATTATTGTAAGACTTCTGAATGTGTATATTGCGAGGCTGTAAAGCCGAGGTTGATAATTCTGGTGTCACAGTGAAGGAGATAGATGGTGAAGTTGTGAGCAAAAAGGCTGCAGCTGAAGAAGAAAAATAAAAAAAGAACTTACCAGACTGGAACGGAATGTGAGGGTATGCCGAGTACATGCTTGTTGAGGTCAAGTAGTCTGTTGCCATACTCATAGCACACAGGATAGCGAGATGGCCCTGAAAGAGGTGGTTGTTTGTCCTTGTTTACATGTGACTGAAAGTCATTAAACTTTCTGTACAAATAAGGACGAACAGCCCTTCCCAGCTACATCCACCAATCCCATATCCTTCATAGCAGGAAGACATACAGGAGAGGGAAGAAATGGAGAGGAGGCAAGAGCAAGAGGCAAGGTGACAAGAGATGAGAGGTGAGAGGCGAGAGGCAAAAGACGAGACGAGAACGAGAGGGGAGAACGAGGGAGAGAGGAGAACGAGAGGGGAGAACGAGGGAGAGGGGAGAACGAGGGAGAGGGGAGAACGAGGGAGAGAGGAGAACAAGAGGGGAGAACGAGGGAGAGAGGAGAACGAGACGAGACAAGAGACAAGAGACGAGAAACAAGAAACGAGAGGGGAGAGGAGAGGATAAGAGAGGCGATGATACGAGAGGATACAAGAGGATACGAGATGCAAGGATACAAGAAGATACTAGAGGAAAGGGGAGGAGATGAGAGACGAGAGATGAGAGGCGAGGATACGAGAGATGAGAGGCGAGGATACGAGAGGCGAGGCGAGAACGAGAACGAACAAGAGGAGAGGAGAGGAGAGGGGAGACGACCCTTCCACCTGTATTGAAGCTCGAGTCTCGAGTCTCAATATTTAAGGTCCTTCCCAGCCACTCTATGTTTAAGACTCAAATCCCAGGTCTCAACCCACCTATAAAACTTTATAACCCCAACCATAACCTCCAGCCGTTCCATCTCTCTAAACCTTCAAACCCCGGTTAATACGCCTTCTAACGGCTGTAGAACTTAAAGACTTGAAATTCAAGCCTCAACCTCCCCACTACTTGACTCTCAACCAAAACCTCCAGCCGTTCCTCTCTCGACCTTCATCTTCCTCTTCCTGGTGTTCTTTTGGTAGATATATGGGGTGTTGTCAGGAAATTTATGTTTGTATTCAGATTTCAGAGGGGTAATGTTGGTGAGGATAGAGGTCCAGGGATTGGATCTCTTATGTCGATGAAGGCGCATAAATAGAAGTTTGAGCTATTTAAACTGGAGGGGGGATAATTCCAAGGAGACTGGTGCAGTTGTTTGTTGGGGATGATGAGGATGGAGATCATGACCTTTATCTATTAATTATTATTGTTGAGAAACAGGATGTTGTAGTAGGAGTAATTAAACACTGACCTGTTTTCAATACTGGTCTTATGGTCCAAATGAAATCTCCCAAGTTCGTAATGGTCGCAGTACATCAAGTTCTTCCACCACCCATCATTTTGGATGAAAGTTGATATCCACCGTTGCTAAACACCACTTGCACCTACTATGGTTGTTGGGATGGAGCTTGGTGGCGTAGGCATGGGGGTCAGTGGTATCTGTGGCTTGGTTGTTATGACTTTCATATCAGCTGGCAGGGTCAAACCAGAACTTGAGAGATGTAGAGGTTAATACGGATAGCACGGGAATAGGCATTGACTGCCTTCCAGAATTGATTGATCTGGAAGTATAGTATGCTCTATTGTATTTCTGGCCGGTCATATAAATACATCCGAAGAAGATGCCAACTTTGCGCATCAGAAGAATCTGCTTACACTAATGAATGAGAACGTGCGTGAGTACGACTGACACCAGCTACTGACCTATCTAAAGGTTCTTGGTCTAAGTTCCTGGTTTTGGAAACTCAAACCATCTTGATGATAGAGTCGTGGTCACCCACAAGCGGTTGAAGAACTTTTGCGTGATGTTTATCCAGGACATGTTCGTAATTCTAACATGCCTTTCATCATGAGCGTTGTGATTAATTTTAACTGGAGTAGTACTTACATCCTTCTATTCCTCATGCGTGTATCTGATTTGGATAAAGAGAATTTTGTTGGCCTTATTGGAAATATTAATAAGTGGAAAGCGTAATTGAAAACAAGAGCTTACTCTTGTTCATGTAAAGGACAGACGAAAGGGCCTCATCAATGTGATCTAGGGATTAATATATATCATTAGTAGAGTATGCCTATTTCGTACTTTCCTATAAGTGAAATCTTTCAAGATGGAAAAATATTTTCTTTTGGATTCGGGAGAAGGTATAGGGCCTATATGCAGAGCTCCAGGTTCAGGGATATTGGAAGGGAAGTTTGGGAATGGGAACCTGGTCGGCATTTGGGATTTCCTTGTTTCAAGGGGATTCTAAGGAGGGAGTATTGTGATGTTATCGCGTAAAAGAAAGATCTGTAGATTACATACCTTAAATTCTTGCATAATTACAGAAACAAGGCATGGAGGAGAGGAATGATCATCTTGCTAGGCCTCTGGTATCTCCTGGCTTCGTGAAGGGACCGCAAACATGCAGAATGACTTTTGGATGGTATCTCCTGGTTTCAGAAACGCTATGGGGTGGAGTCTTATGTTCGGGTCAGTACGATTCATTGGTGTATAATGTGAGACATTACAATGCTTACTACTAGTGTGTAGGTTTGCGAGTTGTAGAAGAGTCAATGGATTTGGCAGTTACCAGATGCCACCTAGTATGAGTCGTTTGTTTAATACAAGCCAAAGTTGTATAGACTGAAGTTTGTAGTAGTAGTAGTAGATGAATGGATTCGTGAGCAGTTTACTTGGTAGATGGAAGCCATTGTATGGATTGTGGTGAAGAGTGTTGAAGGAGATGATTAGACTGACCCGGTACTATTGCTTATATAATATATGATCCCAGAATATTATTTTTAAAAAAACGTTCTAAACGCATGATAATCTATATATCTATTTACATAAAACTGTTGGAACGTATCGAGGGTGTCAGCCTTTGAAATACTACGGTCTGTAAACTCTCCAGTCTGGTAACGAGGCACAAGATGAGCTGCACGGTAAATAGACGCTATAGGAATTAATTCAACACATGGTTCCAAATCTTCATCAAAGTCCGACTCAACAACCCACAGACCTGTGTTTCGATCAGGTGAATCAGGATTCGTTTTTAAAAACCACTGTACCAGAGCACACTGGTACTGTTGATTTTCATACCAAAAGGAAAGAAATGCAAGGACTCTTGCAACTTTGAATCCTTTCATACCCAAAAGGCTAGGGTTTGAATTTACAAAAACCGTATCATACCTGGGTAATCCTTTCCATGACGATGTAGCTCGGATATATTCGCGGCACATCCCTCGAATATGGTTGGAATCACTTGGCGAATGGAGCACGACAGAAGCAGTATAGAAGATTGAGATTTTCGATTGGAGAATTGGGATTGTGTGATTAGGTGGTGGGTTTTCAAAATTTGAGTAGCGTTCATTATAAAGGAATTGTTGAAGAATTTTTGGGAAAGTTTGAAGTTTTAGTTGTTTTGTTGTCATTTCTAGAGACCATCGATGTTCTATAAATCCAAGAAACTGTTTAGAATCAATGTTATAGATTCTAGAGTAATTAACGTACTCGGTTTGGCTGCAAGTTTGACCTCTGCTTCGACAAGTTCAGTTTTGTCATCTTCATCTTCATCTTCATCTTCTACATCCATAACTGGAGCTTGAGATGATGAAGCAGGTAAGATGGGGGGAGAAGCTGACAATGTTCGAGTTAGTCACACATTTAATCAGGATAATAGAAGAACTTACAATCCGATAACATTCCAAGCTTCGTAAAATGGACCCGAGCAGCAGCTAGCATGTCGATTCGTTGGTTGGTTATGAGGATCTGCTCCAGGGGTTCATTTTTGTTTGAACGCCGCCATGGCTCTTTGACAGCTCGTATGTGCATTGATTCTGTGATGGACGTACAGAGTCCATTAGGAGCACCAAACGACCGGATAAGGGATGCATAATGTTGAATAGCATGCTGGCGAGGTAAAGAAATCCCTTCTGGCCGAACACCCAATTCGACAAATATTTGTCGAGCATTGTGGAACCTTGTGAGCACCTCCTCTAACCGGAGAACGTCTGCCTCCGTCAAATATTCTTGTCGTGCTATATAACAGAACTCGAGGAAGGCACAGAACGTTTGAATTATTTCAATTGGTAAGTGACCCTCGAGTGCCGGTAGAAAAACCTTGTATTGTACATTAGACATATTTATTTTGAGCAAGAAAAATATGAATTTACCTTCATTAATGCTTTCGAGTCCTTGCCGGTCCATTGTTTAAAGTTCCGTCCTTGAGGAAAGTGTCGAAGGCCTGTGAATGGCGGGACGATTGAAATTCTATGGAAGAAGTGAATAAAGAAAATGATAAACATGACATGTAATACTTACCGAAAATCAATATCATCTAAAATTTCCTTTGCACGTTGAAGACCATGCTTAAGTTTAAGGTATTCCCCTACCCATGCTACCAAATGGTCTTTAAATGTACCTTTTATGACCTGATGAAGGAGGTCTGGTGCAATCAACTCATGAGCGTCTGCACGAGGAAAGTCATTTGTGAAAGGCTATAAATGCATTAGCACAGTATGATGAAATTCAAAAGAAAAAAAATACGTACAGAGATATTATAGATAACACCATGTTCACCATACAGTTCTGCATTTGAATAAGTCTCGATCAACATATCTGTGATGGCTTTGGTACGCCGTCGTTCCATAAATCGTTCACTGTCTAGTTTGTCTGGTGGTGCACGACAACTATGTTAGAGTAAGTATGAGAAGAAAGACATTCTTATCAAAGTATAATACTCACCGTGGACACCATCCCTGTACAACACCTGCCACAAGGGTCTGCTCAGGGTAATCACCTATGTAAGGTCCTATACCCCATATAATGTGACGGTAATAACCATCAGGACAACGAGCAAGCTCCGGAGTTGACATTCCTGATAATAGTGAAGAGAGTATTTTTTTGAAAGAAGAATGAAAGATCTGACGATGCAAGGTACGGAATTCTGGGTCATCTGTGTGCGCTTTATCAGCTTCGATATTTGTTAGAATCAATGTAATATTTAATAAAGGAAATAGACTTACTTTTAGGGATAGATAAAAAGCCAATGAGGACAAGTCCATTTCCATGTGCTCAACGAGCACTGTTGTGAATGTTCCCAATGGACCCGTAGATAGGCCAATATTCATTATGTCCAGTTGCCACAGACACTGTGGTCTTATCACTCCCAAGAATGATCGGCACAAACATCGAGCCATGGCTGTTTGGATCTTTAGCAAGAAGCTCCTATATTGTGTCTCAGCATGTATTCCAGAAAAAGAAATGATAAAACACATATTACTCACCGCTTGATCCCAAGCCCAGTCTCCAGACATCATATTTTCATAAACTCGCAAACCCTCTTTGTTGAATTGCCAGATTGGCGCAGGATCAAACATTGTGGAAAAGGTGTCATCGTTAAGCATATTGCGAAAGAGTTGGCGAGGGTTGCGGAACCAGACAGTGTAATCAGGTGATACCCAACTAGCATTGGGTGTTTCACATTTTTCTGGGTCAGCGTTGAACGTAACGCTTTGCCAAGGGACTTCACCATAAGGTATCGCGTCGATAGTGGAATACATATCTTTATGGTTAATAAAACGTGAGGTGTCATTGTGTTCTTCGAGTTGTTTGCCAAAAAGTCAAAGAACACTATCGATTGTACTGGCTGAAAATTGTTTCGAATAGAAGAGCTCTGCTGCCTCAAAGGCGTGGCGATTCTCGAATGGAAACCAGTCCCCTGTTTTATAAGGTTCAGGTGGTGGTGGTGGAGGAGGAGGAGGTATTGGGTATGGGATTCCGTTCTCATCACATGGAACTCCTATGCTCAAAGAGTCAGACCTTAGTAATAAAATACAGTGATTGGAGTCCTTACCATTGATCAGAGGATGTGAGCTGTAAGTAAAAGACTCACTCCCATCATCGGTGTCATCATCATTGTGGCAGGCAGGAGAAAAGTCGGACAACTGACGAAAAAAAAACATTAATTAGGGTGTATATGAAAACAATAGCGGGGAAAATTTACGGGTGAGTTGTTACTGCCATCTGAGGCAGGTAGGCTATTTTGGTAATGTACAGGTGTATTACCAAGTTGGAAGTCTCCAGTGCTGAATTGGAGATCACTAATAGTTGGTGATTGTGGTTCAAAGTCCAAGGATTCGATTCGTTCGTCACTAGAATATAAGTCTTCGGCAATGACATCATCGTTGGGAATTGGCAATTGTGTCTGAAGTCCCACTTCAATGGGCGACATTAGGCCATCAGGACCAGTAGAGGTAAAGCTGGTATCGGCTTTTAGGGGTGTTTGGAAGTCTGCGTAGCTTGAACTTGCTTGAGTGAGTTTTGGCATGGGAAAACCAGGATGGGTAACTCGTAAATGCTGAGTCATTCCTGACTGGTGTTGAAGGATGCGTTTACATCCTCTGACTGGACATGAATGTTGTTTGGTATCTTGAGTAAGAGAGTCTTCGGGGTAATTGTGTGGATACGTGGGTTTGCGTCGAGGCCTAGGCATAATGGTGAACTTGAGAGTCGAGAAGAGCTGGAGAGGAGTAACTTATGTAGAAATGCATTGAATTGATGTAGTAATGGTAGTGATCATTGCATTACCTTTACTTTGAACTTAGCTTAGCACTTGGAACGAACTTTGCATCATTTTCAACTTACCTTTTTTCCACTATGTCTAACATTCCCGAAACACCATCCCAACCAAATCCAGGTCGTATGCAGACACGCTCCCGCAATGCAACAGCTCATCCTGGAACTGCCATGAAAGAAGCCCTTTGTATACGTACACGCCGAGCACCGGAGGAGATCCAAAAAGAGAAGGACGCGAAACTGGCGCGCCGTTTAGCGAAGGAGGCGGCCCAAGCACAGAAGAAGATTAATCAGGGACAAGTTACTGCTCTTGAGAAAGAAACTGTTGCTCTTGAAGCAATACGCGTTGCACAACACCCTCGTAAACTTCCCGGAGGCACTGGTGGTATGTATCTCTCAGAGTTTGTGTCTCATTTAATTATTGAGGAACATACCTTGTAGATGTCCATGACGAACCCGACGAATCTAGAAAGTCAAAGACTTCAACCAAAACTCGCGGTAGGAAGCGCAAGAATGAATTGATGACTGAAGATGAGAGTGATCCTCCACTACAACCTATTAAAAAAAAAACTACTGGGAAGGGCGTTAAAAAACTGGTGATAATGAAACAAGCTGAGGAAGCTCTGGAGTCCATTCCGGTTGATAAGCAGCGCGTCCCGAAGCCTACACACAAGTCGGACAAGGCTACTGTTCAACAGACCTGGTCAGAACACGACGTAAGTTAATATTCGATCAGACTGGATTTGAAGAGGCTTACCTGAGCACATAGAAAGTTACATATATCAACGAGGCTTCAAAAGAGCCCATTCCAGTTAAAAAGCGGCCTGTCCCAAGGCCTACACGCAAGTCGGCCAAGGCTCCTGGTCAACAGACAATGTCAGAACACGAAGTAAGTTGATATCCGATCGGACTGGGTTTGAACTTGAGGCTCACCTGTATCGTATAGCAAGCTGCATATACCAACGAGGCTTCAGAAGAGTCCATTCCAGTTGATAAGCAGTGTGTCACAAAGCCCACACACAAGTCGGCCAAGGCTCCTGTTCAACAGATAATGTCAAAACATGATGTAAGTTGATAGCATCCAATCAGACACTGGGTTTGAACTCGAAGCTCACTTATATCGCATACTACATATGCAGTCTGAGGATCAAGTTGACGGTTTTGGGGAACCGAAACCTTTTGCTGATTGGATGGTAACAGCAAAAAAGAAAAAGTTATATCGCCGTTCAAAACTGCAAAAAGGTATGAACTTGTCTCACCTTTTTCCGATGGAAAACTGATGTCATTTATTTATTATATATATGTTAGAAATTGAGCCTCCAATGGATTATATGATGGATGATGTTGTTGAAGGTTTTATTCAACAAGGTATAGATGCTGATGGTCAGTCAACTCCATGTCCCCCGAGCAGGACGGCAATGAGCGCAAGACCCGAAAGAAACACCGCCATTAATGAAATAGAAGCCACAAATGTCTTTCAGTCCCCTTTACCCGCAATCAAATTGAAGAAAATAGCAAGAACAGCGAAAATCCAGGGGAACGCCATGGGTAAGAGAGTTGAGAAGAGGAACAAACAAGATAAAGAGAAACAGAAGGTTCGTTTCGTTCCGTTGAGCCCTACATTGCTTACTAACACATGTTCTGATGGACGATCGTACTTCCACTTTAGGCACTTGATTTCTCCCAACACAATCAACAAACTTCTAATGTACCACTGCTAGTTGCCCAAGTGTAGGTGTACAGATTTATTGCTTGGTTACAAATTATGAAGTGTGAATTTACAGATCTCAAGTTCAAAATATACCATCCGGCAGTAGCTCCTCTCAGAATCGCAACTCTAACAACCCGTCTGATCTGATTCAGAGTCAGGCTCAAGGGTCCAGTTCATTGGCTTCAAACACATCTCGTGCCACCTCTACCACGCATAAACTCATCAAAATTGTCAATGAACATACATGTCCATCACAACCGCTGAGCAAGAGGTTGCTGGAGAGGCAATTGGCTGCAAAAGATGAAGATAACGACACTGATGTTCCTTCCACTGAAGGCGAAGATAATTCCTTGGAACTTCAACAAGCCATTGCAAGCCCGATGAAGGCTGTGGTATATCGCAAGAAAAATCAGGTATGTTTGTAACTTATGAGCAGCACTTATTCACTGGTATACACGTCTAACTTACCAAATCTTATTTTTCTAGAGTAGTATCAAGATCAAGGACAATAACGGAAATTATAATATACCAACGGGTAGTGATACGGACTCGGACGACAATCAGCATGCTCCCAAGCCTCGAAAACGCGTACTCACGATCGCCGATCTCCCACCGCTTGCGAACAAACACTCCACTTTTACTAGGGGCATCATACCAGCGTTCATCAAGATTTGGCTCAGCACCAATGATCCATGGCTATACAAAGTGGAGGATATCGAGGCACTGCTGGGTGTAGTGTCCCGCCATATCTATGGAAACACGCTTATCCTTGAAACAACCAAAGGCTCCCCTGCATACGAAATCGTAAGTTTTTTTGCTCCAATGTTCTTGCTACACAACTGAGGCCCTCAATTCTAATGTAGATTACTCGTCAAATTCACCAATATCGGAACAAGCTTGCCATAAAGGCTATCGAGGTCGTATATGCATACTATTTGCACACTGTTGATGAAAACGTCTCTTTGGATGATGAGGGGTCATACGATGAATTTGCAACATGGGCAGAGTACATGTTAGAGGATGATCGTTTTCTCTGGCGCAGTACTGAAAAATCAAGGCCTGGATCAGTGAGTTGACTAATACGCCTTTCTTTTTCAATGTATCTAAGCTTGTGAAATGTAACAAACAGATGGTAGCGAAATCGGGTGGTATGCAACACTCCCTTGTGTTGCAAACCTTCTCTGCCCATTATTCTAGTGTAACTCTCATCCCAATACCTTCTTTGGATTCAGAAATCAAAGATCCACGTGCTGGTCTTGCACTTGCAGCGACGGTGGTAAGTTGGTTTATTTATATATTTATATATATATACTAACTTGATCAATCTACAATAGCTCCTCCGTGCTATTACACTCTTCAGTCGCAAGCTCATCACCCGGAAAGCAACGAAGAATCCCAACGCATTCAGGTTCTATACCTCACGATCCCACAATCCCGACCGAGGTACTTGGTCGACTATTACAACCGATTTCTCACAAGAAAATTGGGGTTTGCGGACCGAAGAATATTTTGCAGGTGTAGAAAAGTTGGGTAAAGGGAAGATCAAAGATATCCTCAGAGAATCACGCCTGTACAGTTGCCGCCGTCAAAACCGAGAACACGAACCAGACCAAAAGACACCCTCAAGAGCAGCCAAACTTGAGGCTTGTGCAAATATGTTTGACTCAGACCCTGAGTCTAGTTATGAGGACGTGATAGAAAATGGCCAGCAAGAAGTGGAACAGGGAGTAGTTGTATCTGGGAATGCCAGGAATTTTGGTGAGTCCATTTGTAACCTTGTCAGGAAATTATACTATATATTATTGTATAGATAAATCTAAGTACTCGAAACACTACAATGAAGGATATACCCAGCCTACCGCCAGTGGAAGCAATGTTCAATTAACCATCTCCGGCAGCACGTCACATGTTGACATGGGCAATAATAGTACTCCGTATGTCAGCAGTTACTCTATTACAGCTTTTATTAGTACTAAAACTGGCATTCCAGTGGTGGTACTCGTCATCACGAAACGTACGTTTCCTGTCACCCCCGAACTTGAACAAAAACTCATCCAAAACATAGTACTCAACACTCAAAAGCCTCGAGTACCAAGGACTCTGAGTTGTAAGTATCTATTCACCTACTATACATTAAATTATGGTAACACAAATCTGTTTTATGGTAGTTTAAACAGCTTCCACCCTCGATCCCTGAATTCTCACAATGTCAACTTGTATGTACCAATGGTCATATATTATTGACATATTCACTGTTTACTAACAAAAGCCTGGTCAAAATATAGGAGTGCTCAACCCTCGAAGACCTCTAGTATTGGACAAATGTACGTATATCCATTTTCTATAATACCATGGTAACGAGAATGTCTTATAGTGGCTTGGTTAGCTTATATCCTCCACCCTCGAGTTCTCTTAATACAAACCTGTAAGTATTGGGAGCACCTACATTTACTATACTAACTGTTCAAATATGTTTGAATCTAGGAACAAACTTACTATCCCCAATACACACTTCCATTCCCTTACATCTAATCCTCGTAACGAAATCGAAGTCCCACACCCGATGGTACAAGAATCCAAGGTTCAGAATCAGATGGAGGTGGATAATAGTAAGGGTCACGAATACATAGACGAGAGAGAAGATGCACAGTACTGCTCAGAGGGGATTGAGTCTCAAGTGGATGACTCAGATATGATGCAGAGTGAGCTGTCTTATGACACGGAAGGGGAATATAATGGACATGACATAGGGAGCTCCGAAATTGATGATGAATTTGTTGACAAGAATGAGCGAGAATATTTTGAGGAGACACTCACGGATGCTGATTTTTAGTAATGTACCAAGGTATATTAGATAATCAGTAGTACGTACAACAATAGCATGCAATGGACTTACGAGTGTGTGAATTTGAGGCCAAATAATTTGTATAATATTCAGAAATATTTTATGTGGTATATATTTTATTTTAATATTATTTGTTTAACTTGAAATTACTTAGATATACTTGTGTCAACCTTTGGTTACACCTTTGTTCTCCTTGGAAAAATAAATAAATAAAAATCGAAAAATGAAAGATATTTTATACACTAAAAAAAGGAACATCAAGTAGCCCAAAGGCTTTCCAAGGTTGTCTAAGGTAGAGGTCCTACTTGGACTACCTTGGAAACACCTTGCATCAAGGACATCCAAGGTAATCAAAGGAAAAAGGTCTCATCCTTGGACAACCTTGAACTACCTTGGAAATTTTTCCAAGGTAGTTCAAGGTAATCTAAGGTAATCTAAGGTAGTCTAAGGACATTCCCCTTTTCCTGATGTATAGTCCGAGCCCAGCTCCTAGGACTGACTCCACCCGTCCCATTTCTCCATCACCTGAACGACCTGAACACTTAACTAGACCTGTTGAACCTTTACCTTGCCGTTCTGGCAGAGAAAAGTTTGTTTTGTTTAGAGAAGGTAACGTTTATGGGGAGAGAACACATCCATCTGAAATCCTACAAGATTACAATCACAATGAACCTCTACCACCCCAGGGGAGAGTTCGTCTCCGTGGACATGATTTTAGAATCCGCAATCAACGAGATCACCCAAAAGTAGATCCACGTCCCATTTCGCCTGAGGAAGTCCGAGAATGTCATGATGAAATACGCAGACAACAGGAGGATGCTTCACAGCAATATGCGAGGGAGCAACATCCTGACGCAATGGAAGAAGACAAAGATTGTAAGATTCAACGGATAACTAAGGAAGGGGGGTTAGAATTGATGAACTTTTTATTGGGCAAGGCAAGTTCCACAACAGTTCCTGAGCAATTCTGTGATCTTGTAAAATTGAATCCAGAGGAACGTAAACACTGGCATGATGCTTGTCTCAAAGAACTAGCTGCGCTTAAAAAGCGACAAGTTTACGAGTTGGTGAAACTTCCGGAAGGAAGAAGAACCATAAAAAATAGATGGGTCTTTAATGAAAAGAGTGACAGTCGCAAACGTGCTAGACTAGTTGCTAAAGGATTTTCTCAAATCAAGGGCATCAATTTTGACAAACTATTCTCTCCAGTAGTAAGATATGAGTCCGCTCGAATCCTGCTCGGGTTAGCCGCCCTTGAAGACTGGGACATTGAGTCTGTCGATGTAAAGACAGCATATCTCTATGGCAAATTGGATGAGGAAATCTACATGGATCAACCCAAAGGTTTTAAACTTAAGGGTAAAGAACACATGGTGTGGAGGTTACGACGTGCATTGTATGGCCTTAAACAAGCCGGCTTGGCCTGGTGGAAGGAGATGGCATCTTCCATGAACCAACTAGGCTTCAAGCGATGTGAATCCGATGCCGGTATTTATATATATTGTCGAAAAGATGGCAAGTTTGTCATTGCTGTCGTGTACGTTGACGACGTACTTTTTATGGGAAATGACTCCGCCCTGCTTAAAAAGCTTAAAGGAGAGTTCATGAAAAGTGGGAATGCCACGACCTTGGAGAAGTCAAAGAATTTCTTGGTATGCGCATCAGGAGAGATCGAGCTAATTGAAAGATCTATCTTGATCAATGTGCTTATTTAGAAACGATCCTGGAAAGGTTTGAAGTCACTGGCTCAGACCGTGACACCAAGCCGGCGCAAACTCCGCTGCCAGAAGGGTACTATCCAGTTCCGAACGACAAGCCGATCAACTCCTCCATCCGTTCTAGGTACCAACAGGTGATCGGATCACTGTTGTACATTGCTATTGGCACGCGTCTGGACATTTTGTTTGCTGTGACTAAGCTTAGTCAACATTCACATAACCCTACGGAAGAACACTTGTGTAGAGCTCTCTATATTTGCAGATACCTCTTAGCGACTCGAGAATATCGAATGACGCTTAATGGTGCTGGTAATGAAGGCTTTATTGCATACAGTGATTCTGATTGGGCTAGTGATCCTTCTACTCGAAGATCCCAAACTGGTTATCTGTCCACTGTTGCATCCTGTCCAGTAGCCTGGGTCAGTTGATCACAGAAGACTATCGCGTTATCGTCCACAGAGGCTGAGTACATGGCTATTTCCGATTGTAGTTGTCAGTCCATCTGGATCAGAAGCCTTATGACTGAACTTGGTTTACACACCAATGAACCAATGGATATTTGTGGAGACAATATGGGCTCTCTCTTTATTGTGCAAAACCCTGCTGTTGAAAAGAGATCAAAACACATAGACATCATCTTCCACTTCATTTGTCAAGTAATTGATGAAAAGAAGGTTCAGCTCTATTTCATCCCAGGCACTGAGAACCCTGCTGATCTTCTCACGAAGAATCTAGGACGCGTGAAGTTTGAATACTTCCGTGATAACTATTACGGGTTGGAGTTTTCTAATCCCACATATAGTGCTGCCAAGTGCTCAAATAATATGGTCCCAACATAAGGCGCTTCAAAGCTGCCATGTTCGTATTCAGGGGAGTGTTGAACTATTATTAGTTCTACGATGACATTCTCTATGGCATTACGCTGATGAACATGTGACTTAATATGTTCTCGCACGGACCAACGTAGATATGTATATAAACTTGTATTCCAGCATTATATACTCTCAGTTTCTTCTACTACAACAACCACCTCACCCTCAGTAAGTGTTAGTCGTACCTACCCATGCAACACTTACTGAGGGTGAGGTGGTTGTTGTAGTAGAAGAAACTGAGAGTATATAATGCTGGAATACAAGTTTATATACATATCTACGTTGGTCCGTGCGAGAACATATTAAGTCACATGTTCATCAGCGTAATGCCATAGAGAATGTCATCGTAGAACTAATAATAGTTCAACAATGCCATAGAGAATGTCATCGTAGAACTAATAATAGTTCAACACCTCCAAACAACTTGCGACTGACTTGGGGCTTTCTGCAGATCAACCAGGTCAATTCCAAGTACTGCTTGCTCATGGTTTCCCAGGCTCTGTCTGAATCTCATCAACCAAACAGGATGTTATTCAACAGCTCTCTGTCGATATATTTGATCTCTTGTTGACTTTGACCACCCAACCTGAAAGAGTTACACTGTTTAATGATCATGTATGGTACATTTTTCCTCTCCATCTTAGTCCTGCTCATTCCCTTTCAGGTTACCCAGGCATTTCCAGATATATTCAATGTTGCCCCTAAGCTTTGGGAAAAGAGATTGAAAGCTGTACATGCATATGCTTGCAAATCGTTTAACGCAAGAAGATGCCTTCGAAATAAACAAATGGAAGAGATTGACAAAGCAAAAAAGCACCTTTGTTTATCAACCAAGTTAAGGAACGACTCGGAAGTGAGTTCTTTTAACATCTTCTGTCTTCTTTCTTTCACTTACACTATTGTAAGGGGACCTTCCTCACCGACCCTTACACCGACACACCAACTACTGACCAATCCTCCGATGTTCCGACTTCCATCGGAACACCTCCTGACTTCATGCTTTCACAACTTGCCCCCTCACGTGACTCGTCCCCCATTGTTCCCATTGTCCATGTTACAACATCCCCCTGGACAATAGCTGGTGTCTCTGTTTGTATAGTAGTATATATTGTGTGTAGCCTGTGCGAGTGAATCCCCAACTCTTTCTCTTTGGATTCCTCACTAGGTATGTTGTATCTGTTCTGTAATATGTTTCCGATTGAATATAACTTTGGATTCCTTGCTAGTTGTCAGGCCGTTCATCGCCAACATGAGTCGCCCTTACAAAAACACTAAGATGTTGAAATCTAGAATGTAAATATATTTCACACCAATAAAATAAAATCTCAGTCCTGAATTCCAACTCCCAACTTCATAAACAAAAAGGAGATATCACATACAATATATTTCATATCGTCTGGAATCACTTTGTCCCTACCTCTATTGCTCCTATTCTACTCCCCCATATAAACTCAATGGTTGTACTTAGATAGAACAGCTTCTTTTGAATCGATAGACTCTAACACTCTTTCTGGTTCAACCAGACTTGTGTGACTCGACTAACATTTCGTTACTCGAACGTCACATATTTTGACCATGAGCTTTACTCTTATCGAAACTCTCGCTTTACTCTAAACCTCTCTCTCTTCCCTTTGACGACCTCGGAATCAAGTTGGTCTGATCAACCAACATCTCCAGTACTCTGCTTTTTGTTGAGAAATTATATACAATCTAATCACATGCCCGACGAGTCCTGTCGGTCTCGCAGATCTTGACTCTGGCAAGATGGTCTTTTTATTTTTTTTTAAATTCACTCGTTTTAATTTTGAAGGACAGTATGGTCAAACATTCACTTAGTACTTGATTGTTTCTGAAACTCTGATCGTCCTTCGGAGCTTCATTTTGTGAGAACGCTTTTTTGTTTTATGAACAATTAGGTTCTTGATGTCATACACTGTGCCAGTGACTTGGTAATCCACACAGATTATCAAGTACTAGCGAGTATTTATCCAAGCTTTACTTTACTCGTGAGCGTGGGTCTCAGAGTAAAGTTTAGGTATGTCCTTGATAATCCAGTTAGATTATTGAGTCACCCACGCAGTGCATAGAAACACGAACCGATATGTTTTTTCATGTTCAAATTAGGATTAATACACTCGGAAAAAAATCTTGGACTAGTTTCAGTGTGAATCATCATTTTAAAAAAAGCCAATATGCAACTGAGCACATAATGAAATAATGGATTGAAATATTCGGTACGTGTCCCTGAAATAAAACATCCACACCCTTCTGCGATCCTCAATTCTCCTTCTGTGATCATGATCCTCAGGAAAACTACTAATCGTGTCATTGAGACTACTTCTATTACAACTACTTACGAGTAGAGTTTATCCCTGGCTATGCGTATTCCAATATTTGGGGGGATATGTATCTCGGTCCAATTTTCAACTGGCCTTTCATAAGGCTGAGTTCACTCAAGCGGTTTCCCTCAGAATATCTTGATTCTACATCCAACTCTCTTCACGCCTTCAACAATAATTCATTCAATATCTCATTTACTATGGCACCTGTTCTTAACTTGAAAACTCGACCGCGATGTTGGCAGCTTTTCATTGACTATACCAACAGGTACGTCTGCTATTAATACTCCATGCATGTTAATTCCACTCTCTCAGAATCCACTCCAACTTTTACAGCAGAGGTCGCTCATGCGGCACCTGATTAGGATCTTCTTCTTTTTTTCGGGATATTCGCTGTTATCATCTTCAAAGAATATACCACCCATCAGATAAGTATGGATATTTATAACACCTTACAAAAATGATTGGAATGGTCCGGGTAATATCTTGAGTCGGGCTTTCCACAACTTGCAGTGAGCACAATTCTAAAGTAAGTGCAGACTCTTTGTTTGATCGGTCATAATTATCAACTGTTCAATGAGCTCTGTCTACTTTCAGTAATAGGAATAGTACAAGGTCGAGAATCTTGAGTGACTTCACATGTGACCTTTTTGAATTCTTTGATCATACTGTCCCAGGTACGGGTTTGAATTATTATCTACGTCTTAAGTTTGTAAAAGAAGCTCCTGTTTTCACTGTTTGACTCTTCAGAATTTGAGAGATTGATTGAGAGATCTGTAAGACCTTCAATGTTTTCGAGATCTTAGGTGTGAATATTGACGTAGTGAGTTTGGGAGATTCAATTTGAATGAAGAGAGATGTTTGTGACGCTAGTTCAAACATTGGCACTTTTAGTATCACGTAATGTTCATCTTTGGCGTATCGTTGACGAAGAACGAATGAATAAGATTACTTCACCATCGATATCCCCAATGAGGATTACAAAGGTTTCAGCACCTCCATGAATCCTTATTCTCATCTGAAATCAGGAACGATGGAAAATCGATACGAAGAAGAGGACGAGTGATGGATTAGACTTGGGCTTGTAAGTCAGCAAACCAAGAAGTCAAGAATATATTGCATTGAGTCACTCACTGAAGTTTAGGGAAATTATGTACGAGATTGACGGCCTTGGGGACAGGACCACGTTCATCGTGCAATATAATAGTTTCGTCAATAAGGATATGACAAATGAGGTTGATATAATGGACGTCAGTACTCTTGGGAGTGGTAACATCCCACTTCTCAAGGATGGTGACGATGATTTGCGTTTCGGCACTTCGTTGCTTGGTCATTTGAGGATCACGAGTAAGTTCGCCGACATGGATACCAAAGACCTTGAGAGGTTCGGTAAATTTATGGACCATTTTTCGTACATGGTTTTCATGGGAGCAATGTAAACCATCTTGAAACCATCGAGGTTGAATTCCTCGGTCTCTTCATTTTCCCAGTTTCGAGCTCACTAACAGGTTTCATCGAATGTCTTGAGTTTGGCAAGAATCCCTGCCCTGTACATACGGCCCAATCCTTTTGTAAAAAAGTAATTAATTAACAAACATCATTAGTTTCAAATATAAAACATACCTGTGATTGGAGAATCAATGACGATGTTGGATCAGGCAGCTTGACCATTTGGCATGAACGTAGACCGATAACACTAAGTACATCCTTTATGATGCTCCTTGACTCCCTATCACAAACAAAATGTCCGCACCTTTCATAATCACAATCTTTGGAATGTACTACAATGAAGGCAGGAATCTCCAGTCCCTTTGAAGGTGCTTCGTTCATGATAAGGATCAAAGAGAAATGTTTGACCAGGTTGAATATGTTTATCTATACGCCTCTTCATCAATTTTAACATTCCTTTGAAAAAATTGTTTGATGCTCTCTACCGTTGTGTTAAAGCAAGTGTATATACTCCCCATATGTAAAAAAAAAAAAAAAGAGAGTAAACGTTCAACGTTCAGCCTCAATTCCAATTTTGACACCACGTTGAATGAATAACACTAGAAATTGGAGAAATTGGAATATCAGGTATAATTTCCACACCTCTTAAATGAACAATGTAAACCTCTGTGTTTTTGTATCGTTAATCACCGTGTTATAATGAACTGTTGAATTTGGATAAGGCAAACGTGCGTCGAGAACGCGTGCGGCAGTGCAGGATGGCCCAAACTATACTGCAATCATATGTCATAATTCTAGTTTCGAAGGACATTTCCGTGCGACTTCATGACTCAGTATCACACGAGTCACGTACGTTCAGTTTTGAGTTTGAAATTTGAAATCTATTCATATCCTCTGATACCTGAAGCAGGCCTCAAGATCATCGAAAAACGCATCGTAGCTCAACGTCTTCTATCATGATTACATTCACCCTCTTCTGAGACCATACAAGGAGATGGGCATTGAGAGCTTCTTCTGCCTGCGACTGGTGCTCATCCTGCACACGTAAAGAGCAGAGCGGACGTCAGGGCGTGCTGAACAATGGGGTTACGCTAGTGGTAATTGTTTGTTTATTAAATTATTATATTTTCTGGGTAGACGACTGAATATGACATACCACCTGTATCATGTAAACACCCTCTCGTTAATCACACTCCCCTCCTCAATCCCCTCACTCGTCTCACACAGCAACCTCGCTTTCCCAATCCCTTTGGAGTCGACATGTCCAACGGAAGCTTGCAAGCGGTTGTCAGCTGTGGTGTAAAGCCTTTCTTCCATGTCTTTGTTGGCTCACGAGGAGGAGAGTAAAAGTGATCGGTCTTTGGGGAGAATAGGACTGATGTCATTGCAGGAATTCCAATGACAAAAAAAAGTTTGCAGAACTCGAAATTTCTCTGCTTCATCTGTAATACAACATAGAGATCCTAGAAACACAGCTCGTCATCCACCCCGTCATCCAACGAGTAGTAGAACCAACCAATGCTGCAGCCGACTCTAAAAGCAGGGCTGGCATTCAACATATTCCTCATCTCCTAAACAACGGCACCTTCCTCAACGTCCTCCATGGTCATGCCAACTTATGGGTCAAGTCTATCCAGGCCGTCCTCGCAACATCTCCTCGTTACTGCTTCATAGGAAATAAACTTCTGGCCCAGCTTGGAACTCACCCTCGAAAACATTGACCACCAACCTCCTCTCCGCTACCAACCTCAAGAAATCCATCAGTCCGTCATTCTTATATTCGGCCATTTCAATCGCAAATTCAAGTTCTCGCCATATCCTACCGAACGTGCTCTTCTCCTAGAAGCCATCTCTCGTGACTTTAATGATCAGCTCCTCTGCATTCTTACTTCTCACCCACTACCATGCACTCCTTATGATACCTTTGATCGACTCCTCACTCAGACCATGAACATCTTCCGTACCTGGGACGACATGATCAAGGAATTCACAAACGTCGCACGTGAAGTCACTTGACGCCGTTCTCAACGATTTATCCCAATCAAAGTCCACGGTGCTCATGTTTTACTTCAAGAGAGATGTCGATATTTGAAGGAACGGAGGAAGCAACATGAACAACTCGTGGTTATGACAGGTTCTACAAAAGGTCTTGGTTCTATGGGCTTTGGAGAAGTCGGAGGAATTTGTTAGAGAATTTGCGAGTGTTGTTTCGGTGTTACAGGTATGTTTTTCGTTTCGTTTCTTTTTCGTTTGTTGACTCATTCAAAATGTAGGATAAAACAAATAATGATACTGATCTGTATAAAGATATCCTAAGAGCTGTTGAGGATCTATCCACTTGTTCATATACTACCGAAGGTGTTTTCTGAGCTGGGTAAAATTCAAGCGGCAGTATGTACACACCAGCTTGTCTTTCTTCTTTTTTTTCTGATCGCTTATATAGATTGTCAAACTCAATCTCGAAGGATACGCCAACATCGGAACTCGATAAACGGATTGAAGACATCTTGGTTCAGAGGTTGAAGACGATTATTCAGGTCTGGTGTGCAGAGTTTGATAGATCGGATGATGGTGAGGGTAGAAGGGATTATGGAGGTTTGTTGAGAGATGGGATGAAGAGGAGAGGCCGGAAAGGTGTTAAAGAAGAAAATGTGCGTTTTGTTGTGTTGTTTTTGTTGCTCATATTGATTTTTTCTAGTTCACGGAAGTTCATATGATGGTGAAACCGATTGTGCATGAGATTAGGATTCAAAATCAAGTCATCTTTTTGGATCCTCCTCTTGAATATGCTCGTTTGACTTGGATTAAACAGTTGCATGATTGGTTAGGTATGTTTCTTTCTACGTCTCTTCGTTCCTTTAATTTTTTTTTCACTTGTTGGATAGGTGTTGTTTGTCGTTTATGGAGAATACAAAGTTCGAGATATGAGATTGCTTTGCAAATTCAATCAACTTTGCCTGTTGACTTGACGTATATTTCTTTGGTACGTCCTTTTCTCACACAGAAGATTAATACTGATGTGACTCATATAGCTAACGCGATTCATGGACAACATGCTCGAAAATCATTTTTTCAGCTTATCAAAATCAAAGTCCAACAAATCAGATAAACGGCTACAATTCCAATCACTCTGGGATCTTGAACCTGGATACATATTCAACAAACTCGGCGATTCATTACAACATCGGCCACAACTACTAAAATTAAAAGAGCAAGATCAACGTTTGATACTTCAGAAACATCGAAATGGTTTGGAGGGGTTTGTGTTATTGATTATTGAAAGAATACGCTCAGCGTTAGAAAGTAAACAACCGCTGAATTTGATTTGTCCTAACCTGAAAGAATATGCTACAGTACAGGTTAGCTATGTGAAGTAATAAACAAGAATATTAAGAGCCTCACCTCAGCGTTAGAAAGTAAACAACCGCTGAGGTGCAAAGAAGAAAATTTACAGTTTATTTAGTCTGGAAGCCAAACAATGCGCGGAACATAAACATGTGGTGAACATGAGAAAACATCATAAAAAGGAAATAAGATTGATATAAAAGGAAATGAACATTCGAGACATCATCCTCCAACAATTATGAACAAGTTCAGAGTCGAGTTGATGCGAAATATGATGCTTTGCAGAAGAATGGGCTTAGTATATTTGGGAATAAGCTGGGAGTTGCGATGAAAGAGATGCATGCGGCTATTTTGAAAGCTAGATGTTCTGAAATCAGTGGCTCGACTCAAAGCGATTGGGGTAATAGTTATACAACACATTGATATCAAGTCATCGATTTTGGCAAGTCTCAAGTTAAAGTATAATGTAAGATATTCTGGTGAGAGGTTCCTTTAATAATCAATAATCAATAGATCCCAGAAGAATGACTGACATTTGCCATTGTTTTACAAGCCAATCACGAATAGTCAGAGTTTATGACTCCTTTTTGATCTCTTATCTTCTGAGAATATTGCTGATGTAGAAACTTAGTGTTCTTCTCTCCAACAATCTTCATTTCTCACATAACGCCCCTGGTCTCTTGCACCATCCATGTCATCACTTTATCACTCATCACATCCTCAGCCAACCCTTCAATTTTCACTGTTCAGCCACGTTTACCTCTCATGGACTCAAGTGAGAGTAGTAAAAGTTGCCTGATATATATATTACGGATATACGCTGCCATCCAGAGGCACGATATTCGTAGTTTGGAGGTGTATCTTAGGATCGATCTATCTGGGATGAATATCGACGATTCGACAATATGTCTAAATGTGACCATGTACAGAAGGATTATAACGAACAGCTCTTCTCCAATTTGCAAACTCACGGAATTGAAAATCAGGACAGTCGTTTGTTAAATTCCAAGTTGCCGAGAGACAGATTATACCTATACCCAAGCCGTTTCGAGACAGACCTGGGATGTAATTCACATTATGCATGATGTTTTTGCGTTATGTGTTCATCCCTCAGGGGTTACGGAATGGATGGCCCTCTCTTGTGATTCGGCCTGACTCCATCCAAGGAGCGCAGGTTCCTATCTCAAGTCAACTCTATCTCACATGTATCTTGCACGTCAATTGAATACAACCCAACGATTTACATGGTCTAATAGACTCTAATAAATAATACAAGTTCGTTAATCTCACTTGACACAATATCCGTATGCTTCGTCTAACTCCTAACATATCGAAAGCTACATTTAACTCACTTTTATCAAAGCCGTTAAAATCTACAAATCACCGTTGACTTAACAAAATTCAACCTCCAGTACTATTCCCTAGAGCCTTTCCATCACCGTCAATGCTGTAGCGGCAGCGTGTGATCTTCGTATTGCTGCAAGACCCTCCATAATCCCAGAACAGGCTTGTACAGGCGAGTATCCCTTCTTCATTTTAATCGTCCTATAGCAAGTAAACTCATTGCCATTCAATCAGCTTTCACTTATCCTTCTTTCATCAGGTGTTATCTGTTCTATTTTGACAGATTGGATTATCGGTCAATACAGGCGCCCTTACTGGTACGAAGAACTTCTAGTCAATATATATGTGTCTAGCTTAACAATCAATATATTTCCTATAAGGTCTTTGTGGTGCAGCTTTGCTCATCCTTGGTATGTTAGCACAACGATTTCTAATTCATTTCAATGCTGGCACTTCTCTAGAATCCGACCACGAACCATTCTTTTACATCTATTTCCTTTCTTGTACCTGTCCAAGTAAATCTGTTTTCTTTGGGTAGGTGCTGCAGCTCCCACAGTTCTCAACGCACGTAAGAGTAGATTCATTATCACTATTATTTTCTACCACTTAGACACTGCTACTTCTTAAGATACTCCCAATTTCACTTTCTGCTTCCACGTCTACGCGCGGTAGACTAGTAGTGTGATTCAAGGCACGTCTCAGCCTTGAATCACATTCACATGTGGTCACTATGAAAGTGTGTGTGTTATAAGTCAGTCAATATATCCTAGGACGTTCATCTTTGAATGATATAGCTCGATCTCTTTGATTTCATCCGATGTGATCCCTAAATTAAATTCGAAGAAAACCGTTTATCCTTTCGCGACGTGGGAATCAGGTGGCTGTGCTAATTGTTCGTGGTAGTCAAAGATGCTGCGGCTGAGAGTCGTGACTATGAAAGCTAGCAGGAAGTTCATTCTCATCACCACCACAGCTCTTGAGAATCGTGAACAAACCGTACACTGGAAGTCTCAGTCGCTGGCTAATATCAGAGACTAATTTCTTACTGGACGCTCTTCCCAGTGCCCCATGATATGCAGGTGAGTTTCTTTCTGATAATAAGAATGAAAACCGTGGCTTATACTGTGATTGGTGTACTACTATGTACTAGGATTCCGTGTTGGCGAATGTACTTGTAGTGGAAGATCATGTGCCGGGAACGCTAACTAAATTCTGTTGACGTTGTCTACATTTACACTACAACTCGTGATCATCATGTCAGTATTTAAAGCATGTTTCGGATTCGTTTGTCCTCAGCGGTTTATCTTTCATTTACCTCTGAGGACACTACTAAGAGTGTATTCTAATAAATTCCTGCTATAAAGCCAACCCATGGTTATTGAGAATGTTTCAACTACGGGATGATTGATTCAATTTCGATTATGTAGTTCCTCAAGGTATTCAATTATGACAGGTTTTTGTACTCATGGACGACTTGCCGCGAAGATGACAAGGAAAGCCATGGCACTCTCTCGGATTGAAACCGCCAACTGCGCTAGTTTCACGACCACCCATCTACTGAGCTACCTTGGACGGACCCTTTTCCTATGAACGCCATACCCTCGATTCCAAAAAACTTTTCTCCAGTAACGACCTTTTGAAGGCTGATAAACAAGTAGGGGATCCCAGAAAAGAACAAGCACTTGCAATTGTTTCTAAGCATATCGTTGTCGCCATTTTTTTAATCATGAATATCCTGGTGGGGGATAGGACTTTAGGGAGATTACAAAAGCTGGGGTTGGTATGGAGCAAGAGGAGTTCATTCCCAGGCGATCCTCGTGCGCGTTTCTTTTTCACATATGCATGATTGGCTAACCTACTCTACATTGGGTGTGTAAGGAAGTAGGAACTTTTTGTTTGTACTACCAGTGCGTGTCAGTGAAGGACCGTCGAACGCGCCTATGAGTTCGCCTTATGGGAAAAAACTCGACTCGGGCCAGATTTAAGGGACCTTGGCCAATAAACTTGTAGGTCACAGTTTCCTCCCTATTCTATATGTGATTATGCAGTTGTAGAATAGCTTTGTGCACACCTATTGTCGAGATACAGAACTGCTCAGCAACAGGGGTTTCTAATCATAGTAAACGTAGGAACTTCTACAATCCATTAAATATGCATTTATGATTAACAACAAGATGATATTGTGATAATGTTGCTAGAGGTTGATTTCTTCTTGTTGTCTCTCGGGTGTGAGTGTGGATACGACGACAATGGAAGTCGAAGTTGCTTTAGATTGAATACAAGAGTTTATCCTCGTTTTTATAGTCCGACTCGTAATCAGTAACTGAGCTTACAACGATTTGGACGCCAACTTCTTCAGCATTATCACGATCCTCTTATCAATTCAAGTGCCGATTACTTTCATTTACTTTTGAAGTCGAGGTCAAGTAGCGCCGCCACTAGCAATTGTATTGTATTTACTCACTTGAAAGATCCGATTGCTTCACTTCAACATGACACCGGATTCCATTCCCATGATCTCTGTTAGCTCGTACTCCAGTGTCAGCCACACCAGCACCAGCACCGTCACTCCCACTTTCATCACATTCATTGTTAACCCAGCCCTAACCATCACACACAAGCAGCGCGAGTTCGAAATCCCATGCAATTTCGATGGTTAAATAATGTTGGACTGAAACTAATAAGAGACGATTTAATTATTTACTGCAAAGTATAATGTCCGTTGGCTTGTAAAAAATACAGTGTTGGTTACATACAAGACGAACAGCAAACCTATATATAGCCAGTTTAACTACAAAGAAAAAAAGACAAGGGGTTGCGAAAAAAAGAAGTAACTACTGAGTATATATAGGAAAGTCAACGAAATATGCGAGTTTATTTTGTGATCACACTATGGGAATAGACTATATTCAAAAAAGTTACGAGTTAGATCGAACTCATGTATATACACATTGTTACGAGTCCACCCAAACCACCGGCCCGTACCACCACCACTGAGGAAGACTTGTTCGCCATCTTCCCCGAACTCATTCCCAATGATGACACCATGGACGACTCCGCTTGACATACCACTCCCCGGTGACATCACAGTGACATCACTATGACATCGTTATGACCTAACGTCAAACTAAGTATGAGACTCCACTTATGCTTAGAAGTATACATTTCCCCAGCTCCAGTATTAGTTATCTGTTTCGTCATTTTACTCCTGTTGACTAATCTTTCATTGTATATGGAGTAAATAGTCCCCGACCCCGATGTCTCACCTACTCCTGTTGACAGTTCTAGCATTGTGTATGGAGTAGATTATAAAGCGATGACGAGTATTAGGTTATAATTAGTTAGTAGCTATTATTAGGTACATCCCTAGAATAGTATAAATACTCGATGTATTAGACGATTAAAGCCTTAAGCTTTAATCTCTTCTGTTGTAGCCCTTATACATCTCTGTCTCCATACCTCTCGGTCACTAGGTTGAAAGGCCTTGAGATTGCAGCAGAGTGTTTATTGATCGCACGTTCCTACACGACTGCACTCTAGCGTTTAAGTTCCAGGAGTGTTCAGCTTAACGGTTCGTGGTCATAACATTAGATTAAAGCTTCCCTTTCACTGGACCGGTAGGGTTATCCGGTCTCTCCCCCTTGGAACCGAACGGAGGATTGTCGAAACCCGGCAGTCAATCGATTCCCGTCATCTTGGAACTTGAAACGGCGTTACTTGTTCTGGTCTAACCGGTACCTCTTAGTGGTATACTGGTAGTCGTTATACCCGCTAATCCCTGGTATAACGCGTCGCAGCTCACAAAGTGATACTCCTTCGCCGGAGCAAAGTGGGAAGTCTAGGTGTTTGAAATCCTAGCCAACCGGACCGCGGTGGGTTTGTACATCGCTGAAATCTACGCATTTAGTAAGTCGTAGTCAGGCCCCTTTAATTAGGACCCCCTGGCCGTCAAGCTCTAAGCGAGCGCAAGCTGTTAAGTCAGTAAAAGCTCTAAGCGAGCACCCAAGCTGTTAGTCAGTAAAAGCTCTAAGCGAGCATCATCAAGCTGTTAGACAGCAGTTCTCCCTTTTCCATTCCCAATCCATTCCTTACACCCCCACACTCCTTTATAAAGACCTCTACCAATTCTTGGGCAACCACCAACTTTGAACCATCATTTCACGACAACGAAGAACCAGTCAAACATCAGTTCCTAAACCGGAATTTGATAGGACACAACTTCAACGAAGCAGATCTCGCTACCGAGAAACCCCTTCCACCGAACCCTTCCCTTCCCAGTTCACATCCCCGGACCGATCCAAGCCTCTACCTCACAAGACTCTGGACGCTCCACCTCGTCATTTTATACACAACCACCAGTACCTCCCCAATCTCAGCTTTTCGGAGAACCTAGTCCTATACAACGACAAGGTTCGCAATCTAGCGAAACTTCAAAACAGCAATACAGAGAGAAACAACAACAATCTTCATCCGAAGAAGACGACTCAGACGACGACGACCCCCCGCCAATCCCTCCTCGAAGACCTAGAGTTACTATCCCGTCTCGAGTCCATACACCAATCACAACTCCCGCCAACCCAACAACTCCACACACTCCGTCATTACCCCGGCTCCACCAAATCCCTCCACACCTACTACAAACAGCTCGTCAAGCTCAAATCCAAAGATGCCCTCCACAACTACAGTCCCAGCACTCAAACTTCCAGTTCCCCCACCATTCGCTGGAGACACAGCATCCTACAGTCATTGGAAACAACGACTTGGAATCTACTATGCAGCAGATCAAGCCCGATTCCATGACAGCGAAACAAAGATCCTATACACTCTTTCCCTTATGGTTGGACCGGCAGCCACATGGGCACATGCCTTCACAGAAAGCGCATACGACGACAAGACTTCAACCTACAATTTGGGAACCTTCACAGCATTCACCAAAGCCTTGGACACAAGCTTCCGCTCATCCACCCATGTCTCAGATGCCATGGCCCGGATTACCAAGTTTAAACAAGGAATGCGCAACGTACACGAGTACATCGCAGAATTCGAATCCCTCGCACTTGAAGCACAAATCACACAGGACACACTCAAAATCCATCTCTTCAAAATGGGTCTTGAACCCACAATTGGAATGTATGCCATCAGAGCCATGCCAGCCGATACCTATGAAGCATGGAAAGGCGCTGCCCGCGCAGCCAGCCACATACTTCAGTCTGAACGAGACTATCGTCAGACACACTATCCCCAAAGGAACCCTCAAATACGTCAAAACCCTCGCTATCGCCAGACTCAAAACTTTCGTCAACCGCAGTCTATCCCGCGTTACATTCAACCACCCGTGGTCGCAAAAGACCCGTACGCCATGGATGTCGACTACATCGAAGAGGCAATCAATAACCTTCGCCTCAACGGTGAAGAGGAACTCTGTAACATACACGATGAACAGGAGGACTTTGAAGAAGAAGCCCATCAGCCATCTCAAATTGATCCCGGAGAAATCCTTAATCAATTCATCGACAGAGTCTTCACAAGCGAACAAAAGGAATTATTCAGAGATTGACTCTGTTTCCTCTGCAAGAAACCAGGCCATTTCGCCAACCGATGCCCAGCTCGACGAACTGGCCCATCGCCTAATCGCCCGAGGTCAATCCCTCGCCAGGCGTACAATCAGAGGAAGGCCCCGACCAAAAATCGAAACCCCCATCTACGACGCCAGATCAACAACCTCATTGAAACCGCCCCTGAAGAAGAAGTAGCAGACGTCTACGATTACTTCTCCCAAGATAACATGAACGACGATTTCAACAGCGAAATCAAGGATTTTGCTTAAAGAGATTAGCCACCACGTCTAACTCTCTTCCATCTGTGTCTACTGCCCCATCTACATCATCATTCTATTCCTCTTCCTCTTCCACTCACGCTGTACAACTCGGAGGAAATGGATCCAACTCTATCTACGCCCCCACACAAACTTCCAGTGCAGTAGCCAACTCAGAAACCGTGGATATCCTCGCCCTCATCGACTCAGGAGCAGGAGGAAATTTCATTGACCCAGCTTTGGTAAAACAACACCAATGGCCTGTCAAGAAACTCTTAAAACCCATTACTGCTTACAATGCAGATGGTACCAAAAATGGTGTTTGTTCATTCTATTCCCCATTGAACTGTACAGTTAATGGTCGACAAACAACCATCGAAGCCAAAATAATCAGTCTCGGAAAACCTAGAATCATTTTAGGATTCCCCTGGTTACAAGAAAATAATCCAGACATCAATTGGTCTGACAGATTACTTAAATGGAGAGAAGAAGAATCAAGCGACGAGATATACCTTGATCTAATTCAAACCATTACAGATGATGACACACAACTGAACAAAATCTGCCTCGACGAGGAAGACTCAGTTGAAATCAACGTCAAACATCATCATCCTCTAACACCATTGCTCAACAATTTGGTGACAAGAAACAAGACGACCCTAAGAAAGTCGTCCCTAAAGAGTTCGCCGAATTCTACAAACTCTTTGACAAGAAAGCATCAGAACGCTTTCCTCAAACCCGACCTTGGGATCATAAAATTGAACTCGAAGATTCATTCGAAGCTCGTTCAATTAAACCATATCGGTTATCACCTCTAGAAGAAAAGGAACTCGACACCTTCTTAAAAGAGAATCTTGAAAAAGGTTACATTCGACCTTCAAAATCACCTATGGCCTCCCCTTTCTTCTTTGTAGGAAAGAAAGATGGAAAACTACGGCCTTGTCAAGATTACAGATATCTAAATCAACACACTATCAAAAACGCATATCCCATTCCCCTCATCTCATCAATACTCGACAAATTGAGAGATTCGAAATGGTTCACAAAACTTGATGTTCGTCTAGGATATAACAATATCCGCATAAAAGATGGAGATCAATGGAAAGGAGCCTTTAAAACAACTAAAGGACTTTTCGAACCCACAGTCATGTTCTTTGGAATGTGCAACTCGCCAGCTACCTTCCAAGCAATGATGGACTCATTGTTTAGAAAGCTGATAGATGATGGAGAAGTCATTGTCTATATGGATGATATCCTCATTCATGCCAAAACTAAAGAGGAACTTCGCCGTATTACTAAAGAAGTACTACGAATCCTCCTAAAGAATGATCTATTTCTCAAAACAGAGAAATGCGAATTCGAAAAACAACACCTCGAGTATCTCGGTGTAATCATCACTCCCAACAACGTCGCCATGGACCCCGCAAAATTACAAGGCATCCAACAATGGCCCGTACCCAAATCAGTACGAGACGTTCGCAAGTTCATTGGATTTTGCAACTTCTACCGCAAATTCATTCGAAACTACTCCGACCTCGCACATCCGCTTAACGCTCTTATGTCTAATACTAAAGTATTCGATTGGACATCCGAATGCCAGTCTTCATTCGAAGATCTGAAAGCGCGATTTCTCACACAGCCCATCCTCACAGTTGCCGATCAAACTAAACCGTTTGAAATAGAATGCGATGCATCTCTATACGCAACAGGAGCTGTCCTACTACAACGAGACACCAATGGAGTCAAGCACCCAGTTGCTTATCACAGCCGAAGTTTCAATCCCGCCGAACGAAACTATCATTGCTCAGAACAAGAATTTCTCGCAATAATTCGAGCACTCACTGAGTGGAGACACTACTTCGAAGGATCACCACACAAAACCATTGTATGGTCCGATCACGAAAACCTCAAACGTTGGAAAAACCCTCAAGATCTCAACCGACGACAAGCACGATGGACAGCGTATATGCAAAGATTCAACATCGAAATCCGACATATTCCCGGCAAGAAAAATGGTCCCGCTGATCATCTATCCCGAAGACCTGATCACGTACCTATCGGAGACGATAATCATGACGTAACTGCACTACCCCCGTCATTATTCTCCACAGACTTACAAGAAACGTCACTCTGCATTATTGATGACCTCATCGGTCAGAAAATAAAAGACGTCACTCAGCAACGGTCTTCATCTATTCCTGAAACATACGTCATCGATGACGATGGTTTCCTCCGCTACCAGAATAAGATTGTCATCCCAGATGATCTTCTTCTTAGACGATCCTCTCTTACAAAGAGTACACGACCATATCACCGCTGGACATCCAGGAATTACAGAAACTTTACGAAAACTAAAGCAATACTGTTACTGGCCCGGTATGAACTCGTTCGTACACAACTACGTTCAAGGTTGTGGAACTTGTCAACAATACAAGATCAACCGCCACCCACTCAAAGCACCTTTACAACCCATAAAAGGACCTGCTTCCATCCGTCCATTCACCCAAATCTCCATGGACATGATAACGGATCTACCTCCAGACGGCCCCTATGACTCTATATTGTCCATAGTGGACCATGGACTTACAAAGGGGATATTAATTATTCTCCTACTGCGAAAACAGCCACAGCCGATGACATAGCCGAGCTATTGATAGAACGGTTATTCGCCAAATTCGGAACTCCCGAAAAGGTTATCTCAGATCGAGGACCCCAATTCATCGCCAAGTCAATGCAAGAATTCTATTCAAAACTAAATATAGAACCCGCATACTCGACCGCCTATCATCCTCAATCCGACGGATCAACCGAAAGATTCAATCAAGAGATCGAACTATTCTTATCCATCTATTGCTCTGCAAATCCCAACTCCTGGGCACGAACACTGCCTATCCTCGAATTTACACACAATTCCCGTACCCATGCTGGTCGCACTCAAACCCCATTCGAACTAATGTATGGCTATGCACCAAAAACATTCCATACTACGGAAGAACCCTCAAACATCCCATCTATCTCATCCCGATTTGAGTACCTCAAACAAACAAGAGAACAGGCTCAAGAAGCTCATGAACATATGCGTCAACTTATGGCCGCTCGATCGATCGAACAGACCATTACCAACCCTAGAACCAGGACAACGGGTCTGGCTCGATAACAGAAACCTCCAAATCAAATACAAATCGAAGAAGATAGCACAGCGCCGAGAAGGCCCCTTCAAAATTCTACGCAAAATAGGAACAACCACCTATGAGCTAGAGTTACCAATGACATGGAGGATCCACAACAAATTCCATATCCAACTCCTCACTCCTGTCAAAGAGAATGACGTATATGGCAAAATGTTTACAGCACCACCTCCAGACATCGTAAATGGAGAAGAAGAATACGAAGTCGAAAATATCCTGAACCACCGAGGAACCCCGAGGACAAGACGGTATCTTGTTCATTGGAAAGGATACTCCTCTACGGAAGATTCTTGGGAGCCTGAATCGAATCTTACCAATTCAGGAGCAATCCTAAAAGATTATAAAAGAGAGACACGGACTCTGACCAAATCCCCAGTTCAATGCTCTACTCTCCTCCCAATACACCCATCACTACTATCACCAATGCCCCCCCACCGTACTCCCAACCCAAACCTTGGCTCCTGCCAATGGTTCCACCACACGCATCCCTCTCCCGTATTCCCCTGACACTCAGCTTGTTCGATTCCGACTATCATGCGAAACATACATCGCTGACCTCGAATCCGTTCATCGAAACAACTCTGAACGCCGCACACTCCTTCACACCCTTCGGGAAGACCTATCTGCTTACTTTCCTCAAAGAGCTAAGGAACTGTACCTTTGGGACACCTTGGCCCACACTTGTCAAAAACTCCAATCGAATGGTTTTTCACAACCAGAGCATGCTAGCCTCCACCAGCTTTTCCAGGATCTTGACAGATCCCGAAATTCAAGACCTTCGCTCTTCAGCGTTAGTTTTGGACCACGATATGTTAGCACTAGCAACCTTGAGACTCGAAGGGACGGAATCCTTTCTAGAGACTCGGAAGCAACTCACACCACTCCTCAGGAACCACTACATGCTCGAACAATGGGCCCGGACCTGACCACTCAGGAAAGCTACTACCTGACCAACCTACTATCCCACCAAACGTTCCCAGCCAATGTTCCCAGACCCCATACATGCCACCAATTAAATCCACACAGCGTCGGTGCCCTGCATGTAACGGACATAACCACTTCCTACCACATTGCGAAAGTTACTTCTGCAACCACTGTAAGCAAACTGCTCCAGGCCACTATGCCAAGCATTGCTCCCGCAACAAGTACAAAGGCCTCCCTTCCAACACCATCCCGACCTCCGTTATTGAGGAGCACTACATCCAAAACCCTAAACTCCGCCCTGCCGATAAAACGGACAGTAACATTCTACAAGGAGATAGGACACTTTTACAACAGCAACCGACACAACGACCAATCAATCGAGGGACAACGCGTCCTAGCATTCATGAACCACCAGAGATACGCCGCTCATGATCGACAGGACCCCGTACCCCGATTCCGACTGGATCTCGCAGTGAAAGACATCATCGATGCCATTTCCCACTCTCTCTCGCCAAGCACGCCGCCGCTCACGCCAGAGTACTGGATCAAATCAAGAAGACTTTGGACGAGACTTTGGAGAAGACTACGACCCCGTCGCCGAGGCCAACATCACTGGCTCCCCTTGCAGAGACCTCTGAAGTTGAGAATGAGGACATTCCCCTTAAGGAAGGAAGTAATGTTACGAGTCCACCCAAACCACCGGCCCGTACCACCACCACTGAGGAAGACTTGTTCGCCATCTTCCCCGAACTCATTCCCAATGATGACACCATGGACGACTCCGCTTGACATACCACTCCCCGGTGACATCACAGTGACATCACTATGACATCGTTATGACCTAACGTCAAACTAAGTATGAGACTCCACTTATGCTTAGAAGTATACATTTCCCCAGCTCCAGTATTAGTTATCTGTTTCGTCATTTTACTCCTGTTGACTAATCTTTCATTGTATATGGAGTAAATAGTCCCCGACCCCGATGTCTCACCTACTCCTGTTGACAGTTCTAGCATTGTGTATGGAGTAGATTATAAAGCGATGACGAGTATTAGGTTATAATTAGTTAGTAGCTATTATTAGGTACATCCCTAGAATAGTATAAATACTCGATGTATTAGACGATTAAAGCCTTAAGCTTTAATCTCTTCTGTTGTAGCCCTTATACATCTCTGTCTCCATACCTCTCGGTCACTAGGTTGAAAGGCCTTGAGATTGCAGCAGAGTGTTTATTGATCGCACGTTCCTACACGACTGCACTCTAGCGTTTAAGTTCCAGGAGTGTTCAGCTTAACGGTTCGTGGTCATAACACACATATGGTTCAAGGATCCAAAGAAAGATTGCCATGGCCTTTGTGATATGTCCAGCGATTGGAGTTGCGGGAAAAGGGTTACTAACTTGGGAGACACACGTGCGAGAATGTACAAATGGCTTTTATGGTTTTCAAATAACCCGTGGAAGTCTTGGGTGGCATCGTATGAAGTAGTTGACAAAAGAAAATCGGACAGCTTTTACGGGAAAAGGGCGGCATGTATACGAAGTAAGGTGAAATTTTGACAACGGTATTATAGAAGAACGACAAAAGAGTAAGAGAGAAGGACATCTCAAAGGATCACCTCTGAGACAAGAAGCTGGTTTTGCCCAAGGATCTCCTAGGGCAAACGGGAGGTGGATGAAAGTTCTGAAAGAAAAACGTTAGTAACAGAGAAGAGCAGGCGATGACTCACCTAGCAACTGACTGGACCAACCTCACCTGGCCTGCGTGCATGAGGTAGATAGTTGTATAGAAGAACGAAAAAAGAGTAAGAGAGAAGGACATATCAAAGGATCACCTCTGAGACAAGAAGCTGGTTTTGCCCAAGGATCTCCTAGGGCAAACGGGGGGTGGATGAAAGCTCTGAAAGAAAAACGTTAGTAACAGAGAAAAAAGGAGGCGATGGACTTACCTAGAAATAAACTGAACGCCCTCAGCTGCCATATACCACATGTTTTGGGTGACGAGGTGGATTGAATAGAGGTTGGAAGCAATGGAGGAGTGGTAGGAGCAGGAGAAGATAGCGGTAGAAGGATAGGAGAGGGTGAAGCGATGCGATTGATAATGATGGTGGTTATGTGATGCGATCAGACTCTGATCCGTGTGACAAGCGGTGTTATTGCTCATACACTCTCCTCCACAATTATCTGCAAGGTCATTCCCAAACTCTTCAAGCAGCTGGAAAGTCTGGTAAGTAATGTATTTATCTCAGAGATTGTCAAATAACGGGTCTTTTGAAGGCTACAGTGTCATACGCGCTCACTTTTAGAGAAGCTCGAGGTGGCCTTGAGTTTCTTGGTTATCCTCATACTTTCCTGCAGCATATCAAGGAGATCCTTGATATAATGGCTTCGCTTTTGTGTTCGACTAGAGTACAACCTATGCATGCTACAACGGAGAACAAGAAGACTGGCTGTTTGTGGAGTATTGACGGCGTCCAATACTATTCACCCAACTGCACGCGTGAACCAAAAATTCCAAACGAAGGAACATTTCCTGTATTCCTCAAGGGGGTTACGACTGTGGATGACTTCCAAAATCCTTTCTGGTGGAGCAGCTCTACCGAATGGCTGGCATTCGTACCTCAAAAACCCGTCACATGGAATGGTGTTCTTTTCGAGCCCTTGTCACTTCTACCAGTCATGTTTCCTCACTTGGAAGGAGAAGGGTACATTATTCCTTACATAATTCAAGCACATTGGAGGGCCTTGGAGAAATTTCTCGTCAAATGTATAAATGAACTACAACAAAAATATCGACTGAATCCACGTTTGCCATCATTACCAGAGGATATGGATTATCGGGGGGTATACCCAACAGAAGAAGAAGCTCGCACAAAGGCCATACGGGCTCGGGACTGGTTTGCAATGCTGGCAGGATTGTTGTATTGGATGACATGTTCTATCCCTAATCGGCCAAATTTTATCAAGGGCGTCAACACACCGGAGTGGTACGCCACGCTTGTGGTGCTATTGAAAGAGCAATGTACCCTGGACGGTCTACGTTGCTGCACCTTACTACAAGACTTCTGGGAGATCAATCGTGCTGGTATATTTTTGAGAAATCCCGAGGATGAGCCGTCCCAACCATTGGTGTCCAAATTCATCGATCACAACATTCCGGTGTGGTATAAGTGGGGCACAAGGGAAGAACGGGTTCGTCGAAACAGTCCAAAATACGCGTTAGTAGGGCCAAGTGATGAAGAAATCATAAATATTAAATATGTCTACACTGCTGTGAGTAGGAGCATGGATGCAGTAAGACATGATCTTTCGCACCTTGATTACAACGAATACTATGGACAAACGAACTTTGAAACACCGTCATCGTACGAGGACAACACTGCAGGTGGTAATGTGATTGGAGAAGAGCAGACGATACAAAAAACTGAAAAAGAGCTGGCGGAATTGGCAAAGTCGTTTTGGGAACCTTGGTTGAAAAGAAGGGAAGAGCAGTACAAGGAAATGGTATCCCGTGAAAGCGCTTCATCTGCCCAATCGCGGAAAGCAAAAGAGAAGAACCCTCCAACGAGCAACTCAAGTAAATGCAAAGTTTTTTACTGGGACTGGGATGATCGCAACGACCCAAAGGTCTATCGTCGGGTGCAAGTGAGGAAGGACGACAAAGAGGACACCCTTAGCAACTACAGCGCCAATCAAAAAAAATACAATGCCTTTACAAACGAGTGGGATTGTTGTTTGGAGTGGGGACAAGATAAAGATGACGAAGATGAAGGAATGATGGATTATTACATTGGATTTATGGCAAATCCTGGCGTCAAGCCCAGTTCCTTGGAAGAAATGTTGACTGGAAAACAAGCAGGAGATGACAATGAGGATAGGGAACTGAGACTTGGCCAGCAATTGTCGGATAGAGGGAGTAACACAGGCGATGGCAATGAAGTTCCATCTCCAGATGAGGTTATTAGGCTGCTGCACCTTTATTTTGGTTTTGAAAAGCCAGAAACGCCCTTACCTGTCAACTTTGGGATCTCTAGCGGCGACAAATTGAAGTTCGCTTGTGTACTAGGGCTCAATGATGTATTGAAACCAACTTCAGTTTTCTTCAACGATGCATGGGCCAAAACGTGTGTGGACTTCCTTAGTTATTTTTGGTCCAAGGAAGAAATGAATCCTACATCCATGACATGGGACTTGCATAATGGTAGTCCTAGAAGATTCTGTTGGTGGTTAAGAAACATCAGGATGGTCCACACAGAGGAAAAGTTGACCTTGTATATGCTAGATCTTGGGAATGAGGCGTCAGTCCCTTGGCATCTGGCAGTATACACGGCTAGCGCTGCGATGGTCATCAGTCGTTTGGGAGAGATGCCAGAGAAATCAATGGTCCTTGAATTGGTCAGGCGAGGGATCCCTTTCCGAACATTGCAAAGGAGATCAACGTTGATGCGTGTTGAAGAAGCGCCACCACCTTGTTTATTACCAATGCGACTTTCAGATTACACTTTTTCCAATAAGGACTACAACATTTACGTCCGTCAAAGGGAGTGTACATTGTTGTCCCGACGTGGGAGGGCTGCACTTCTTCATGGTGGACTTTGCTGGAGGCTGGCAAAGGAACATGTAGCAATTTCTAGTGCGATGGACGGCCCAAGTGGTCTGTACAAACAAGAAGAGAAAATGTTCATTGTGAAGGACAACAACGGAGTCGAATTTGTGGATGACGATTTGACTGAGGTGGAAATGGCGATGGTATGTGGCGTATACATCAAGAAGACAGGTATTTAAAATTATAACTTATGTCCTTGAGGTTGTCTGATTTTTGAATAGGCAATGGGACTCAAGATAGTGAAGTCTCATGGTTCCCCAAGCAAGGCTTGCCTAAGGCTAACGAAGACGTTGGGCGCTGGACTGATCACTTAGAGCACTGGTATAACAACCGCGTTAGGAACATTGAGGCCGAATCGGGTCGATACGGAATGCCACGAGCAGCAACAAAATGGAGACAGGACATGCGAGGATATCCAAGTGTCCGTGACAGCATACGCAAACTGGAGACCGGGTCGAAGGTTTTTTTAACAAGTGTTTAAAGGTTTTGTTGGTATATAGCAGATAGGATATGGATTATTTTTTGGGCTTGGTTTGTTGCTCAGTGCTCTTTTTTGGACTTTGTACAATTATCTTGGTAGTGGGACGGGTTGTGCGGTTTTTTTTGTTACATGCAGCGGAATACACTAAAATTTGGGATCAATGAAAGGTTTACATATTTCCACTTAAGCGGTTTGGTAAATTGAAGTATAGTAACCGGTGGTTGCTTACTGGCCAACATTGGGGGCTGAAGGGAGATGTTTCATTGTCATCACTAATTAAGTAACCGAAGAAGGATAGATAGCAGGAGATGGAGATGAACTTTTTTACCATCTGATTTCTATCGACGCAGTTTAAGCTTCGGGATGTAACATATGACTGTATTCCTTCTCTTAGAAATTTTGCTCAGAATGGCTGTTTATCTCTCAAAACAAGAAAGAAAAGAGCACAACTCACACATTTAGATGTATAGAGCTCCTCCCCCCCAATAGAGAGCTCAATGTAATGCAGTCCCCTCACTGCCTACTAGACAATCAAACAGAATCAATAGCTTATTACCATCCTCTCCTGTCAACAATCTGTTACCAAATCCACCATCATATCAACCATATGATCAACAGATCCATCCACAATATCATAACCTGATGAACTTGTCCCCATTGACACCTTTAACTTCTTCACAACCATTAAATTCTTCCTCTTTTTGTTAAGATCTCGAACTGTTAGATCGCACATTCTTGTGACTTAACAGCTGGAATGTAGACCATGTAGGAACAAGCAAGCAATCTCTACTAATTCGTACTCAGAACTCTTGCTGTTCAGAAACCAAGAGCTGCTTTGGAAATAGTAGATTAGTCCATAACCAGTTAAAGCTTAAGGCTTTAACTAAGCTAATACATGCATACTACTTATACTGCTAGATAAGTGCTAAGTATAACTACAGAAGTCATATTGCTAAGCAGTTAATAAGTGCTGATTAATCTACCAAAGAGATTGGTAAGAGACAAGAGAAAGAGCTGAGTAAACTACAAGATGAAAAATGACAAAATAAGTAAGACAGTCATAAGGAAAACTAATAATAAAACATAAGTTCGTATAATAAGCATAAGGGGTGTTATATATAGAAGTATATGTACATGATGGTGTTGAAAATGTGGACTATTATTAGATAGTCATGTGACTTTTTCATTAGTTTTTCGTTTCACTTTCATCTTTCGCAGCATTATATGGCAGCTCTTATTGGTTGTAGTTAGTGTTTTATCTATGTGTTTCAACTCCTGTATCACCTCCTGTTTCACGTATAAATACCTGACACATAGTAGACACATGACTCCTTTTAGTTGTAGCACGGACCATTGCATTATCGTATAAATACTGGACATTCCTCTTTGTATTTCTCTAGTTCTCTAACAACTACTTTCTACTCGCTCTCACAAGCAACCTACAAACTGTTAAAACAAGAGCGTAGTGTAGTATGCATGGGTAGGTACGACTTAACACTTACTGAGGTGAGGGTTGTTGTAGTAGAAAGAACTAAAGTATATAATGCTGGATACAAGGTTTATATACATATTTACGGTGGTCCGTGCGAGAATATACAAGGTCACATGATAGAGATCATGAAGGTATATTCATCAGCGTAATGCCATAGAGAATGTCATCGTAGAACTAATAATAGTTCAACACTCCCCTGAATACGAACATGGCAGCTTTGAAGCGCCTTATGTTGGGACCATATTATTTGAGCACTTGGCAGCACTATATGTGGGATTAGAAAACTCCAACCCGTAATAGTTATCACAGAAGTATTCAAACTTCACACGTCCTAGATTCTTCGTGAGAAGATCAGCAGGGTTCTCAGTGCCTGGGATAAAAGAGAGCTGAACCTTCTTTTCATCAATTACTTGACAAATGAAATGGAAAATGATATCTATGTGTTTTGATCTCTTTTCAACAGTAGGATTTTGCGTGATAAAGAGAGAGCCCATATTGTCTCCACAAATATCCATTGGTTCATTTGTGTGTAAACCAAGTTCAGTCATTAGGCTTCTGATCCAGATGGACTGACGACTACAATCGGAAATAACCATATACTCAGCCTCTGTGGACAATAACGCAATAGTCTTCTGTGATCGACTGACCCAGGCTACTGGACAGGATGCAACAGTGGACAGATAACCAGTTTGGGATCTTCGAGTAGAAGGATCACTAGCCCAATCAGAGTCACTATAAGCAATGAAGCCCTCATTACCAGCACCATTAAGCATCATTCAGTATTCCCGAGTCGCTAGGAGGTATCTGCAAATATAGAGAGCTCTACGCAAATGTTCTTCCATAGGGTTATGAGAATGTTGACTAAGCTTAGTCACAGCGAACAAAATGTCCAGACGCGTGCCAATAGCAATGTACAACAGTGATCCGATCACCTGTTGGTACCTAGAACGGATGGAGGACTTGATCGGCTTGTCGTTCAGAACTGGATAGTACCCTTCTGGCAGCGGATTTCATGCCGGCTTGGTGTCATGGTCTGAGCCAGTGACTTTAAACCTTTCCAGGATTGTCTCTAAATAAGCACATTGATCAAGATAGATCTTTCGATTAGCTCGATCTCTCCTGATGCGCATACTGAGAAATTCTTTGACTTCTCCAAGGTCGCGGCATTCCCACTTTTTCATGAACTCTCCTTTAAGCTTTTTAAGCAGGGCAGAGTCATTTCCCATAAAAAGTACGTTGTCAATGTACACGACAGCAATGACAAACTTGCCATCTTTTCGACAATATATATAAATACCGGCATCGGATTCACATCGCTTGAAGCCTAGTTGGTTCATGGAAGATGCCATCTCCTTCCACCAGGCCAAGCCGGCTTGTTTAAGGCCATACAATGCACGTTGTAACCTCCACACCATGTGTTCCTTTCCCTTAAGTTTAAAACCTTTGGGTTGATCCATGTAGATTTCCTCATCCAATTTGCCATAGAGATATGCTGTCTTTACATCGACAGACTCAATGTCCCAGTCTTCAAGGGCGGCTAACCCGAGCAGGATTCGAGCGGACTCATATCTTACTACTGGAGAGAATAGTTTGTCAAAATTGATGCCCTTGATTTGAGAAAATCCTTTAGCAACTAGTCTAGCACGTTTGCGACTGTCACTCTTTTCATTAAAGACCCATCTATTTTTTATGGTTCTTCTTCCTTCTGGAAGCTTCACCAACTCATAAACTTGTCGCTTTTTAAGCACAGCTAGTTCTTCGAGACAAGCATCATGCCAGTGTTTACGTTCCTCTGGATTCAATTTTACAAGATCACAGAATTGCTCAGGAACTGTTGTGGAACTTGCCTTGCCCAATAAAAAGTTCATCAATTCTAACCCCCCTTCCTTAGTTATCCGTTGAATCTTACAATCTTTGTCTTCTTCCATTGCGTCAGGGTGTTGTTCCCTTGCATATTGCCATGAAGCATCCTTGTGTTGTCTGCGTATTTCATTGCGACGTTCTTGGACTTCTTCAGGCGAAATGGGACGTGGATCTACTTTTGGGCGATCTCATTGATTGCGGATTCTAAAATCATGTCCACGGAGACGAACTCTCCCCTGGGGTGGTAGAGGTTCATTGTGATTGTAGTCTTGTAGAATCTCAGATGGATGTGTTCTCTCCCCATAAATGTTTCCTTCTCTAAAAGGAACAAACTTTTCTCTGCCAGAACGGCGAGGTAAAGGTTCGACTGGTCTAGGAGGTCGTTCAGGTGATGGAGAAATGGGACGGGTGGAGTCAGTCCTAGGAGCTGGGCTCGGACTAGGTTGATGAATTGGTGATCCTGGATCAGCGTATGATAATGCGTCATCATCATCTTCATCAGATACTTCCTTGACTGTTGGTTTCCTGGGAGCAGGTTTACTCAGACCGGGAACAGGAGGTTTTTGAGAAGTAGATGGTCCGGGGATCGGACCTTGCGGTCTAGGCGGTGGAAGTCTTTCACTGTCGTCTTGTGGAGATCTGTCCATAGGATCATCAGGATAAAGATCAGGTGTAGTATCCTCGTCATCTTCATCAGACGCCGGAGGAGGAGGATTTATTTTGGGGTTTTTAGAACCGGAGTCCTTACATTTTTCGTGATCCGGCTTGCATTTGGGATACCAGCCCTTGTCGAAAATAGCTGTTTTCGCAGTATAAATAACATTTCCTTTCTGGTGTCGCATGAACATAAAGTTAGCGCCAGCATAACCAAGGAAGATCATTAATTCAGATCTGGGAGATAATTTGTCATCCCTTGATTCCTTTGGAATGAAAACGTAGGCTGCACAGCCAAACACGTGAAGCTCAGATAAATCTGGCTTTTTCCCTGTTACCATTTCCATGGGAGTTTTCCATTCAAGACGTTTGATGGGAGTTCAATTATAACAATGAACTGCTGTGTTAAGGGCAAATTCCCACCAAGAATCTGGTAAGCATGCAGTAAGTTGCATGGCCTGCGCCTTTTCCTGAAGTGTGCGGTTCAGTCTTTCTGCTCTACCATTCTGCTGGTGTATATGTGGTGCAGATGTCTCGTGAACTATCCCTTTTGAGTGAAGGAATTCCTCAAATTTCTTAGAGACATATTCTCCGCCATTGTCGGTCTGGATACGCTTAATCGTGTTACCGAATTGCTTTTCCTCAAAGGCACAGAATCTTTCAAGTGCCATCAAGGCATCAGATTTGGCTCGTAGGAGGAGGATCCAGGCGTGGCTAGAATAGTCATCATAGAACATCATTGCCCACTTGTACTTGTGATACAAGGCAATGGGGAATTCTAGAAGATCACTGTGTGTTACAGTCACAGTTTCTATATTTATCACGACTAATCATTGTTACTAATGATGGATGATAGTGTACTTTCTCTTATCTGTTTCACATAGCCACGGACTGTGGTTTTGTACAGCCTTGGACTAGTAGTTCCTACGCATCTCAGTTATCGTTTCACTAACAGTTTTACTTACCATTTCAACTGTAGATAGTTTCACCGTCTTGTCTCACATGTATCTTACATAGCCTACAACCTGTACTCGTAGCTGTATAAATACACCAACAACGACAGAGATTAAGCCTCAGCTTAATACTCTAAGTTGCTTCTACTCTATCTCGTTCATCGCCCTCAACTTGATACCTAGAACCGGAGTCAGCTCTAACTCTTGCACTAACAGCTTACTAGTAAGGAACACCTGTGATCTACAGTCTGAGTACTGTGGAGGTTGTCCCCTGAAAGTAGTCTCAGTCTGAGTAGACGTTCTCCTCCTACAAGCATCTTGAAGAGATCCATCGTAGCATTGTCTATACCAAAACAGAGGTATAGGCAAGATCTATAACACTTTTGAGATATAAGTTGGGATGCAGAAGTTTTGGCATTGATTTGTATAAGGCGGCCAGCCAATCCAGTGTCAAGGATATCAGGGAGCGATTGTGCAGCAATGCGGAGGTTTTTAGGAATGTCAATTGGGTCTTCATTGTAACAGGTGACTTCATTGATTGTGATGGAATTTTCGAGTTGGGAGCAGGAGATGGTTCTAGAAGATGGTGAACGCCATCAGAATGTTTTGGCAGTCCAATCAATGTCGGGATTGTACTGTTCCAGAAAGGAAAACCCTAGAATGGCAGGGTGTTTTCCAATTCCAATAACATAGGTATCTGTCTTGATGTTTCGACCATCGATGATACATTCCACAACTACTTTTTCAGTGATTGTCCCACTGATATTTTCTGTTCCATCGACATTCGTAACAGCAATTGGGGGTTCCACAGGGGTTTGTTGGAGGTTAAGGGAGCATGCGGTTTTCTCGGAAACAAAGTTTCCTTGAGCTCCTGAATCAATCAGGGCATTGAGGGTGGCGATCTGGTGGGAGTGGTGATTTTGAAGATAGATGGGTAAATAAATAGATTTCTCATTGCGGGACAGAATGAGAGGAATAACAGAAATGTTCACTGGTGGCGGAATGTCTGGTTTGGGAGAATAAATAGGGTCCGGTATGTCCATTGTCTTTGAAGTAGAGGAGTGAGTAGTACTAATGTCCGATTCATCGTCTGTAAAGGAGAGATTGTCTGAGTCTTGAGAATCTTCATGAATCACCGAAAGGATAGTGGAGGCTGGATGGGTTTGACTTGTTGCCTTAAGCAAAACCCGGCCTAAAAATTCAAATCTTCTTCATCTTCAATCAGTGTTGATGCCACTTTCATGAAGCTATGGAATTTGTCGATTCCATTGTTCTTCTTCTTCTTTTTGAAAGGTCTGTTTGATGAGGATGATTTCTTGTTGTGGGGTTTGGAGGAGGAGGATTGACGTTTGGGGCATTCTCGGAAGAAATGTCCAGCATTTCCACAAGAGAAGCAGACACCTCGGCTACGACATTCCTTTTGTCATTCCATGAGGACCATTCCAAGAATTAATTCAACTTTGTTTTCTTCATCAGATTCTTCTGAATCGGAAGAGTCAAAATCTGGGATTCCAACTTCTTCATATTCATCATCATCATATCGTCCAGCAGCATCAATCTCCATTGGTTCTCCTTGGGGTAGTTTGGAGATGTTGAAGTTGTGTTTCTGATAACTGTTTGGAGGACAGGGTTTGTGATTGATCTGACGGATAGCTTGATCAAGTTGGGTGGCAATGGTAGTCCATTCATCGAATGTAGTTGGTTGAGGGTAGCGAAGAGCAATGGCTTCTCGGATTTTTGGAGGGAGTGTAGAACAGAATGAATCGACTTTGTAGGTGTCATTGTCAATTCCAGCCAAGTCAAGAAGTTGCTTGACATTATTAACATGATCTTCCATATTTTGCCAAGGAAGCATGCAATAAGTCTTGAGCTTGTTGTGAGCATCGGCAGCTTCAGCATGGGGTTGGAAAGCTCGGTCAAGACTTGTGATGAAATCGTGCCATGTTCCATAACTATACGTTCCTGCTTCTTCACCTCTATGAGAACTCAAATATTGCCTTCAGAAATGACCACAACTCCCATGAGTTAATAATTGGAGAACAACTGGTATGGCTTGTTCTGTTTGGATAGCACTGTTTTGAAAGTATTTGGGTTTCGATTGTAGGGCAAGGATGATGCTATCTTTCCAATTCTCATAATGGATGGGTTTTCCATCAAACTTTTCGATTGGGATATCAAACTTTCCATTGTAGTTTTCTTCGGTAGGTTAGTTGGTCATTCTGGAGGGAGGACGAGCTGGGTTTCTGGGTGTAGGTGATTGAGCATGAGAGTGGGTTTGGGAAACTGAGTGGATAGAAGCGTCATTGGGTGAGGAAGGATTGGGATTGGTTCCAAATGGGTTGGCAGAGGGGTGAGTTCGGATAGGTGATGGTATAGGGAATAAGTCTAGAGCGGTGACTTTATCACGGATTGCGTTTCTGAGGTTTGCAAGTTCTTTGCTATCGAATGATGTTTGTGCTTTGTTGACTTTGATAGTGGTATTGAGATCAGGGTTGCTGATGGTTGGTTGATAAAGGTTGTTGACTACTAGGTATAGTTCGTAGGTGTTGACTTGGATAAGGAGAGAGGTGGATTTGTAGGGTAGTAGGAAACAAAAGATGTAGTGGATATCAGGAGTGATTTGAGAACTTCCTGCTTTGTTGAGTTCTTTGAATCATTTCCAGGTATCAGTGATGCAAATTTGCTGATCCTTTGAGAGTTTGACTCCTGGTGGAAGGTACCTCCTGATTAAGGGAGTTCCAAAGGTTGTGCTGACCTCTGGGATTTGTACAGCAGAGTCAAAGAGATCAACTAGTTCTTGTTCGTTTGTGTCTCTGGATATGGGAGGAGGAGCGGGTGGTTGTCTGGAAGACAAAGGGGTGGAAGAGGAAATTCGGTGGGAGGCAATTGTGGAAACTTGGGGTGCTGCTTGCTAAAGGCAGCCCTTCTTCTTTAAGAGGGTATGTTCTCAGCCACTACTTGCTTAAGGTAGTCCTGCTCGACAGCGAGGTATGTTATCAGCCCGGATCTTGATCCTATGCATGAAGGTTGGTGCTAATTTTCCAAATAATGACGGTTGCGGGTTAGGCGGTTGTCAAAGGAAATAAAAGCAATGGATTGCAGAGACTCTGGTTAGGAGTTTGCACAGAGTTGGGTTGGGGAGGGTGACAAGTGCAGAGACCTGGGTTAGAGGTTCACGGAGGAAGACAATGACAGAGATCCTGGTTAGGGATTCGTCGAGTTGTAGCTTAATACAATGTTATAGATCTTGCCTATACCTCCGTTTCGGTATAGACAATGCTATGATGGATCTCTTCAAGATGCTTGTAGGAGGAGAACGTCTACTCAGACTGAGACTACTTTCAGGGGACAACCTCCACAGTACTCAGACTGTAGATCACAGGTGTTCCTTACTGGTAAGCTGTTCGTGCAAGAGTTAGAGCTGACTCTGGTTCTAGGTATCAAGTTGAGGGCGATGAACGAGATAGAGTAGAAGCAACTTAGAGTATTAAGCTGAAGCTTAATCTCTGTCACTGTCCATGTATTTATACAACTACAAGTACAGGTTGTAGGCTATGCTTGATACATGTGAGACAGGAGAGTGAAACTATCTACAGCTGAAACAGTGAGTAAAACAACAAGTGGAAGTCTGTAGAAACTACTAGTCTGAGGCTATATGAAACATCAGTCCAAGGCTATGTAAAACAGATAGAAGAGAAAGTACACTATCATCCATCATTAGTTCTAATGATTAGTTGTGATAAATATGAAACCGTAACAAAAAGCATGCAAAAGCTACTTCATCCAATCCAAAGGAAATAGTTCCTAGAACATTATGGAAATATCTTCCTGTCTTCGACAAGAAGGCCTCAGAACAATTTCCTCCATCATGACCTTGTGATCATCACATTGATCTAAAAGAAACCTTCACTCCAAAGTCTTACAAACCATATCGCCTTGCACTGGCTGAAATGGATGAATTAAAGACCTTTCTTGATGAAAACCTAGCCAAAGGATATATCCAACCATCTAAATCTCCTATGGCATCACCGTTCTTTTTCGTCAACAAGAAAGATGGAAAGTCTCTTAGACCATGTCAAGATTATCACTACCTCAATTCCCACACTGTGAAAAACACCTATCCCATTCCCAACGTCAGCTCAATTATGGACCGCCTCTGTGGAGCTAAATACTTCACCAAAATGGACGTTCATCTTGGATATAACAACATTCGCATCTTTGATGGAGACCAATGGAAAGGAGCATTTAAAACTCCATTTGGTCTTTTCGAACCCACTGTTATGTTCTTTGGAATGACAAATTCTCCTGCAACATTCCAGGCAATGATGGACCATATCTTCCAAGATCTCATTGACAAACCTGGTTGTACTGCAGTTATTGTCTATATGGATGATATTCTCATTTTCTCTGACAACAAGCAAGATCTTAACAAGATGACTCTAGAAGTTCTAAAAAGAGTCCAGGAAAACAATCTTTATCTCAAGACCGAGAAATGCGAATTCAAGAAAACCTCCATAGAATTCCTAGGAATGACAATAAGTCAGAACAGTATCACCATGTCTGAAGACAAATTGGCTGGGATTGCAGAATGGCCTATTCCAACATCACAACACGAAGTTAGAAAATTCTTAGGATTTGCAAACTTCTACTGAAAATTCATCAAGAACTACACCAATATCACCTGTCCTCTAAATGACCTTCTACGCAAGTCGGTAGCATTTAAATGGACCCCAGAAGCAGAAGAAGCTTTCAATACTGTTAAAGACATGTTTGCGAACAGATCTATCCTTCTCACTCCTGATCCTCACAAACCTTTCCATGTCGAAACAGATGCTTCTGACTTTGCAACGGGCGGTGTTCTATGTCAAACTGATGAGAATGGAGTTACAAGACCTTGTGCATTCCATTCTAAATCCCTTGGACCTGCGGAATGCAACTATCCCACTCCGGACAAAGAACTTCTTGCGATCAAACAAGCTTTTGATGACTGGCGCCACTACCTACTAGGATCGCCGCATATAGTAACTGTGCACAGTGATCACAACAATCTCCGTTTTTGGCAAGATTCGCAGAAGCTGTCATGTCATCAAGCTCGCACTTGGGCTGAACTGCAGAAATACAACTTTGTGATAAAACACAAACCAGGAAAAGAAATTCCTGCTGCAGATGCACTCTCTAGACAACCAGATCATAACTTTGACTCTGCTGAAGAAAATGTGGACATTGTGGTTCTACCAAACAAGCTATTCTTAAACGCCACTTCAACTGAACCTGCCTTAATTGCTCAAGAACCCACTCTGAAGGAGAAACAACGGCTTCTAGCACAGCATCATGATCACCATTCCGCAGGCCACCCTGGAATAGATGAAACATTAAGACGAATCCAGTTAATAGTGAAATGGCCTGGTATGCACGATTTCATTACCAACTACGTCAAAGCCTGTCCACAATGCCAACAATTCAAGATTGATCGGAATCCTGCAAAACCTCCATTCCAACCGCTTCCCCCATCCGAATCTATGCGCATTTTTGGCGATATTGCTATGGACCTGATCACCGATCTTCCTATTTGCAGAAAATTTGATTCTATATTATCTGTGATAGATCACGGATTATCAAAGGGGATAATACTCTGTCCAACATCAAAAACCTGCACTTTTGCCGACATCTCTAAACTCCTGATTGACAATGTCTACAAACAGTTTGGTACCCCCAACACTATTGTCTCAGACCGCGACCCTCGTTTTGCTTCTAAAGCTGCCCAAAGGTTTGTCAAGATGCTCCAGATTGACTGGAAACCTTCTACAGCATACCATCCCCAAACAGATGGTGTGACAGAACGAGCCAATCAAGAGATTGAAACATATCTCTCAATCTACTGCAATAACCAACCAAATGACTGGGTCAATGCACTTCCACTTCTCGAGTTCAGTTACAACTCCCGTCCCCATGCTGCCAACAAACGATCACCACTAGAAATTATGACTGGAACAAATCCACCATCCTTCCCCAATGTTATGGAAGAATCTGGTGCACCATCAGTCAATGATCATATTTGAAAACTTGATCATTTCAGACATGAAGCACTGCTAGCCTATCAATCCGCAGCTAAAGTGATATCTTCTTGTGTCAAACACCCTCATCATCCAACCTATAATGAAGGGGATGAAGTTTATCTAAATGCGAAGAATCTTCCAATCCAATATCAGTCATCGAAGATCAAGCCGAAACGTCAAGGTCCCTTCAAAATCCTAAAATGCAAAGGACCTCTGACTTATCAACTTCTTCTACCAACTTCATGGAAGATCTACAACACGTTTCATGTGGCTCTGTTGAAACCCGCAGTTCAAAGCGAGATCAACCCAAATAAGCCTTCCTCTGAAACTATCCCTGACTTGATAGATGGAGAAGAACACTGGGAAGTCGAAGCAATCATCAATCACAAAAGGAGTAGAAACAAGATGAAGTATTTGATCAAATGGAAGGGATTTCCTGACTCAGAGAACACTTGGGAACCAGAAGAGAATGTTTCAGATTCAGCAAAAGAACTGTTTGGAGAGTACCAGAAGAACCATCGCCTTTCACTTAAAAGGGCTCCTCCCAAAAAGACACTCTCTACCCCCCCTTGCAGATATAAATGACCGAACACTCTCCTCTGGAATACTTGCCCTCTACCACTCACTCTTCCACACCAAACCTCACCTCCTCTCACTCATCCTCCACACCAAGCCTAAGCTCTGTCACCAACAATAGATTCCTCTCACCAGCAACCACACCCCCTCGAACAGAATCCTCACCAGGAACTGGCAATACTCCTCTTGCTTTTAACCCAGCTTTTGATCCTAACCAACTTTGACTGGACGATCCAGAAGTTCAGCACCTTCTTGATACTGCTATTGAAGACCTGCCTCCTCACATACTCCATTGCTTTCACATTGACACTCCTATCGATCATACTGCTTACCCACCTGGAACAACTCTGATTGAGGAACCCCAACTCGCTGCAGCTATAGTCCTGGCAAGGTTCAATGCCATTCCACCTACCATGGATCAAACAGAGACACCCCTCGCTCACCCCGTACCCCGCATTGCCACTCCAGACACAGTCTCTCCCCTCATTGAACGACCAACCACTGCACCCTCTAGGACAGATGGTAACTTGCCTGAACCGGTATATGTGTCGGAAATTCACCCACGAAGCGCACCTGCCACCCCCTCCATTCATAATTTGAGTACATCAGAATGGGGAAATCACTATAACTGGAGAAGGGGAGTTGGACATCCAAACATGCTTTCCTACCATGACAAGGGAGAGGCACCACAAGAACTACCAGCTGGATCCAATGCCGAGTTTCTCACCCTTCCATATTTCGAGAAACTCTATGAACTCTGGAATGTCCTCACCCACATTGCGTCGACGGCACGAGCAGAACGATATGCTCCCACCTCTACACCCAGTTGCCTGGCACAATTATACTTCGTTCGACAGCTCGGGGAGACCGTTACTGAGTACCTCGCCCATGCATCAGAGATCTCAGAAGCCTCTACCCCCACAACCAACCCTCCATGACCAGATGACCCAACGGGATCGGATGTTCCTAGAAATGTTGGATGTGAGAACCCCAGCCTCCCAGCTAGCTAGGTTCCTCCTGCCAATCTCCTTACCGATATCCCCAATACCCATCCAATCGCCCCGGACCATCCATTCGCCAACCTTGGTTCCAGATATCCATATTGATACACCACGCCCGCTCTTTACCATCCCCCAAACCGACGAGAGGCCCATGTCTTACAAAATATCTCCAACCCACCATTTGAGTCATCAAGAGCAGTTCATTACGCATCGTCATTAAGGGAACTGGCTGATAAGATCATTGATTCTGTGGATTTTGAGCAACGGTTTGGAAGGTTCCCAATTTACAAGTTGAAAGAGGATATCATGAAGAAAGACATTCCCCTCATTGTCTACAACCAGTTCACTGACGAAGAAAAGAAGTGTTATGATTATGGTTGTATTGTCTGTGGATTAGTCGGACACATTGGATCGTCATGCCCTGACTACCAATGCCAATTCTGCAATACCATGGGACATTATTCCTGGACTTGCAAGAATCGACCCACATCCCCAGTCATTGTCTCTCGACTCAATACTCCTGAACCACTGGAACCAGCCACTCCCATCGCACTCACTAGAGCACAAGATCAAATCACTCCGGAAATCTTTGGTACCCAGAAGGCTCACGGCTTGCAATTCCATCGTGTCGGGCATACATCATCCCTCCTCACTCCTCTCCCTTGACGTCTTGATGAGAATCAAAACCCCGAATTCACCACCACATACCTGTTGACCACTCATCCTACTTCAGATTGAATTCTGGCTCATCGAACTCTCGCTCCCCTCACCAATGACTGTCCCTTTCTGGCCAACCTGGAGAATGATGGAAACTATTGAGGAGATACCACACCATGGGTCAACCCCAGAATGCCACCGAACAGAGTCACCTATCGAGATGAACAAGACAACTGCTGAGTAGATGAAATTCGTCACCCCTCCCAGTTCCTACATCGCATCTCACACACACCACCTCTTTGGGAAATTCCTACTTCAGCAGTACACCACCCTCTTCCTGCCAGACCACCCACTCTGCTGCCTGCCTACCAATCTCGACCCTCTTGCTATGACAGATGTGTCTAAACGTGGACTTATTTTTCCTGAGTACTTTTTCTTTTATTTTTCGTCTGGACTATTACCTTGAACTATTATTTATGAACTATGGACTAGTTCTCTAGAAAGGGGATAATGTTACGGTTTCATATTTATCACAACTAATGTCAACATCGACATGTTGTGGTAAATGCTCGGATAAATATCGTCGGACTTAGTAAAGACGTATTGTGTACATGCGGCTCATCTCCACTTCCATATGCTTTACTTACTTCTATTCTCATGACTATTTCTGTACTCACCGCACTGTACCCATTCTCTCATGTATTTTCCCATGTGCTGTATATCCGTATTTATATCAAGTAGACTACACTGTAGTTCCTTGTCCACTTGAATTCAATACGACTGGGTTGTGTCCACATCTAGCCGGTCATCTTCCTCAGAGACTCATATCTCCTACCAGCGTAATTCCTACAACTAATCATTAGAACTAATGATGGACGATAGTGTACTTTCTCTTCTATCTGTTTTACATAGCCTTGGACTGATGTTTCATATAGCCTCAGACTAGTAGTTTCTACAGACTTCCACTTGTCGTTTCACTCACTGTTTCAGCTGTAGATAGTTTCACTCTCCTGTCTCACATGTATCTGTTGAAGCGAGCGCGAATACAAGACATTGGAAATATCAATAAGTATATGCATGAAGTGGAGTAGTATGTTTGTAGGTTGCTTGTGAGAGTGAGTAGAAAGTAGTTGTTAGAGAACTAGAGAAATACAAAGAGGAATGTCCAGTATTTATACGATAATGCAATGGTCCATGCTACAACTAAAAGGAGTCAGGTGTCTACTACGTGTCAGGTATTTATACGTGAAACAGGAGGTGATACAGGAGTTGAAACACATAGATGAAACACTAACTACAACCAATAAGAGCTGCCATATAATGCTGCGAAAGATGAAAGTGAAACGAAAAACTAATGAAAAAGTCACATGACTATCTAATAATAGTCCACATTTTCAACACTCCCCTTTTCGTAAGGGTCGTCGACTTATAAGCGCCAATACTCACTAGTCCATTTTATTTTTTAAATTGTGCTTGGAAGCAGCAAAGGTTGGGTTGGAAAACACGAGTCCATAACATTTGTTCCTGAAGTTCTTGAATTTAACTCGACCAAGGTTCTTTGTAAGAAGATCTGCAGGATTCGATGTGCCAGGAATAAAATATAACAGAACCTTCTTTTCAGTTAAGCACTGCTGAATGAAGTGGAATTTAATGTCAATGTGTTTTGACCTTTTCTCAACAGTTGGATTTTGAGCGATGAAAAGGGAACCCATATTGTCACCACAAATTTCCATTGGTTCATTAGATAAACCAAGTTCCATCATAACCTGACAAATCCACACAGCCTGACAGCAGCTATCAGAGAGCGCCATATATTCAGCCTCAGTGGAAGGCAAAGCTACAGTCTTCTGTGCTCGACTGACCCATGCTACTGGACAGGAGGCTAAAGACGTAAAGTAACCAGTCTGAGAACAATGAGAAGATGGATCACTATCCCAATCCAAATCACTGTAAGTGATGAATGATTCACCTTTTCCTCCATCAACCACCATGTGGTATTCTTTGGTAGCGAGAAGGTATTGGCAAATATAGAGAGCACGTTTTAGATGCTCCTCAGAAGGATTGTGTGCATGCTGACTCATTTTCGTCACTGCGAACCCAATATCAGGGCGAGTTCCAATCATTATGTACAGCAGTGATCCTATCACTTGTTGGTAATATGTTCTCCGCATGGTGTTAATCGGAGCAAGATTAGGGATCAGGTGATATCCTTCTGGCAGCGGAGTTCGCGCCAGTTTGTTATCACAACCTTGACCATCGATCTTAAATCTTTCAAGGACCTTCTCAAGGTAAGAAGATTGATCCAAGAAAATCTTCCGATTTGCTCGATCATGACGAATACACATGCCTAAAAACTCTTTGGCTTCACCAGCATCACGGCATTCCCAATGCTTCATAAACTTCCCTTTGAGCTTTTTAAGCAGGGCGGAGTCATTTCCCATAAAAAGTATGTTATCAACATAGACAACAGCAATGCAGATCTTGCCAGTCTTCTTGTCTTGGTAAATATATACGCCGGCATCAGATTCACATTGACTAAAGCCTAGGTCTTTCATGGAAGAAGCCATTTCTTTCCACCAGGCTAGTCCGGCTTGTTTAAGGCCGTACAATGCACGTTGTAACCTCCAGACCTTTGTTTCTTTCCCTTTTTGAATAAATCCCTCTGGTTGTTCCATATAGATTTCTTCATCCAGTTTTCCGTACAAGTAAGCTGTCTTTACATTGACAGACTCAATATCCCAATCGTTTAAGGCGGCAAGCCCAAGAAGGATACGAGAAGACTCATAGTGTACAACTGGAGAGAATAACTCATCAAAGTCGATACCTTCGACTTGAGAGAAACCTTTCGCCACGAGACGAGCACGTTTCCGGCCATCTCCTTTGACGTTAAACACCCATCGGTTTTTAATAGCTTTCCTCCCCTTAGGGAGATCCACGTATTCATATACTTTGTGTTTTTTAAGCACAACTAGCTCATCATTACATGCTTCCATCCATTTCTCCCGTTCTTCTGGATCAAGTTTTGATAGATCACGGAATTGAACAGGGATATTTGCAGCATTTGAATGCGCAATTTTGGCCTTGGTCAGCAGAATGTTGATCCATTCTAACCCCCCTTCCCTGGAGAGCCGTTGCATCGTTTCATCCTCATTCTCAGGAGGTGCAGCATGATTGCGCTCCCCTTGAGTTTCCATCCAACGACGATAATTTTCAGCAAATTGCTCAAGCCTTTGGCGAGCTTCATCGTCAGAAAGATTTTGAGGTCTACCACGAGGCATCTTGAACCGGTTTGATGGACCAGGTTCTTCCAAGGAAATCTTGTCATAATCTCTCAAGATCTCGGAAGGATGTTTCCTCCCATACACGTTATCTGGTTTCTCTGGAATTGTCCTTTCTCTGCCTGATCGGCGAGGTGGGTCAATTGAAGGAGCCTCCGGAACTTTGTGTTTTGGTAATGGACGCGTGTTCCTTGGACGAAGAGGACTCGGACTTCTTTCCGGAGTTGGAGAATGTGTGTGATCATGATGATCATGGAAATCTCCGTCTAAGCTACCATTATCACTACTGTGATCACTCCAGTAACTCAACGCGTCATCTTCACTTTCAGTTTCAACTTTTGGTTGTCTGGAAGGAGATTTCGCAGGAGGAGTGGGTGGAGCTGGTTTGCTAGGAGGAGAAGGAGGAGGGAGAGAGGGATCGTGAGCAGGTGGTGGAACTGAAGGTCGAGTCGGATGACTCGGTGTCTTCGGAGGTATAGCTGGTGGGTTTGCTGGGAAATCAACTGAATCTGTATCGGATCCTTTATCTGACATACCATCAAAAAGATCCTCAGGAGGATTTGGAGGAGTTCGTAGATCTCTACGTCGATCTGGGGCAGTTGATTCGCATTTAGGGAACCAATCTTCCTCGAAGATAGCTGTGTGGCCTATATATACCACGTTACCATGTTGGTGCCTCATGAATTTTAGGTTGCGACCATCATAACCCAAAAATATCATCATTTCTGACTTTGCAGCAAGTTTAGACTCGCGCACAGCAGGAGGCAGGTATACGTAAGCACCACATCTGAACACATGTAAATGGTTCACATTAGGCATTTTCCCGTTCATTTTTTCAAATGGAGTCATAAACTCGAGACATTTCATTGGTGTACGATTGTACAAGTGAACTGCAGTTTCCACCGCAAATTCCCACCAACTCTCTGGTAAACATGCATGAAGTCTCATGGCTTCAGACTTCTCGTGAATCGTACGATTCAAGTGTTCTGCACGTCCATTCTGCTCGTGGATATGAGGAGCAGTAGTCTCGTGAACAATACCAGTGGACTTGAATAGATCTCGCAATCTATCAGACATGTATTCCCCCCCATTATCCATGCGGACTCTTTTAACGGCTTTACCATGTTGAGTTAAAGTCTGAGCCAAAAATTCTTCAAACACTTTATAAACGTCCGATTTTTGTCTCAAGAATCTAATCCAGGTCATGCCGGAAAAATCATCGAGGAACGTGATGATCCATTTAGCACGATGGTAAGATAATGTGGGAAATTCAAGAAGATCTGAATGGATCAACTCAAATGTCTCGGTAGCCCGGGACGATGATGGCGGATGAGCCTTTTCTTGCAGCTTGCCACGAGCGCAACCATCACATGTCCTTGACCGGTTTGGAATTTTAAACTCGGGGAAATTTACCGTGTGTTCCTTGAACTTCCGGAGCACTTGCTTCGATGGATGTCCAAGTCGATTATGCCAGAGATCGTAAATCGACATAGCTCCGGGTAAGGTCAATGACTTCATCTCGTCATCTAACACAATTCTAGAATGAACCATGTGGATGCCATCACCTTTTACCCTCTGTAAAGCCTCTAAATAGAGGGAGCCGTCGGGCCGTAGGATCCATGATCCTGATAGGGAACCCTCTAAAGTCATGCCGGCCAAGTAAAAAGGTCCGGGTGACATGAGACGTCCGTTTAATCCCTGGATGTAGAATACTGGGTATAGTGAAGTGATAGTTCGCATACCATTCACCATGTGCTGGATGATTACTCGGCCTTTTCCTCGGATGGTTGTCTGACTGTTGGCAGTTTGGACAGCTCCGTAATCTCCCATCTCGATGTCAACAAAGTCGCTTAAAGTCCCAGAGAAATGGTAACTAGCGCCAGAGTCGAGCATCCAGATTGCAATACCTGATTCGTACATAGGGTGATCCTGACAATTGCTGCAATTACAATTTAGTTCCTTATAATAAACATCATCCTCATATTCCTTGAGCGAAATAAGACCGTTAAGGTACTTCATGGGAATAGTGATCGGAACAGCATAATGTGAGGTCAAATTCATGGCAGAAAATGTACAAACAGTGTCTACAAGAGGAGGATTACAAAAGCGGGAACCAATAGTTCGACTCGACAGTCCTAATAGTTCATCAACAGCCCTCTGCCCTAAAAGTGAGATGCGGGAGAACCCGGAGCGGAGGAGTTTTCTGGATTGTTCCAGAATACTCGGGCTTCTGCGTCCAAGCTGAATGTTCTCAACATTAGAAGATGATGAATTAGAAACGATTGATTCTACATACTTGTATTCTCCATCATCGGTGCTATAGTTGGAAGGGGATGACATCATTTGATCATACTGTTCATCAAGAACAGCAGCAGACTCCACTGCAGACACCTGGTTGCGGGGAGGACGCATATGAATTTCATCATCATCGTTGATCGACACTACTGAATGCGGGGGACTGGGCTCACAGGCTGGTGGTTGAGTAAAAATGATGCCATCGATGGCAGGCATGGCAGGGGGAGGTGTTGGCTCCATACCAAGACGCCTTTCGTAGGCCTTCATTACTCGAGCCTTTGTCCTTTGCAGACGAGTACGTCCCACGAGTTGGTTTGGAATAACCATAGGAGCTTTACGCTCGACTACTTTCTCGGGGGTCGATTCGCGGATTTCCTCAATGTAAGCACGTGTTGATTTTGAATTGGTTTTGACGGTAGCTGCGGTAGAAGCAAAGTTATTGAGGAGGACCACATTCAAAGCTGAAGCTTGACCACTATTTTCAGTAACATCCGCGGATTTAGCATTCTTATTACCACCTCGTTTTCCCCTGGTCCGCTTCTTCTTCTTGTCCTCGCCGGTTCCACCCTGTTGGGTGTTGCCGGAACCCGATCCAGATCCAGATTGTTGTTGTTGCTGCTGCTGCTGCCCTTGCGGGCGCTGCTGATTCTGGTTCTGATTAGGTTGGTGTTGTTTTGGGCCTTTGAAACCCTTTACACCTTGAGAATGAAGAGCATTAGCCTGACCACGAGAGTCAAGCCATGCGGACTGAATAGCTTCTGCAACTATTTGTACTGTGAGTCTAGAAAACTCAGAGCTTCCATATTTCACGAGGAGGGAAGCTCGAGTCGCATTCCATTGGTTAGGAATACGAGTCAACAGCATTAGTGCACGAAGTAGATTGGGGACATCGATGGGAGGAGATGCATTCTCGAGACGAGTGAAGTATGATGTGAATTGTGCGATCTCGGTTGAAGGGTCCGTTGTGCCGGATAACCTAAAACCGTCTGCCTTCGCCTATATTTCAAATGCAGTTCCTGCGTTAAAAGAGCCATAAGTGGTGCGGAGATGTTCCCAAAGAGTGAAAGAATATATGCAGCCATGGGACAGCATTTCATCGCTAATTTTCGAATTAATCATGCCCAAAGCGTAAGCTTCAGCATTATTAAATCTATTTTGCTCTTCATCAGTGGTAATCCACTGAGTGGCCGTAGTTGATGCTACTGCTGGGTTGTCACCCTGTGCAGCTCTACCAGGAATGGTATATTCCTGAGCAATCTTCTTTGGCCCTTGAGACTGGATGATAATCTGACCCAAGGAATATCCTTCTTGAATGATCATGTTAGCGCAATTAAGCAGCTTCATCGACCACATAGGATAATCTGCAGATCCTTTCAAAACTGGAAGTGATGGAATGAGGGCAGCCATGATAAGTGTTGATTGGTAGAGGTCTACAATGTAACACAAATCAGCCTCATGTTGTAAGTCGCATTTACGTGCGCCAGCAACAGTTCTATGAGCTTTCCACCTAACCGAGTACGGTAGGTTGGAGCAAGCAGGACACCACATAGGGAGAGACGAAATCTCTGAGGACCCATACAGGGACTCAGTCTCTCTAGGTAAGGTTTGCTTTTCCCTACACCTTCGATGCGGAGCGGCATTAACCACCGGGGTAGGTTGGTTGCTCTCAAACACAGGGAAGTCATACTGGCTAAGCAGGGCCCATAACCTGTTGAAGCAAGCACGAATACAAGACATTTAAGATATCAATGAGTATATGCATGAAGTGGTAGTGTATGTTTGTAGGTTGCTTGTGAGAGCGAGTAGAAAGTAGTTGTTAGAGAACTAGAGAAATACAAAGAGGAATGTCCAGTATTTATACGATAATGCAATGGTCCGTGCTACAACTAAAAGGAGTCATGTGTCTACTATGTGTCAGGTATTTATACGTGAAACAGGAGGTGATACAGGAGTTGAAACACATAGATGAAACACTAACTACAACCAATAAGAGCTGCCATATAATGCTGCGAAAGATGAAAGTGAAACGAAAAACTAATGAAAAAGTCACATGACTATCTAATAATAGTCCACATTTTCAACAGTATCAAGCATAGCCTACAACCTGTACTCGTAGTTGTATAAATACATGGACAGTGACAGAGATTAAGCTTCAGCTTAATACTCTAAGTTGCTTCTACTCTATCTCATTCATCGCCCTCAACTTGATACCTAGAACCGGAGTCAGCTCTAACTCTTGCACTAACAGCTTACCAGTAAGGAACACCTGTGATCTACAGTCTGAGTACTGTGGAGGTTGTCCCCTGAAAGTAGTCTCAGTCTGAGTAGACGTTCTCCTCCTACGAGCATCTTGAAGAGATCCATCGTAGCATTGTCTATACCGAAACGGAGGTATAGGCAAGATCTATAACAGTTATAAACATAGAAATCAGATAAAAATACAAGTGTTGTTCTTGTAATTTTTTTTAAAATACTCTAGAAATAGTGGATGACTGTGCCATTGCGAGAGAGTTTATGTTACTGATTGAGGAGAGAGTGAGTGTCATGAATCGATGATGTTTCGACGTACCATTGATGCTATCACATGATGTCATGACCGACTACCGTCCATACGGCCGTCGACGGGCAAAAAATACGGTACAGTACGGTACACTCCGTACCGTCAACCGTACCGTATTGAGGCTACTTGATCGCTCTTACGGTACGGTACCGTATACCGTATACAGGTGGCCCGTAAACCGTATTATACGGTTACGGGCGGTAGCCCTATGTACAGTAAAGAGAGGAGAATGAAAGAAGGTTCCAGACCGCCACAGCAGCTGACCCAGATTTTGCGTCATCACAGTCCTCTTCTTATATGCAAAACTAACGGGCAGGGCTGCGTCTCACTCCTGGGTACCAAATAATCAGCTTGATAATATCTCACTCCTCTCGCACATCGCATTTCAAGTTTTCGAACATTATCATGGATGGCACTTCAATGCCATGTCACTCAATATTCTCCAGGTCTCCCAGTTTGCGCTTATGGGACCTCACTCTTACCTCACGGCCCTTCCATCAAGACCTACAGGCATAACTTCCATCGGTTTCTCACTTACAAAAGAAGACTTTGCTGTATTTCAGACCTTATCTTCTGCCAAAGACGAGATCAGGGCTGCTGTGGAAATTCTTGGTTCGCGTAAACGGGTAGTTACTAATATTCACATGTAGAGTATTAACCCTTGTGGTTTCAATTGGTACTAGTGCTCAAAAAAAGGGCATACAAATATATTAACATTTTTTCGGGATTTTTTGGAGTTTTTTTAGGCTAGATCCCTTTTGACCGGACAAAAACTGGCTATTCGGGACTAGGCCGGGTCCAGAAACGGACGTGAAAGGGGTGTTTCAGCACGGACAAAAACCCAAAATTTCCGATTTTTTGGCACCTAGGCCTAGTAGGGATATGCAGGGGTCCTCTCCTGACCCCATCCGTCCCAAGTCCAATTTCAATCCCGATCCAATCAATCCCAAATCCATCCCTCTGGATCCAATTCGGGAATGGACCCAGCCCCTCTCGATTCAAACAAAACACGGACCCAATCCGTACATGGCCAAACTTTCGTGGCACTGATTATTACACATTTTGCAATATCTACAAAAGTTCAATATAACATTTACTACTGCAAAGTACTACAAACGAGTATTACGATATCACAACTCCTTTGATGGGGGTATAACAGTGAAGACGCATAGTCGGTCAGTTTGGGTCTTATTTCCTTTTTTCCACTTATGCTTGTTGTTATTCCAGGGTCCACTAGAACAAACCTCTGTTCCAAACTCGTTGATGAATCGCGGTTTGCCATATAGATCCCCTTCTTCAAGTACATATGCATAAGATCCACTCCTTGTAGGAAACAAAGGATACACGAGTCGCCAAGGAACCGTGAATGAACAAGTTGCATTTGAAACTGGGGATACCTCAATGCTATCCTTCTGAATTGAAACAAACTTCACCTCCCGTCCATCCCAGCATCCAACGAGTCCTTTTGGATCCAGGATCCTCAAATGTAACTGGTGACGACTTTCTATATGACGACTCAACAACACCAGCCAAAAATTTGCTGCTGTTCAAAGTCAGTTTTATACTTTGATTCAGCCATTTATCTATCTCCTACTCACCAACTATATCCGGTCCGCCTCCGTTATCTCGTTCAGGATCGATCTCCCATGGTGACCCTGCGTATACTTTACGACTAGAGCTCTCTATTCTTTCCAGGACTTGAGCGGTTCGACTTTCATATACTACCTCAGGTTCTGGGGTATTGTGAGTTGCCCGCAGTCTTGAGTACGCAGTCAAGATATCCTGCAAGCTCAAGCCCTTTGCCTTTTCTGCTATAACCAACTCATTGTTGTCGTTTAACTCGTGCCACTCACTATCACCTGCTCTGCTGTTGTTCAGCTGTCAAGTTTCGCCGCTACTAAAACTGGTCACTCACGGTTTATAGTACAGGTGCTTTGGGTCGATCTCCTGAAGCTTACCACTCAACGCGTGTAACCCTTCGAAACTAACCCTAGCCTTCCCCGAAAAAATTACGTCTACCGCCATGCCCCGCCTCCCTTTAAATTCACCCCTTTTCCCCAATACTTCCAAGTTCCGCAATAATCCCATCCCCTTCTCTTTCATGTCAACTGATTTACCCTGAGTAACTGTTGTCTCAGTGCTTCTCAACCGGACCTCATCACTGAAAGGCACGATGCAGTGAAATGATGCTGATAATGCCTTTTTTCTCGTTTAGCCTTTCATTGCTCCCAATGCATTCAAAACTCACCTGAGCGTTGTGAGCCTCCGCATTCAAAGTTATGCTCGCCTTCAATTCTTCTGCATCCAATCCAGTTACCCAACCCCTACATCCTCTGTTTGGCCCATGTACCACCTCCACCGCGTCTCCAACCTCAAAGTGTCGACTCAACTTCTGCAAGTTGCAACTAAGCGACGTTGTATGTTGTCGGATTGTCGCAATCTGATCGTCAATGCCTGAAATTATACCCACAAAGTTGGCTTCTGGACCTTCTATGACTCTCACTTTCTCTCCCGCCTTCATCATTGCTAGCTCTCTTTGCCTCAAGTGATACATCAACTCCTCCTTTGGAATTGAGATACAATGGAAGAACTCTTCCAACTCATCCCAAGTTGGTACGACCTCATCGTGCAAAATTGCCGTTGGTTCCACCTCCGCCCTTATCAAGTAGCCTGAAGGGTCCAATGTCATACCCCGAAAAATCTGAATTCCACACCCCCCCGTGGCAATGCTATTTGGACCATCTACTGATATTGCGAGACTCCGATTGAACCTCTCCCGTGGAGGAATTTTGTCTTTTCCTTTTCCTCTTCTCCCTTTATCATAACATATGCGAGGGAGTAAAACAACCTCTATGTTACCTGTAACATCGGACAAGTATTTGATATAGCATAAATCGCCCTTATAGAAGCTGTCGGCCGCTATGCGCACCCAGGTATTAACTTGCGGTACATAAATACTCCCGGACTCCAAACACTCCATTGCTTTCTGCATTCCTAATGGTTTTATTTTTTGATATAATATTCCTCTAACAGAAACCAAGGCATTCACCGCCGCCTCTTTTGATGTAGCCTCTACGTATATCTTCCTTGGAATAGATTTGTGCTGAAAAGCCGATCTGATATTGCTAATCCTAGCCTTTTCTAACAGGCAGCACAGCGCACGATAGCCTGCCCTATCGTCCTTCGCGTGTATTAGAGCGGGATGATGTCAAAAGCTAACTGACTGACTCACCACTGCGCAGATCTCCCATAACGTCCAGTCATTTTCTCCTGGTAACCCCCTTGAAATCTCCATCCTTTCATCCTTGTTCATGCCGCCCTTTCTCCAGTGCCTTTCCAACAAGGAGTCAAGCCATTCATCCAAACCGCTTTGGCCATCGGCTGGCTCCTCTAACCTTTGCCTTTTACTTCTACTTGCTTCATCTGCGCTGGGCCCTTCGTCGTCGACGAAAGCGGCATCATCTTAACAGGTCCGTCAACCCTCAGCCGTTCTTCATCTAGCATAGCAAACATACCTTCGTTCTCCCCTTCTTCTTCTTCGCCTTCATCCCCTGCCTCCAGATCCAAAAAATGCAAAGCTTTCGCGTTGTTTCTTTTTCTTTTTCTGCGCTTCTCTGGTTCAGCACTGCCCTTGAATTCACTATATCAGCTTGTTATAGGTTGTTAAGTAAGGCCTTCCATGCTACCTGAGATGGTGGTTGAGTTCTAGTCTGACCGTCTGCCATTTCATCCTCCGGGTCGTGAATCCAAACTATTTGGGATGCATCTTTGAGCGTTCCGTCTTCATTCTCAGCACAACCCCGCTAGCAAAAAAAATCAGTCAATTGTTTTCATGATTCTCATGCCACATACCCCTGACCCCGTTTGTAAGGGCGTGGATGTAGCGCCTTCTATCTGTTTTCTTGTCTTAGTATAAGAGAAAAGTTTCGCAATGATAACCTTCGTAATACCTGCGTTAGCGATGTTTCGTCATCTGGGTCATTGAACCATTTGATTTCCGACGCATCTTTCAGCGCACCATCTTCATTTACAGCACAACCTAGCTAATTAAATAATTAAACCACTATTAAACCCGAGAAATTGTGTTGTACTTCAGATCTTTCCACCGCCGCATTCCCATTCCTTTCGCCCAAGCTCGCAGTACGTTCTATCTCAGAATTTCAATATCTAAATGCGCAAAACGCGTAAAATCAACTTACCAGCCATTATTTCTACTTATGCTCGAGTAGCGCGTTCCAAGTTAGTAATGATGTCTGTGAGCGGTCGTACTAATAATGACCGACCTCGGAAGTGGCGTTATAAGTCTTAATTAAAGAAATGATGCCCTGATGCCAGCCTACCTCGAGGTTTAGGGCAAGGCTCGGCAATTGTCCGGAACAACCGGTGCCGGAACATGGGGGGTTATATGACATGGAAAAATGCGAACGACGGATGAACGCATTTCGCCAACGAGAATTCCTTCCAACAACTGACGATGGGCATGATCCACAAGAGGACCTACGTACCCTAACAAGTTCACATAAACAGAAAGCTGTCGAGAAAGAATCCTACATGCTCGCGCGTGGCTAGAGGCACTAAAGTCTAAGGAAAGTGCAAAACAAACGTAGTACCCAGGTTAGTTTGTGGTGGGGTCATTTTAACTATTGAACTCTAACAACTCCTCAGGTTGCCAAAACGAAGGTTCTGGGTATGGATATATCACAGACCCTGGGTGTCCATATGGATGGAACCTCGTAGATGGAGAATGGAATAATTATGTTCGCCGTTGTCTTTTGCCTTTTGCTGAATTTGAATTTTTGGCGTTCTACTGTGCTTATTCTCATGTTTATATTGTATACAACCTATCCCCTTCAAGTGTAGGATTACACCGAGGTCGGATGTGGCAGAGGCTATTGTTAGGAACACCAAATGAGTAAAAGGAGTAATTGTAGATGATATACACTGTGCCGGTGACATGATAATCCGGCTGGATTATCAAGGGATTTCTTGAGGTTTATTGAAGCCGAACCCTATGAAAATCAGGCCGGGATTAGCGCCGGCCCTTAGTAATACCTCATAAGTCCAAGGAAATTAGATACATATATTTTGCTTGATATGTTTTCAAAAAATCTTAAGTAATCTGAGCGGATTATCAAACTATTTTATATTTGATAAACATTAGAGAAACCCAGTAGATAATCAAAGCTCTATTTTAAAAAAATCTTATCTTTATTTAACCTCAGTATGTACAACAATGTATAGATATGTCGCCAAGTTTATCAAAGGGTTTTCGTGACATATGTCACATATTTTACATTTGGCATTGTCAGAATAAAGCTATGATAATCCTGTAGGATTATCGAAGTTTCGAAACGATAGTCCTGCAGGATTATCGAGTCTGCGTATGCTCAATGTTGTTCGTTACTAAAAGAGTCCAGGACGTACTGGTGTTTGGCAAGGAGATTGCGTTTAGGACCCGATGAATACAGCAGTTTTAATTACTGTAAATACTCTAGAACATTGGTGTAGGCGCGCGAGTAGTTAAAGTGACGAATTCGTTTGAGGTTTCCTGCTCTCTGACATGCTGTAGACTGTATGAATCGCTGTATGACCGGGGAAAAAGGCTAACAACGTACCTGTTGAGAGATCCGCTTCACCAACTTCCTTCCTTTTCTTTTCAAATACTTTAGACAACGTTCCCATGCTCTAGACCGGCGAATTTTTGGCGTTCGGTGGTCGACCGGAGGAAGCTCGTCCCAGACAGTGGTTGGGGAGTGGGAGTGATGATTTGGTTGCTCTGTTGTAATCAGTTAATAAGAGAACAAAATTATCCAAGCCAAGGACTTACCAGGCGCCGGAATCCTGTCTTGCATAGTAGTGTGATGAGGGTAGGTAGTAAGGAGAGATTTGTTCGTCCTTGTTTGTGCAGAAAGCTTAATGGTTTACAGTCCTGTACAAACAAGGACGAGCAAACACTATTCCAGACGCGTCCTTTAACCAATACCACCGCGAACATTTCATGAGGAGACGGTAGGAGTCACTTTTTGGTGAGCACGCCAACTAGACACCCCTAAGAACCATTAATTCCCTTCAACAACACTCGTACCTCAAAACACAGGATGACACAAGAACGGCGGGTGCAAGCGAAAACACCAGAAAGAAGAGAGGAATGCGACAGCAGTAGAAGGGCGTGTTAGAAACGGAACAAAAACGCGAAACTGGAGGACAAGGGAGTTATATTTTAGCAAAGTGAGTGATATTTGTTTGATATTTGTTCGGAAATTACGTTCGACTACTCACATCTAATCGTAGAGAAAATGATACCAAATCTGAAATATTTGTGATGTCTGATGCACGAACGAAGAGAAAATTAGGACAGACCTTGCGAGCTATCGACTGGAACTACAATTAAGACCAACGCAGAAACGTTGGCCATGGTTTCCGCTGTCACAGACAGTGCCAAGGCACGCAGAAGGCGTTGACAAATGGTATGGGCTACAGGAGGAGTGATTCTTCCTTTGTCTTTTCGAGCGACCAAATACTTGGGAGGTGCATTTGAGTTTTGTGAATGCGAAACATATCTTTTATATAATAATTTCCTCCACCGTGAGCATCTGCTCCCGTTCCTCTTCATACGGACATAACCTCTCGAGTAACGGCCACGACATCAGTCCACCAAATCTGAAGGAAAAGCCTAGCTACGATATAGGTTGGGCTATTGACGAGACCGACCTCGTCGTTCCTGTCATCCCAGGAACCACCCATCCTTCCATTGGATCCTCTCCAACTCCGAATTCTGTTCCTGCCTTCCTGACGAACACGCTACCCCAAATCTGTCATAGTCTGTTCATTTTAGACATTTCAGCAACGCGGTATGCACCGACCTAGGAGAACCCAATGTCGCTACAAACCCTTTCAGATTCTCCCTGTTTTTCTCGCTATCTCATAGATCTTTGGGTCCTAATAGCCGATTCAACTGGTGCTTCAACGCTTCCCGATGCTTTGGTTGAATTAGAAAAAGTTGGCACCATTAGCATCTGTCACAATAAGCTCCATGCTCTGCCTAGCTGGCCGTATATGGTCGACAGCAATCCTTTCCAAGGCCCATGGAAGGCCTTGACTGACACTCTCTTAGTAAAAATGCCAGTGACACCTTCGTATCCTCCATCGACCCCGATATTTCCTTTGCCTTCGGCCAGTGTCATCCGTCTGAATTGTGACACTGAAATTGATGTTACGGAGACAGACGACTTTTCTGATATTGAAATGAATCAAGTCCGGGAAGGTGAGGATCAGACTATCACTTCAGAACGTGTACCACATCTTGGACGGTCCGTAACGTCTCTACTCCCAATGCCAAGACTTTTACACCCCAATCCACGAGGTCTTGCTCGAACTAGAACAACTCCCAATCGTGAGCTGCGTAGGATGAAGAGTGCCGGAGGTTTGTGAAGGGAAAGGTCCTCAAATGCCCTAAACGAGGATAGTCTTATACCACTACCTTCCACTAACCCCCCCACTAAGTTTAGCAAGTGAATAGAATGAAACAAAAACATACCCTCTAGCAAGTCCACTTCGACGATAATAACAATAAGCCACCAAAGCCGTAGATGAGAAGGGCAAATGAAGCATAAACAACCAAAACAATGTCCCTTCGATTTAATTCCAAGACAAACATATTTACTACCACAATCAGGACAATAAACACCCTCGCAAGTCGATATGGCGTTCTTTCATACCAATGAGGCTCTGTTCCTAGTACAAGAACACGTTTACCATCTTCGCGGATATGATTGAACTCACTGTAGAGAAAATAAGAATCAAGTTGTGAGAAATTGATTTGGAAGAGGAGCTTACCATTCGAATTCGACATCGGTGCAAGGACAATTCTCAACGATCTTGTCTGTAAGTTTTTCTTAATCTCCAACCACACAATTAGCATTGCGCGTCCTACGATGTTACAGCGCCTATGGAAATGGACATTAGTAATCGACATCCCCATGGTGATGTTATGAAACAGAAAACAACGTACTCGAAGTCCAAACAAGCAGACTTCTTCTCTTTCGATACTGGATCCCCATAATTCAAAGTCATCATGATTAGGAGATCATCAACATCCAGAACACTTACAAAGAAGAAACATCAGTCAAATCAAATCAAAAAGAAGTAACCGCTCACATTTCCTCATCGTAAGAGACCTAAAATCAAAATGAATAGCAACCGCTCCATTTGACCTCACCCTATTCCCAAGCAAGGTAAACCTTCTATCATTGTCTTCCGGAACAGTTACAATCGCATTAACTCTAATCCCATCCGAAAACCTGCATTCCTTCCACCTCAATCCTTCATCCATACTAAACAACAACCCATCCCTCGGTTGCTCATCATTAACAATAATCAAAATAGATCCTGAATCTCCAAATTCCCACATATGTGCATCTTATGAACTTCTTCCCATGTGAATCCTATATCACAACTTAGGAATGTGTCACATTGATCGTAAGATGTTCGCCAACATTGCCTACGGTCGCTCAAGGATCAGTACATTCAGTGTATCCGTGAGTATGAAGGGCGCATTTCTGTAGAGAGATTGAGATTCACGTAAGTATAGGATACGATATGAGAATATATGCGTACTGTTTTATCACGATCATATTTTCTGCCTAACGAGTCGGCCAAAGGCGGTGTTAAAGGATTTCAAGTTCCACCTAAATTAAATATGAAAAACTAGTCAGAAAGATAGAGGGAAAAAAAGGAAGCAAAAAAACATACCATCGTTATGAGTAATTCTACTCTGCAACTTCTTTCTGCCAGTAACGGTTGATTCACCGGGATCAGCAACACCATTGATAAGCGCAACCCCATCCAACCCAATAACCTTCTCAAAATCAACATAACCTTTATTCTTATTAATATGTTCAACCGGAAGCCCAAACTAAGTTCTATTCGAGTTTGAGTTCAGAATATTTCCCCAATATGGATCCGTGGGTGGTTCTGACGTTGTCATGTGTAGGAAAAGTGAGCGAGTACTAGGTTCCAGGACTGTATATGCCTAAATGCGGAAAAAAAAACAGATTCAGGTTTTAACGTGCACAAGAGTTATAAGGAGAAATATTGGACGTACATGTGCGGCGGGATGCCTACTAGGGGGGAATTGACCACTCGCAAAATGATTACCATCCAACGACGCCTGCAGTTCCAACGCCCTTTTTTCTTGCAAATACTACTGAAAAAAAAAGTCTAAACACCCATTAATCGAAACAATATCTCACAAAAGACCTCACCTCTGCAACAGCCAAAAACTGTGAAAACTTGGCAAACCCAACAACACTATTAAACAACCTCTTCCTGTTCTCATAATAAGGCGCGCCAGCCACCAATTCCATCGGATCCACTCCAATACTTGACCTCCAAATGTATTTGGTGGTGTTTTCCGGATGCCACGCTTGACCGTAGTTTGTTGCGTATAAGAATTCGTTGGTATCGATTTAAGATATGCTCTATCGTTGGCAAATTTGTGATGATAGAATGCGAGGATACGTTTGTCTTTGAAAAGTGGTGTCCGTTTTACCGCTGGACTGATGGATGGAACCATCTAGAAGTCGAGCAAGTATAGTCTGTTTTTTGTGGATTAGGAGAAGGATCTTAGTAAAGGTAGTAACGTACTGGCGACCTTTTGAAGTACACGTATTGAACAATCTGGGATTTGAAATCTTACCGTAGTTCATATTGGAAGTTTCTTGAACCCTGCAGCACGTTTAAAGCCTTTTGGTGCATCCTCGTGTTTAGGATGAGCGACCCAATCAATATCATGATTAGCATATATGCTAAACGTTCGCTACGATCAGCAGGTGGCCCACAGGCTCAATATGGAGTCAAGGCTTCGCATTCGTTGATAAGTCAAAGAGAAACTGAAATTATGATAAAGTCTACAAACACGGATTTATGGAGCCAAAACTTGTTCATCCTAACACCAAATCTCCAACGTTTTCCTGCGGATCAAGGAGATTTCAGAACATGTTCTAATTATAGTACATCCTTCCCGGCAATTTCGGACAATGCAGCATAGCAATGGAGGTGGACATGCTATCCAACAGGTAGAGCTCAAGTCATCAAGAAATGGAAATGTTGGGACGATAGTGGCCGCAGAAAAATATTTTCGAATCTTTTCCGATCCTGACAAAAGTCAGTGATCACGTAAACAAGTGTTGAAAGAAATCTGTCAGTCTTGACGTACTTTTTGTAATGGTGAAGCAGGGGGGAAGACCACTGCAGTACATGGGAGAGACCAGAATTTTCTTCACGTACCAAAAGGACACTTGCCGAGTGTTTCCAAAAGCATGTTTACAATGTGTTATGTGAACAATAGTCAGTGCAAGAACACAAGCTACGGAAAGCACAATTTGGCAAAAAGTGTGCTCACCAATGGCAGCACCGTGGGGCGTCATAAAAGGATGAGCATTCTGTATTCTCAAAGTTATACAAAAGAACAGAATATATTAGCTACGACAGTGATCAAGTTTCGCTGATAAACTGAATGCGCACCTCTAAATTAGTCGTTGCGAAACAAAAAGAGAAAGAGAACAAGGATTATTCTCCCTTCTCTGACTATAGCATAAGGGCAAAAGGACAGGATGTCCATTCTGCTTTAGACCGTAGTGGAGGCCAGAATGGCCATTCCATCTAAATAAAGAGAACAGGCAATATATAGCAAAAGGACAGAATGTCCATTCTGCTTCAAACCACGACAGAGACCAGAATGGCCATCCCGTATCCGACTAGTAAAAGGACTACGACCGTGACGTTGAGATTAGGAATTGGTCTCAACCTCACGTGTCACAATTCGAACACAGCACGTGGGTTTCCTGGAGATTCGCAGGCCACATTCAGGGTCATGTGTTATTCCCAGGCAATTCCAGGCGATTCCTGACAATTTTTATCGGACATGTTCAGGGTCGTGGAAAGACAAGCACATTAAATTGTTCTTTAGGATTTACTAACGCTATATTAATATATAATTATTGACAATGAAATAGAAGAATAAGAAAGATGGTTTGAAGGATAAGAAACAGTACTAAAAGAAAGGTAACAACATTGGACAACTGTAATAACCAGGGATGATGAGCGAATCCAATACTGAAAGCGACAACGTGAAAACTGACGCTAGAATAATCAGGAAAGGTAGCCTTGGACACCCCACCTGAGTCGGTCATGAGGGCACACTTCAAGATATCCATCCAAGTGCTGATGGATCGCAAAAGATTATTCTCAAACACTTTCAACGGAGATTTATTAGTGGCCGCAAAGGTTGATTCTAGATCAATTAGGCGGTTGAGCAGCTTCACAAGCTGGTAGAGAGTTATAAGTTCAGAAAACGAATGATTAAATTGAGAACACTAGCTTTGTCTTGACGCTCCTGCACTGTAGGTATGTAGGTAGTATGATTAATTAACTCCCTTATGAAACGGGAGTTCAAAGCACCCTGACGAGGGGACCGTGGCTCTATCATAAATTAGTAGAGAGTAACATGGACCGCGAACTGGGAAAAATATACTGAAACTTACCAGGTGTAGGAGTGGAGGGAGACCTAAATCGGGACAAGCAGTTACGTCGAGGAGTCCTGGGGGAGCCGAGAGTAAAGGGAGATTTCAAAACAGCTATGTGGTTGTGAGTTCGTAAACGGTTAAATTTAGCATTGGTTTAAGATGTAATTATGTAGAAAATAACCTACCTGTTTCAAAGGTTTCAGACAGTGGATCGGTGATGAAAGGATCTTGAGCAAGAGACTGAGGGGACCTGGAGGAGTGGAGAGAAGAGGGAGGCGTCAAAACATCTCTGTGGTGATGAGTTCCAGGCTCTCCGTGAAGTTGAGCGGGCGTGCTTGGCGTGTCAGCGAGAACTGGAGGTTTGATTTCAATGTATAGATCTGTGGTTCTGCTCGATATCAACGCCATGGTACAAAATAAAAGAACAAAATACCTAAGGTGGGAGTCAAGGGCTCGCAGTCTGTATCAAGATCGTCTGAGTGAGGACTCAGATTGTTGGAATGGGTTTCAGGCATTTGTTGAAAGCGGGGTGTCGTATGAGTATGAATAGGTGCTAGGGGTTAATGTTTAGCACTGCCCTTTTAAACTTGAGCTTGCAATACGCTACTGCCGGTCGATCCATGGGATGTGTTATCTTTTGTGACCAAAGTACAAGGCTCTCAATTTCTTTGAGGGCTTCAGTCGGCTGGTTGTCGTTAGGATGACGATGGGTCAACCATTTGTTGACTTAGGGTCACCTCAGGGGAAAAGAGAACCCTGTGGCAAAACATTTTTCTCACAAAAATATTTATTGTGGGCCTAATCCAGATGAAAAGGATGTTGTACTTACCAGGGTTTCTGTTGTATTTTTTGTTATTTTAAAGGAAATTCTTTGAACTTTGAATTGGGGACTAGCATATTCCTTAGATATAAATATTGAGGTAGAATATTTTGCGAAAATCCAACCTACCACGCGATATACCTATTACGCCTTTTCACCACACCAGACGAGAGTCCTGCGGTCCTCCTCCTTCTCCTTCTAGTAGGATTAAAAACCTACGTTCATACCTCTACTGCCACTCGGACCGCCCCAAGTTCTCCTCCTGTGTCATTCGATCTTAGGCTCTCAGCGAGCACCCAGTATTGGAAGGCGTCTTACATAACAGTAATCAAAGGATGTTCGAGGCCAACATTGATGTTATTGACCGCAACATCACCAATCGGTTCTACGTTGGATTCTATGAACAGAATCCAGCAAACAGGGGGTCGATGCCAATGAACAAGTCCATATTCAGAAAGTATGGCGTTCAATGGCGAGGTAACATCGTCGTGTTACGGCGAAGTGCTAGTATTCGTCGGGCATATGTACATGTGCGATCGACCGATGTAGCTCTCATCCGTTATTTGATTTCCCAGTTGAGTCGGCTGCATTTGTTATCATTCAACACTCTACTCACCACATAACAGGCTTGTTCGCAGGGGAGGTGCCCCAGAGTCAGATATGACGTTTGTTCGAGGCTGAGCAGTCCACGCCGGGTATATTGGATAATGTTGTTGGAGAGTCATGTCTAGAATCCTATTAGATATAGCTTATCGATAATTAAAAATTCACCTACGCATTCAATGAATTTACATGAGACCTCGCCCCGAGCTCAGCAACACCGCCCCTGATACCTGGAGTTTGAACAGTATAAATTGGTAATGAAGCACGAACCCGTTTCCTGTAGCATAAATTAAATAAAATAAGATTTCTTGTTCATTCTCTACAGTAGAGCTGTAAGGCACGTTTACTACTAAAAAAAGTACCATCTCAATCAACTATTAATCCAGTTAGAATATTCTCCCTGCCCCGGATTGAATGTTACTTCAATCACATCTACATATCCAAGCCATTCAAGCGATGCGAGCTTCATATTCTCTACATTTCTTGGTAATAAGATCTCTTCCAATGACAACCTAAGGGCAAGAAGACTGTGGCTGTTAAGATACAGTGACCGCAAGGTAACAGATGCTTGAGTGTAAACAGAAAAATGACGGTCAGATAACTCCTCGAGCGTCACGAGGAGCTTGAAGAGGTCACGCGGATGACTGTCAGTCGTAGTTGCCCACGTTTTAACGATCCAACTGTTTTTCATTTGCCAATATCGGTTTTCTTCCAGGGTTCTAACTAAATGTTGAACAGCCTTCAAGCGTTCGTGAAGTTTGTATAAACCCACGAGAGCGGTTTCCACACCTACACCCACCCACTGTATTTCTTCGACATGGGTGCCGAGCTCCAGGACGTGACGACCTTTTCCGTGATAGAATTGTAAACTTCTTGCCAGGAACAAGCTCCAATGATCTACAGAGAGGAGAATAGTGCTCATGGTAAATGCAGTCCTTATATGATCAAGTCAATAATCAGAACAATTTCAAGCTTCTAAAATCTTACCGCTGTAAAGAACCAAAAAGTCGAAAGTTAACCATCAAGATCCCTCCATGATTGATGGAAGTCACTAGATGATTGATGAAGTGTCTTAAGGATGATTACTTTATCTTCGTCACCAATGTCCGTGGATGCTGCGACTTCTTGGACAACGTTGACTAAACTATTTTCCAAGACCTGGGTGTTATTGGCCAGTGAGGTGAGAATATTGGCTTGCTCTAAGAGCCGATCAAGGTGTTGGAAGGGACAAACAATGGGAATAGAAGACGTTTTTGGTGCGTGAAGACCCCAAAGCAGAATGGTGACAAAATCGAGAGTCAAAACAAGGGCGAGGACAACAACGAACTTCTTGGAAGGCTTCCGAACACCTCCGGATTGAATTTCATCTTGTCTCTGAAGGATTTCGATCCTTTTGGGTGCAGCGACAGTTGGTTCAGGAACGAAACCTGAGTGAAACAAGACAATAAGTCAACGGAGAAGTTGCGGAAAAGATGTTAACAGACTGGGTTGACTCTGCACCTGGGTAAGGATGGCTTTGAGAGAAGCAGGTTCAGGAAAGATTATTTCGTGACTGGATGGCTCAGGGTGCAAACCTAGGTTCAAATGACATACTTGTCACTAAGTCACAAAGAAATTAAGCAAAGATTATTTACAGACCTGATGGTGAATTGGCGGAGTCCATGAGAGGAGTAGAGAATGACTTGGATGATTCAAGTCTTGACTTTTTACTGAGGCGACTTGAATCAGAAGGACTGAAAGAAAAAGAGGGTATATCGCTGTGAAGGCGTTTCATAGAGTGCAAGGATCACTTTAAGAATGTTTGTTGGTTGAGAAGGGGGATAAAATCTTTGAACAGGTGCACCGTGCTTTTAAAGCGACATGCAGGTCCAATCAACCTATATGATGGAAATAGGAATGGTGTAAAGGAACGGTGTGCGCAGGGTCTTGTGTCTTTGTGTCTTTGAATTTTTCTTTGACCTCTATATAGATGCCACACGGCCCACATGATAATAAGTGACAAATGCGGTCCAATTAATCACTAAAACAAAAACAGGAGTGTTTTTTGAAAAAAAGAAGCGTCAGGGTAGTCTATTCATTCGAGCAACGGGTTTGCTACTCAACTATGCGCCCCTGAGATACGTAGTTAATCGGCCTTTGAATAGGTTAGCAATCAGGATGATTCAGTTGAGAATGATAAAGTGTGCTCGCCACGACCGTCATAACGATTACAGAACAAAGGGGGAGAGAGCAAATAAGGATTCCTGTCCTCAGAATGTGACAGACCAGAATGGCCATTCCACCCTGACTGGACCAAGTTAAGTAATTAGAGAACAAGAAATGTTCTCTTTTTTTTTGGTGTAGCAAAAGGACAGAATGTCCATTCTGCTTCAGATCACAGCGGAGGCCAAGATGGCCATTCATGATCAGTGTGTGGTATAAGTCGTACCAACTACAAACTACCGACTCTGCAGTTTGCAAATATATACAAACACTGATTCTCACACCCCTTTGTTCAAACGTCACTAACATACAATGTAGCCGTGTACCTTATGATGTAACTGTTTTACTTCTTCCTTGTATTCCCATCTTACTTTCACCATATTCGGCACTATGACCTCGATATGTAAATATGTACCTACACTCAATTCTGAAATAGAGCTCTTGCTCAAATTCTACGATGAACGTTTATCTTAAACGAGTTATCCAGACTTCAGATGGTTAAACATGTCACAATTCGTGGTGACATTTGCAGGCCAACATGTATCAGGGTCGCAATTTCACACAGGCCATTCACAGGCCACTCTTAGGGTCACAACGAGATACGCTGGCAATCACATTTCACTATCCAATTACTGTACGAATATAGGGAAATGGGTGACGATGAATTCAGTGAATCTTGTTGTATAAGGCGAAAATCCGGATAACTTGAAGGACGATGAATAGTAGAAAGGAAGCCTTTGCAAGCTGCATAAGTTGATGAGCAAAAATCGCATATGGAAGAGACAATATGTGCACTGACCTGGATGAAACGATCTACCCCAGCATATATTTTGAACAGAAGTTCAAGCACCTTCAAATGAGATTTAGGAACTAATCGAAAGAGAGATGAAAGTCAGGGCACTAACAGTGGCCTGATACTCTTGTTGCTGGGTACAGGGGTGGTTGATCCCGTGGGGTCATGTGGCGAATAATTTCTCACGGACTATATGGTGCCTGATCAGGAGCTGAACGGAAAAATCTAGTAGCTTAGAGTCTCTTAGAGCAATCTTTATAGAGTGGTTCCCAGGAATATTTATTAACCCATACAGCATAAAATTATGTCACGTCTACTATGTGATTGGAGCTTCCCGAATTTAATGATCATAATTGATCCTTTCCAATGCATTTTCCAAGTTTTTCATTTGTGATTCTGGTGCGACATCAGACGGCTGGGTTACTTGATACAGGAGAGCATTAAACTCTGCCCTGTATCTTGAAAGTGCTGTTGTGGCCGCTATTACGTGTGCAAGTGCCTTGTTACGGTCGACAAGAGCGTTTCGCAACAGATTCCGAGTATCTTCAATGTCCTGCAAGATCTCCTTGTTCTAACCAATTTTAGTCCATAGACTGCGAAGAACATCTCTATATGCGCGAATATTCTTCCGTTCTTCGGCGTGTATGAGGTAATGGAGAGTGTTGAGATGTCCTTCAAGCACGATGACGCTCGCATGTGAATGAGAGAGGTCCACCTTCAGCTGGAGAATCTCGGATTCAGCACTATTCATGGCATTGCGAACGGTGGAGACCTTGAATTCTAACGGTAATGAGTGGCGTGATGTCGCTTGCACCCACGGGAATGAGTTTGTCGGGAGTGGTGAAGTAATTGCTCGCATGATGTCGTGATTGTTCATCAATAATCTAAGTTTCCTCTAAGTTACTCTTTCATTGGCATAAAAATGGCGATCAAGCTCACCTTTCCACCGAGAACTCAACTGCAACATGTAGATGTTGTAGTGACGATGCAGAGGAATTGGCTCCTTCAACAAAGGTTACCAGTAGATCAATAGCTTCTTGTTTACGTTCAAGAGTACTCGCTTGGTACGAATGCAATAGGTTGATGGTGATAATCTCAGCCATTTTTACTTCAAACGAAATACCTGATCCAACGGGATTGATGTTCCAATCCAAGGAATCGTGAAGGAAATTGAATGGCGTTTGGTTTGGTTTCTGAACTTGCGGAATCAAGGGAACATCTACATCGTATGTAGGTCGAAGACATATGGTGACATTTGTAAATGGAGGAATCTTGCAGAAGAGGACATATGTCTGAGACACCATGTGAGCCGCTCCAAAGAGGACGACAATCAAAGTGGCTGGGGACATTGCAAAGAATCTGAGTAGTAAATTGACCTCCAGTTCAGTGGCAAAGAATGACACAACGGGCAAACAGACTTACATCAGACAAGAAACAAGATATCGGACGACGCGAAACATGGGGGTCAGGCAAGAAACAAGATATTGGATGACGCGAAACATGGGTAGTTCTTTCAGGCCAATGGTTTGTGTTCTTTTCAACACGCATCGGAGACCCCTGGCACTGACAAAAAATACATAATCTCTCCCCTTAATCTTGATGGATGTATCCGGTGTGGCAAGAACCCATCGAACATTGCGACCATTTCCAAAGTTTATCCATAGTTTCTGGTCGCTTAGGGTTTTTGTGTCGGAATCCAGGATGTCGACAATGTAAAAACTCCTATCTGGGATCGATGTCTCGTCTGGGACTTCGGGTGGCTTGGAGATTGCAGTTGTAGTGCGTTCGTAAAACCAAGCCAGTGGCTCGTTACTTTTGACAAGGACATGAGGGTAGTCAAAAGGGGAGCAATCCACTGAAGGCTGAAAAATTGACATCAGTGCTCTTCAATATAATAAATGAATGTAAATCATACCGGATTTATGTCCACTACTACTCTGTTCCCAGACCCATTACTCCCTCTATCATTATTGATGGGGATGGGAAATGGAGTTAGATTCCCTTCGCCGGATGGGACAGTGGGAGATGGGCTTCGACGGGGGATAGTGGGAGGTGGGTTGTCGTCGGTGGGGTCAGAAACTTGGGGTGCAGATGATAAAGAAATGGAGGGTGCCCGTATACCAATTCAATATGATGGTAGGGCGTGCAATTTACTAACTCACATCAACGCTGGAGCCCACGGCTGGATAAGGGTGTTCAAAAAAGGTTGGATTCGAGGAGGATTTTTTGACTCTTAGGTTGAACAGTTGCTTCCCAAAAGTGGCAGACATGACAGAATCAGTCGCGTATCGTGGTCCTCTGATTATATAAATAAGGGCGATGAACAAGGAAAATGGCCTAGCCTAGCTTAGCAGCCTCGGGTCCAGCATCAATCAACAGAAATTCCATTAAAGCTTGGCGTTGATTTCAACGTGATCATGATGAACTTTATACAACATTCACTGAATCCCAACTTTGTAAATACATGATGTTTCGGAATCCCAGCCATTCAGAATTTCAAGAATGACAAATTGAGATGGTGGAAGGGCAGTGCTTAATACGTGTGTGATGTCAAAAAACTGACGAATGTGATGAGAACGACGGAAGGTACCATTAAGAACAGGAACAATGACGTCTGTTGGCACGATAGGCGGAGGAAGATTGCCAACTGTGTGGAACTGCGCAAGCGATCCCCGACGAAGAGAAGTGGGAAGAACGGTATTTTTAGGGTAGATCACCCAGAGAGTAAAATCTTTGGGAGATGAAGGGGCGGAAGGAGGATGGTACAGGCTAAGCGCGTTAATGAGGGATTTCTTCGGCAACTTTAAACCCAAATGACCGCGTCCTGAGAGCTTCCAGCAGCCATTGTCTTCGTTATTACCCTCAACGACCGCTGAGGGTGTCGCACTACTGCCTGGGTTGTCTTGAATGGTGGTTAGAGACTTGACCGCCAGGGCGCCATTCCTTGGACTGAGGAGATCTTGGCTGCTGTGAATTCGACCTAATGCTTGCTCTATGGAGCTGAGGCGTGAGTGCATCGTGAGTATGTGAAAGGGGAGTGGAAAGATAGCGCGAAGGTATTGATGACGCGAATGCAGTTCTTGTAGATAGTGCCAACTAGGTGGATAGAGGAACAAAGCGCCGAAAATGGTATGAATGTAAAGATAAATATGAAAGGCCGAAATGAATCTGTGTAAAAGCTGCAAGCTGGGATTAGAATGACTAGACGGGAGAGGCATGCTCAAGAATATACATACGTTGACTCGTTGCAAGTCAGGCTGAGATGGTAATGTGCGGCGTTCGTTGAATGCAATATCAACTGTGGGCTCCGAAGCGAGTTGCATATTTTGGGAAAAGGTGGACGTAGGAGCTAAGACCTGAGGTCTAATAATTAGTAAATATATAAGGGGTTGTCCCACGAAGAAAAAGCACACTCACATGGATATTGCTAGATATAGCAGGTGTTGTGTGTTTTCCCTGTGCAGGGTCGCGTAACATCTCAAAGGTTCATAAAACACTTCTTCATGTAAGAGTCAAAGCCAGTATGGCTCTGCCTGGCGACAAGGCTCTATGAGCCAGTGGGTGAGCATGAGGTGGAAAGGCCTGAATGGCCATTCTAACATGTGTGTATTTTGAGAGAGAAGAGAAAAGAGAAGAGAGAAAATGATGTAGTCATGTGATCAATCCATCTGATGGGACTTCATCCAAACTAGGCGTACATACGATTTTATTCTTTGTCTTTGTTCTATTATGTGTCAAAAATGGATCCCCTTCTAACTGCTTCCTTCATTTCTTATCCTTTAACCCACTGAAGGCTCCCCATGAGCCAATACTCCCTCGAAAAATATATCAAACTCCCAAGGCAAGTTAGTTCTATTGGTTTTTCGGCAGACGGTACCTTCCTGGCCATATCTTTCATTGATGAGGTCCAAGTTTGGGAAACAAAAAATTGGATACTTAACCTGCGCATACGGAGACGCTCAACTCGCGTTCTCTCTCTCCTTTGGGACTCTTGGGGACGACTATGGTTTGGCTCGCGCGATGGGGTTATGTCGCTGATAACGTTCAGCGACGAGGTATGTATGTCTCTAGAGATGTCTGTCATCTATTGCTTATAGACGATCCTTAGGACTACTGTATGCAGGGATTTCTTGTTTCATTAAACCCTGTACAATTCGTTGCAACGAACTCCACCATACGATACATGGCATGTGGAAGTGGTGCCAAAATTACTTGTGGAGGCTTAATCATTTACACTCGCAATCCAACGTTGAGGATCTCGGAAGAATTCTCTACTCTCTCGCTTCACCACAGGACGAATCAGATACTATGGAGGTACTTGTTACCGGGTTGACATGGGTAGAAAGCAAACTAGTAGTCTCGTTAAACATCAAGGGATGGCGTACGTCGTTTGCTCACTTTTCATACATTCGTATTTGCTAATACTGATGAAAGGATTTGGACTATCGATGACAAGCACCATACCATCGACAGCAAGGTAGATGGGTTGGACCCGCCATTCCTCCTAGGTTATCCTTGTTACGCTGTTCGTTCTCATAGCGAGGTCCGCGTCCATAATATCCTTGAAAGGGTTAATGATAGGTGTTTGAAAAGCCCAATTGGAAACATCCCACGTTGGGCTCCTATGATTTGGGCTCATGGGACCTCTGCACTTCTGACGGCAACCAAAGGGAAATTGTTGATGTGGCATGTATTGAACCGTACAGATAAAGTAATTGACATAGGTGGTGAGAGACTTTATATAGCGTATGTAGTTGTCTCATATTAAACCACGTTTTCCACAGGACACGACTTAGTCTCGCACCTTGCTGTAAGTAATGTTTCCCTTAATGACCAGGTACTTTTTACTGACTACTGAACAACAGTGGAGTAGTGTTAGAGAAAACCGACAACTAACACATTGTAGAATTGCGGCAATATCAGCTCAGGATCTGAAAAAATTTTATTCCAAAGGTGAGTTAGCTCACATAACTAACCCGAAAACCTTTCTAAGAATCCTGGATCCCCCAGTTTCAAAGCCCACAATACACGTCAGATCTCCCTCTCACTATTTATTTTTAGTTCTATCATTCTTCTTTTGGGACTCAGTGTGCATCTGATTATGTCATAATATATCAATTCCCACAATTATAGTTGTCTCTTGCTCCTGTCCCTCATTAACATTTCTTTCTGCTCACAACCAACTGTAAAGTCATTTCCGTGCGAGAGAATTTTTAACAATGAGTGTCTCTAGTGAGTATCAGGTCTCACTCGTCACGCCATTTGGTCTAATATATCGTTAGATTACACGAGACCTCAAAACGAGATTGGACAGACAATTTTTGAACCCTATCTTCGTGCGAACGACAGTAAGACGTGTCATTTTCTTAGATTTGTAGTTTTTCTCATACTCCTCTTCAGAAACATTTCATGGTACAGATGCTAAGCTCATCTGTCAGCTGAAGTCTCTCTATATCTCTGCCGAGAACCGGGACCAATTCGTATCACGCAGTCAAAGTGAACCTTTGGTTATTAGCACACCAAATGCGGATTATCTGCCAGAGATCCATCTTGGCCATCAAGTAATATCAATGCGTGAGGATGGGAGATGGGGTGTAGAAGACTGGGCACAATGGCCGCAGTGGTACTTTGACGGAAACGAACATTTCCCTTTCATTATGCGCAAACCTACGTCAGATGAGATCACAAACCACCCTCTTCGCTTGCTTTGGTTTAATCTCACAGAACACAATTTTACTCCGCGTGTTGTTGGTGGAACTCTCGGTTGCCTGGATTTCAACATTGCGGAAGGAATTCGAGAAATTGCTGCCAAGCTTCGAGAGGATGCGAAGTTCCAGGGATGTCAAAATGGAAATCAATGGCAAAAGCTCCAAAACTCTATCGCAAAAGTGCGCCAATGCGTTGCAAGTCTTCGTCATGAACAATCATTTCTCGATTTGATGATAACATTCGCTGCTGCCCAACGATATTGCCTCGAGACGAAGGCACTTCTTGATAAAATTACGATTTGGGATCAAAAGCCTTTGTCCGATGACTACCCACCAGCAGACACAACTCTTCTTGGGTGTGTTACTGACCGCCTCCCAGTTGTATATGCCATGTATGAGAAAGGTGTACCCGTATGGTTGGTTCGTCCTGTGTCCCACGTTACTCCAGAAACAAACATCAAGTTGCAAGGATATCTGGTACACCCTAATCAACGAGGAATATCGATGCGTCGGTGGTCAGGTGGTCCTATCTTTTACCAGGGTCCTTTGACGCATAAAATGCATCTCACAATTGAGCAATGGAAACCTGGAACTACTGACATGACGAAGTTCGATCAGACACCATCTCCCCAGACACCACCTCCCAATACAACTGCAGAGAAAACGCAACAGAAACATCAACGCTACCGAAAAGAGGATAGTGGAAAACGCCGCGTCGAACCTTGCAAGTGATTTGTTTATTTGTCTAATTTAAATTTGACATTGTTCACAGATTCCAAAGCAGAAGCTCTTTCTCGGGTCACGCCCAAAAAACCCCAACTCAGCGTGAACACCACCCTTTTCAAACCCCTCGACTCTCCACATGCCTGTCGTTCTCCAGCTGTTTGGGAGAATGCATTAGCAGGGGTTAATACCGACGTTGCTCATCTGAAGGACAACCATCCTCAATTTTTTATCCTCAAAGGGTACGCGTTCCCACCACCACACATCTTTTGCGGAGATGACTCAGAGAAAAACATGGAAATGACGTTGGCTTGGCTCGTTGTCCGACATCTTTGGGTAGAAGAAATGAACAAAAAGGACTCACGTCCCCTTCACCGGACGCTTGCTTATCCTTCTGCCCAACAGTGGTGTAATTTCCTGCGTAATGTCGCTCTCGACTTGGAAATTGTTCGTGCCGATAAACGAGAAATACCCAAGGTCTCAAGTCAGGGCTCAGTATCACGTTCAACACGTCGCGGAAGCAAATTGAAAGAGGCAGCAAAAGATATTTTTCAGATCCACGTTCCATGCAAAAACGCGTTGCGAACCATCATGTGGGATGGGCGTATGGTTTGGTTGCACCATGTAGTTGACTTTCCTTTATCCAATCGTCAAACTGTCATTTGGGATGTCCAGGAGCACAACTTTCGCATGGATATCTTATCTCTTGACTGTATACTTGTTCCTGGATTGTGGTCCACACCTGAAAGTTCTCGTGAACGCGAACGGAAATTAATGACCCTCTTCCCTTCTGAATGTCTGGTAGGATTCGAACTCCCTTCCGACTCAACTGGCCTTGGTGATTGTAATGATTCGGAATGGTTCGTGTACGTCAAAGCTCTTTCCGACCTAGTCCGTGACTGGCCCGGTCAATATCCCAAGCAAATTGCAAGTCTGTGCGACCAATTCGTACCATGGGATCAATCTGAAAGGGAGAAAGTGGAATCCTTAGTTACCAAATATTATTGTCAGACCTACTTTGAATATTTCTGCAGGGCTCCTTGTTTACCTCCCACCATACCTACCAGAATATAATTTTGTCTCTCCTTCTTGTGTATTATAAAATATATTAATGTGTGTTACATCAAAAAATCTTCATGAGTTGGCACATGCTGAAAAAGAAATTGCATCACATGATTGACCCAACGATGATGGGATCAAGATATGTGATGACTTCAACTCATCAAACACGACCATCTCCTTCGACACCCCAACTAATGACTATCGTAGCGGTGCTCACGCACCAGTCCCCGACCCAGTGATATATATATATTTGGGAGTTGTGACACTAAAGTTTCATGTTCATATGTAATATAAAAGAAATTGATTTTTGTTGGTTGTTGGTTCAGATACTAAGCGGCATGTTCTCTTCAAGCCCCGAGCAGATTGCTTTTTGATACCATAAAGGCTACACAAAAATACAAATGATGAGTTTGGTAATTTTGGTTCCTTATCAGTTCCTATCCTTTGCTCGCACAGACTCGCTGCCTCCGCCAGCTCGTGTGTGCTCGCCGCCCGAGGCCTGAAAGGTCAAAGTGGCATACCACAAGGCTTGTTCAAAATTCATCTCACTCTCATTCAACCATACTCCAGTCCACCTTTGAACAAGGCCTTCAGCGCTAAACACTCTTGTAGGAGTAGGAAGTATTTCAGTCAGTCCCAATTTCTATTTTTTGTTACACCCAGGTTATGCCCGAAGACACTTTCCCTTTCCCTTTCCCTTTCCCCTCTTCCTCTTCATCATGAATCATGATTCATTCTCAAGACACGAGTGTCAATGGTCACGTGTAATGATCTAGAGAGCAGTCCAGAAATTCTGTTTTTAGATTATTTATTCTACAACGTTCTACAATGTTCCATCAGGAACCATCTGATGGGAAGTGTATGCAGGTGGAAGGGCACGTTTGGTGCAAACAGAACCCTCCTCTAGCTTCGCTGAGTCGGGGACCTTTTCCTTCACTAACAGAATGGCCATCCCTGCCTTCAACCACAGAATGGCCATACTGGCCTTCGACCACAGAATGACCATACTGGTCTTCATACAGAACGGCCGCAAGTTTCCAAGAGGATGGGCGTCTCGGCTTTCTTAACGTATTTTATCGGATTTGGCTCGCGACACCATCATCCCTTGTTCCAAGAATGGTACAATAGGAGGGAGTTTTCTTTGTTACATTCTCACCATTGTCTTTTTACTTCATTCCAATGGTTAGTAACAGGTTCCATCCACTTTTCTTGAATGCTCACGTTTATAGGTAATGCCTAATCCTACACAGGCGAGTGGTCTAAGTGCATCAGGCAGTGAGTTCGAATGATTTTCTATGTATATAAATCAACTATCAACTATTGCATTTAGTGGCCAAACGCAAGAATAAGACTTCGCTTCACCAAGTGGGGCAGGCAGATAATATTTCAGATTTGAGAGAAGTGCGTACTTTCCTCTGCATGCAGAGCGTACTGATTTGTTATCTAGAGCATTCACGAGCTACTAGATTGGAAACGCGAGATAACTGCTGAGCTTCAAGATAGACGAGAGGCCCAAGAAGCGATCAATGAATCTCACAATGTAAAAAACGTCAGTACCCGTGCTATTACAACTTTGACTTTAATTGACTAACATTGCGTGTTAAGTCCGGTTTACACAAAATGGTGGAGAATTCGGAGCCTAAGATCCAATACCTCATTGAGCAGCTGAAGGCTGAGATGGACGAAAATCTCGACAAAAAATTGCGGTTGAAAACAGATTCGACGGAAGTAAAGGTAACTAATTGACTCACTATTTATCATATAGTTTTTAGTTTTTATATTCATTATCTTCTTCTACAAGGTATTGCTAAACGTTTTAGAGATGCATAAGAAGGAAATGGATTCGTTGGATCGTTCGCAACGTGACGTTCGGAGGGAAGTAGAAGATATAAAATTTCTTCTGGTAACCTAATATGCTCCCTTCTCCCTTACCAACATTCAAACTTTTTGCAGGAAGTCTGTACTCGCGTGGAGATCATCGCGAAAAAAGTAGAGAAAAAGCTGCAATATATTTTCGACACAATCTACGATATTACGTTTATTCTCTTACGGCCTTGGAAGGTGTTATTTTACATTAGTGAAGCCATACATGATAATTGGAAACGCTTCTTGGCGTCGTCTCTACGCCTTTTCAAGGCGGCTATTATTTTTCTACAAAAATTGGCTTTGCATCCTGTGTTCTGTCTTGGTGCAGCTGCTTTCATATCTGCTTATTTACTACTTTTTCTACCACCATTGCCATATTTCGGAATCACGGCAAATATTGGAGAAGAGGATTTATATTATTAGACCTAAATTTTATAATCGCCTTTAATGGGATTTGTTGTGGACCAAGGGATTTTCTTTTATCACGGACTTGAAATTGGTTTGGAACTAAGGAGCGGTGTTCCCTCTACCAGCTTCGATAGGATGCAACTCGCCATGAAGACCTTTGCGGTAGACGAGAAGAGTGTCAGCGGATACGTCGTACGTCTTTAAATACATGCGCCTTCACAATTGATATCAAATCTTCCAACAATCTACTCGGGCACGAGCTCGAGCCTCAGACACTGAGGACACAAATGCCGAAACGCTTTTCAGCCCCAGGCCTTCCTAAACCCAATCACTCCCAGATGTATGCGATTAAAAGCATTTTTCAGAAGCCTCTCAGCCTTAATCAAGGTCTACCCGGAACTGGAAAGACCGTTACTTCTGCATCGATTGTTTATCATCTTGCCAAAATGGATCCTGGTCAAGTTCTTGTTTGCACTCCTTCCAACGTCGCCGTTGATCAACTCACCGAGAGAATTCACTCCACTGGGCTCAAGGTTGTGCACCTCACTACCAAATCTCATGCAACGTTGGATTCGAGTATCAGTTTCTTGACGCTGCATCAACAAGTTGCCAATAACACTACCCACGATGATGGAAGGAAATACAATGCGTTGATTAAGCAGTGCGAGAAGGAGATTTTAAGCACCGCAGATGTTATTTGCTGACTTGCGTTGGAGTTGGAGATCCTAGGTTGAGCAAATTGAAGTTCAGGACAGTTTTGATCGATGAAGCTACCCAAGCTGCGGAGCCAGGTAGTTGTCTTGTCTATGGAGCGACTGACCGACTTGTTGAATAGCAACTCGGCCGGTTTGTCACTCTCCTGCGCGTGTCTGTAAGTAACATTGAAACAGGAACACTGTAGCCAGATCCCCATATGATTCCGTGAAGATTCCTTTTGTACTTCTTTCTCGGTTACTTTAGCGTTTGCTACCATGTTACCAGCCCCGTACGTTCATTTCAAACGGTTTCAATGTTTACATGTTGACGTCTCTATCATCATTGGCTATTCCTAGGCCTCAGGCTACTACTACAGAAGCAATAGCCACCTCACCCTTCGTCCTCTACTTCATCTCGTACAATCTCTTCAACGACCATCTCACTTTTTGGATGCTTTCCAAGAACAAAGAAATCCTCGCCCCGTTTGTGTTCATGTCAGAAATGGATACACTGAGGAGAAAATCCTAAAGACCAACAAATTGTCCTGCATACACTGTTCTCCGTGTAGCTGGATGTGCAAAATTAACAAGGCTGACGATTATGGCATTCAAACGAGAACGTTGAGCAAGTTCTTGACGGACGTTATCCTTCGCCGTTTTTTTGCGAGCGAAGCCAAGTCTTATTGCAGCGGTTGGAACGCACTGCACTTGAAGGATATTGGGTGGTGATTGGGTATGTACTTTTCTTAATTAGGGTCGGTATACCTCTATGGTACCATTTGCCAACCTTCAAGTTTTAATACTGGAAGGCTACGTCATCTTTATGAAGATTAATAATATGAACGTTCGTTTTCTATAATCCATATTAACAATCTCCTCAATCTCTCTTTCGCATCTCGCGTCTCGCATCCTGCATCACATACTATCTCTCAGGTCCCATGCCAATCTAGTCTACATCATCGCTCAAGTCCAACCTACCAAAATCTACAACATAGGAATCTAATCGCACGTCAAAGTTTCTTTCAAAATGGCAGAATACGCAGGCGACGTCGATGGCCTTGGTATTCTATGCCTCTTAGATGCATCCGAACACTTTTATGCCAGAAGTCCTTATGGGTTTTACCAAGAGTTGTATGAGTATTGGATTACGGTGAATTATGGAGAGAGTTATAGGATGCATTGTTATAATGGGATTTTGTTTAATCATGAATGACCATACCAAAGAAATGTAAACGTTGGTAGTGAATATGGCAAGATTTTGGTGGATATGAAGGGGGTTGGAAGAGTTTCCTCCTTGGGGATAGGTGTGCATCGATCTGTGTTACATTCGTTGAGTTCAAAGATGGGTTCGAGCCACAAGTGAAACGGTCTACGTCCACGAGGTAGTCGTGCAAGTGATGCACGACAACTGGAACGAGAAACAGGTATTCATTCATTCACATCCACAATAATCCTTATATTGACCAAACTAGTCATCACTCAGTACCCCCGCCTTCTCCGCGCAATTTCACCAGTCGAATACATCAACCACCGCACCTTTCTTCCTACAGATGATGATAACTTTGATATGCCTCGTCGTCGCTTCTTGGCGCTGGCAGCTGCTGCGCTAATCATGACCATCGTGGCCTCGTCTGGTGCAATTTTCATTTCATTCTTTTTATCTGCTTTTGACGCGTCTTCGTTGATGTGAGCTCTTGGCTCCACTCAATCGCAGCATGGTCAGTACATCAGCTGCTAAGAACATTGAAAATGCAGCAAAATAATTCACCTAGTTCCTCCGTTACATCTGCTCTGATTTCCTGCCCATCATTTTCCTGCTCATCATTGGACGTTCCTCGACATTGCATCACGGAGTTATCGTTATCTTTGGTAAGCCTCCCATTGATTTATATTAAGGAAAGGAAAGGGTTCGCTTACCGACGTTTGTTGTACGCGTACGTGCGTGTAGGGTGTGAACGATGGAGAGAGAAAGAGAGAGAGCGCCTGATTGTTCGCTATTGTTTGTATCTAACTGGAATCGATTAAGCTTTCAGTCGCAAGTACAAACAAACAGCTACTCTCTTGAGCTCAGTCCCACTCAATTGTGAAAGCATCTCTTCTTCAGGAACTCTATGGAACTGAGGAACAACAGCCTGCCACAGTTGATGTATATCCCGATCATTCATCAAATGACGCTTGGAACTTAGTTCACAACTCCCCACCGTCCACACGACCAGTCTTCTTGATTTTTGTTGTATAATTTACGAAGTTTTGTACAAAAATTTTCCCTCAACACCCTTTGATTCGACTCTGCCTTCGATAATCCTGTAGGACTATCGCGTCGACGCTCTGATAATCCTACAGGACTATCATAGCTTTATTCTGATCATGCCAAATGTAAAATATGTGACATATGTCACGAAAACCCTTTGATAAACTTGGCGACATATCTATACATTGTTGTAGGTCAATGACGCATCAGTCTCGTCCCTATAATTCAACGTACAATAATTATCAAAATTCTGGTCATGCATTTTTATACAAATATAATCCCATTACCTCCGTCAGCAACCCTTAGTGCTGCAATTTGTGTGCTGAGACTCGAATATCCATTCCCAATAAACCCTCCTTTTGCTCTCCGGGCAACGTCTACCCCAACGCTATAATCACTCTCACCTTTACCCCATTTTCTAATTCTACCCACATCACTGCTTCCAATAACCCTTTTCATCGCTCCTCCCAGCCAACCATGCTTCCTAGCCCACAAGTCAGTCATTCATTACTGCTTTTTGAGTTTATAAAACTGTAGGTAGACACCAGGATGATAGATAGCTCCGTCATGAAGGATGAATAAAGTTCGGGCACGAGGATGATGTAGTACTTGATACGAGATTGCTGAACGTATACGTTGTAAAGGAGGGTAACGGCGTAATTGCATTGAACTAGCGATTGTAGCGCCCAGTTTTGGTGGAAGGATTGAAGGTTCGAAGCCTGGTAATGCCGCCCAGGTAGTATATCCTATACTATTTTGAGAAAGGTACTCCCAATGGGTTTCGAAGTCACCTGAGGGAGTATGCAAGTTAGTTAATGCATCAAAAGAAGAAAAGAAACATGAGATAGAAAGTACCTCGACTAAGGTGAAGACCCATCTATTCATCTCCATCTTTATCCAATTCCAATTTATTCTGCACACGATCCGTGATATCATAGATAGGTTGACTCCATTCAAACTTGACATTCAAATACTTCCGAAAAGCAGGCCACATCGAATGTAATAAATACGCTTGTAGTCAAAGACCTATTCACATAAATAGTGTCAACATCTCAAAAAAAAGAAAGAAAGAAAGAAAAAACAAGGAAATCAAGAACAAATGTACTTCCAATAAAATATCCAATCATCTACAACCATACATCTCTCACTTCCACTCAACACTTCCGCAGCACATTCCCATTGACCCTCATAACTATTTCCTCTTCTTTACAAACATCTTCATCAAAAGGGTATGAGATGGAGGCCTCCATATTATATATGGACATGCGATCAGTAAGACATTGTTAGTGATGTCAACGGTGTAGCATGTTTACAAGAAATCGTATCGAGTAGTGCGACTGGTAACCATCTCATAGTTTCTTTCATTACTGCATTGATATAAGGAAGATTTGGCCTATCATTGAAGTCCAGCTTGAGCTTTCTTTTGGACTTCAGCATATAATACCATGGCCATGAAAAATACGTGAACCGTTGAAGCGGACTATATATAGACATTGACATCAGATTTCAATATTGTGATTAGATTGTGGTCTGGACCATGACAGAGCCTTGCCCTAAACCTGGAGGGCTATGATCCATCACGGTAACATCGTCCCCCCATCAACTTCTACCCGTGCTCTCAAGTAAAGTATCAATTGCCCAATGCCTTCTGCTGTAGCCGCTATGCGTTCCTTAAACGCACGATTTGCCATCGAGTGGTGGCGGATTTTCGCATGCCAACTCCAGCTTCTCCCTTGCTGGCCAGGGAACGCGCATATCCAAGCACGTCATTAAATCTCTGGTTTTGATTTACTCAGCATTGGTACGTTCCCATTGCTCTACATGATCCAAACCCGTGCCCTAAAAATTGGGTCGCGACTGTTGAAACAGGTCCATCAATATCGCGCAGGAAGCTTCATTCCTTGGAAGGCTTTCCAACCCTACCCCGTAAACTGACGCGTAAGCAATGATCTATCGATGCTTGCAAACGCTCTCGTAGACTCAAGCAACCATGGCCAACCGACTTTTACTCCCACGTCGAATATGGGGTTTAATTTTAATCGCGTCTGACAAAGCATTGTGATTGCAGTTTCCTACCCATCGATGGTATTGCTTTTCTGATCCCACGTTCGCTTCTAGGGCGCAACGCATTGCTACAGATGATTCTCGCCATAGGTCAATCATCAATTCAGCTGCACGGCGTCCTGGTTGGCCTTTTGGATCGCGTTTTATCCAGTGCTAGGGGTGGCTCAGTCATAATCGATCCCCAGTTCTGAACCGGCGGTTTGCATTTCACCCCTCGCCTGGGCGTGACTATGCATCGCTGCCTCATCAGTTCTGATCTAATAGCCCGTACCTTGCCGTCCAATGTCTGATTGCATTCGATGCCCAGCACTGAAGGTGCGGCTTGCATTTCACCCCTCGCCTGGGCGTGGCTATGCAATGCTAACCCTTAAGTTCTGAACTCGCGCTATGCCTTACGCCCTACGCAACGTTGTCATCATCCAATGGCCTGCCCTGCTATATTCATCTTTGCCCCTGTGTTCAAATCGGCGTTGCATCGACCGTGGCGCGTCCCGTTATTCGCATCAAATCAAATCATTAAACGGCGTTGCTTTCTCACGCCCCCGTCTTCTTTGCTGGCTTCAAACTACCCACCCACCCCCCGCATATCCAACCATGCCATTGGTAAGCCTTTCACTGCTCATTGACCCATCCCGCGTGCTCAACGTCCGCTGTTTCAGCGTTCTGGACAGCAGTTTCGCGCTTACGACCTCAGGGTATTATCAAAGCCAATTCCAATTAGCCCTCCCTCCCAGAAAAAACCTCAGACGCCCGAGCCAACCATTCTGACGTCCCCCACCGCCCGCCCAGCGTCCCAGCCCAACCCCCTCGATCACCCCCGCCCATTCCCCGCTTTACCTGTGCCCGAAACGGTTGTTCTGACGCCTCAGGCTGCCCCTCCAACGCGTTGTCCTGCTTTACTGCAGGGCAATAGCAGGCAACGCGCTCGAGCTAAGCGAGCCCTCGAACGACAGCAACGGCCTTCCGCTGGCCGTCCACATGCTAGGGCAATCCAAGCCCTTAGGCGTGCCATGCCACACGCCATCGTCACCCCTTTCAGCCAGCAAGCCGCCGTTTCATCAGCAGCTACTAACGGATACACTGGCAGGCCTACGAAGTCCCTTACCCCGTTGCCTTCATCCCTGGAACGGCTTTTGGCCCAAGGCTATCGATTGATTGAAGCCCATGGCTCGTAAGTATCCCCTGTGGCTCAGCAAACCCTGCTGACTCCCTCCCATCTGACAGTCACGACGTGCCTTTAGTCTCCCAAGAAGGACGGGTCATTGGGGTTGTAGTACCCCCCCTCGCAGGCCAATTCATGCAATCGGTCGGTGCCGCCCAGCATGAAACGGCCGAGCTGTTGTCCAACCCCCAAATATCGCACCCGTTTTCCCCCCATGCGCGCGGAAGGCACGCCTTAGTCAATTTCGGCATCATACACGGCAATGGGTGCACCCACCCATGCAACCTACGCACCCACCCCCGCAGCTTTGTCGTGGACAAAGTACGCACCAGCGACAATTTTCAACGCCTAGCCCACTATGCCAGCGGTAGGTCGGTTCCACCGTCTACTTTATTTTCGCTAATCTCTTCTCAGCCGCCCTCCAGCTGTGGTTCCCTAAGTTAAACCAGGTCTTCCACCGAACTGCCCATTTGCTCACAAACCATGATCCCCCGCTCATCCAAAACTTTCCACGGAGTTATTTTCCTGCCAGTTGCATTAATCTTGGGCCTTCGGTAGTCACTACCCCTCATCGCGACTCGCAAAACTATGCATTTGGGGTATGTGCTATTCAAGCGTTGGGCAGTTTCGACCACAGGATTGGCGGTCACCTCGTCCTGGAGGAGCTCAGCCTAGTCATAGAATTCCCACCTGGTTTTTTGGTGCTGTTTCCATCAGCAATGATCTCCCACTATAACCTTCCCATCCAACCGCATGAGGCTAGGAGCTCCTTCGTGCAATACTGCCCAGGAGAACTCCTCAGATACGTCGATAATGGACTGCTCACGGACAAAAAGCTGGCCAAGGAGAATCCGGAGAAATTTCTTGAAATGCAAAGGTCTAGGGTCAATTGGGCTGAAAGGTACCTGGGGTTTTCCAAGTTAGATGAGTTGGAGGGGGAATATGATCAATAAATGCCGAACTTTAGCTTAAGTAGTCTACCATCAGTCGATTGACCTTGCAGTTGACAGTAATAATACAACCCTAGTCCTTCCAATGCTAATCCTAGCCCCGGTCATGGGGGTATAGTAGCCTGTCGGTTGCTTTATAGAACCTATGGCAATTATTGTAAACTTTTCTCATTCCAGCACCCTACAGCCGTACGCCTACGTTTTCACCTAACCAAGCGGGCCAAGTTCTCTGCCTTTTTAAACAAAGGCGTGCTCAATCTACTGTGCTTCCCAAAGCTTGGAGCCTGCTGCCCCAACGCCTTCCCATTCAGCACTTTCCTGGTTGATGCCAAGGGCGCATCCGTCTCCAAACCCCCCACAAACCCCCGGCGTTTAGACCATGGCATGCCCATGCGCCTTTCTCCATCTACCAATTCCTTGCCTAGCGACTCACATCGCTGATTGCAGGCGTTCAACAATGCCATGACCCCCCCCCCCCCCCCCCCCCCCCCACCTGGAAATGATGCTGGCGTTGCATGCTATCATGCATTGGCTCCTTGTCCAGCTCTATTAAACGCCACCCCCCTTGGCCTGCGCACGCCTCTGCCCCCTCGGTCTGATTCAAACGGTTGATCTTCTGACGCTCCATTGAACCGCCCTTCCACCCCACCAAGCACCTCCGTTGGGTGAATTCGAAATCCCCTGGACCAGGTTGCAATCCAACGCCCTTCAGCTTCTATCCACCCTTTAACTCCCATGATCTATGGGGAATCGAGGCGTCTAGGCATCGACCAAACGATTCCAACGTTACCAAACGACTTGCTCGCCGATTTAAACAAAACCCATGCAATTTCTCTAGCTGAAGTAACAAACCCAGTCAAGCCCTTTTTATCATGCCACCAGCACCGTCATTGCGCTCAACCCCCAGCCTGGTTTGATTTCAAAGCAACATAATGCCCGCTGTGCCCTCCATCAAACGCAGGTCCACCATCATATTAGCCATCGGCTGCATTGAGAATTGCCCTTAAACTTACCGATGAAGCAGGCAGGGATGCCCCGCCAATTATCGGCCAAATCACCCTTGCCCTATGCATCGATTTTAGCCCCTTTCTACCGCCCTGCCTAAGCAACCCCAATGACCCCCTGGGCTCTCCCAATGGCGGCTTCGGCCGTGGCAGTCGTTGTTGCTATTTGCTGGGGCAATGCTGCCTTGCCGCTTGTCTCGGTCGCCAACCCCATAATCCAGAAGAAGCAATCAAAGGGGCGGTTCAGAGCATCCTTTGATAGGACGAGCAATGGATGGTTTACGGGAGGCTCTGACAGAGGATCACTTGGAGGATGAAGGCTTCACTAGACAAATGGTGCGTCCATCGTTTATTAACCGCGTTTCTTCGTCTTATTCACGACGCTCATCGTCATTTACATAGAGCATGGCGCATTGCTTTGATTTTCTGAGGCCAGATCCGCCAAAATCAAAAAAATATTGATTCCAGGGGAGGCCGGGGGCAAAAACATACTGACGTCAGCCAAATTTGGCGATTTTTTGACAAACAAAAGGGCAAAATTTCGAAAATTTCGGACCTAGGCTTATAGGTGATATTCCAGGGTCTTATCGAAATGAATAGCACGTTCGTTACCAGCCAATCCCTGCTGCATGATCGGGGAATGTTTTAGCCATGCTTTACTCCTCTCTGCCCCAAAGCGATCTATATATAGCGCCTGCGATTAATATTATTCACACGCCCCTCGCGTTGAGCTGATGAATCGGTGATAAGCAACGCGAAGCACGACGTATGTTGGGCCCTTCTGTTTCGCCATCATCTCAGCATTCGCTGCCCAATGTCTGACGATAGCGCTAGCAACCACTCGGAGCAGATGGAGCTGTTGGAGAGGCCATACGACGTCTCCTTAGTCCCGGACGTATACCTCGATGGGGCTGGAGATGTGCCTGCGGATGCCTTGGGTCAAGAAGTAGCATGGGAAAATGCAAGGGAGAAAGTTCGCATAGACGATTTTGAGCAAAGTTTTGTTAACAGCCAGCGGTATAAATTGACGGTAGATAAGTTGAGGATCTTGCAGGAAGAGAAGCGGGCGTCGGAGGCAATTAGATTGCTAGGGAGGCGTCACTACGTTGTGGTGGACGACCAATACCTTGCCGATGGTAAATCGCCGGCGCTAGATTGGAATTTCAATGAGGTACGGCTGGACATGATGGTGGTGGTTGGAAATGGAATTGGACTTTCGACCTTCCTCCCAAACTCACGGAGTCACCATGCTATTTCTTTCACTATCGACGTCCAGCGCCCAAACCGACAGTTTCGAGCCAAAAACGTCATGCTGGGTTTTGATCCCGCCGGTTCAATGCTATGGGCGGGAAAGAACCATAGGGATGAAGAGATGTGGATTGGTTTTGTCCCAGAAACGTTTCTGGGTCGAAACTTAGTTAACTCAGCTAGGTCCTCAAATAGAGGTCTATCCACTTGCATTTCACAAAAGCACTATCGTCAATTTTTCATGTTTCTTGCCCATATGATGTCCCATTGCGGAGTATCGGACATCTACGTCAACAATGAATACCCCGATGTATCCTCTGACAAGGAGTGGAAAGCAGCAACCAACTTCCAGTAAGCATGAAATGGTTGTTTATCGCCATCGATTTTATGCTAAAGCTTCAACATTTGCTGTGGTAGTGAACGAAAGCCTACATTAAGCCTCCAAAAAATGAAACAGTTAAACAGGGCACTCAAAGTCAACTGGAGAGCCTGGGTAAACGATTCCCCTGACCACTATCGAGATGATGGGTTTTGGAACTCTAGGGTTCCAATATCGATTACGTCCTTGTATGGACAAAATCAGGTCTTTGGGAGGTATCAAGAAGAGACAAGAAACTGGCAGGATGATCGCGATTTTTCACAAGTGCGATTTCTCAATGTTGCATTGGCAACTGAGATATGGTGAGCGGGGACGTTTTCAGCTGTGACGGATAGCTCGTCGGTAACTCGTTCTCCCTATTACAGCGTACGAAAGATACTTGGATACAAAAACGAAAAAATCATAGACCTTATGGACCAGACGAAAGGCGAGATATATGACATGGCAGACAAGGATATGAGGAGGAAACTCACAGTCAGCCAACTCAAGGGTTTACCCTATGAGGATGAAAGGGGGGTGCCGGTTGAAGTATATGATCAGCATGGGCTAAGAATTCAACGTCGGCGGGCCCAATTTTTTGACAACGAGCCCTCCTATGGGTTGTTATTCGATGGTAAACGACTAGAAGAACTGTTACAGCTCAACCCTGAGCTACAAAAGGGGGGTGAAGTTGCAGTCAAGTGCAACTTTTTTCCCCAAATGGGATTGCCATCGGTTGGGCACTTTCAAGCCCAAGGTCTGTTACCAGCATGCCGACCAGCGGTTATGGACATTGACAGTGAGGTGGAGAATCAGAATGATGCAGCAGGTCAGGTGGAGGAAGCGGATGGTGCAGAAAATGGGGTAGTCGTCCAAGGACATGCAACACAGGCCTATAATTCCGCAATGCATCGTCTTCGAGGAAGAGGGGGGCAACACCACGAGGCCCAGTTAGGTCTTTTTACCCGTGCTCTTGCTGGGTTGCTGTCAAGGACAGGAAAAGGGAGAGGGGTGGCAAGGGATGTAATTGAAAGATTGAGGAACATGTATCCACATGACGAATTTGTGGCAAAGATGGATGGCGAAATTGGGACTGATTTGCGCGTAGAAAATTGCTATTCAATAAATGTCCAGCAAGTGAATAAGGATCGGCAAAATGGAATGTGAGCAATTCACTTATTTTTCATAAGTTTCATTTGGGATTCACAAACATAACAGGTACATTTACAATCATATCCTTTTTCCTTTAGCCAGGATCTTCAATCATCAGGAGATACAAACCCTGATGAAAGAACACATTGTTGTGTTCACGCCTATTGTAGGCCTCCTGATTTGTTTGTATATTGGAACCCCATTGATACTGAGTCCTCTAGGCATATCCTGCTATCTACTCTTGGGTTACATATCCGCTCACTTCCCTTGTGGAAAGGCTATTTACCTCATTGGTGCCAAGGGATGATGATCCTGAGCAGGTGTTAACTTACAGGACGACACGGGCACTATACATTTCCCGAGTGGAATTGTGCTCCGTAGTAGAAAGGTGCATGAATTATTTGCATACTGGTAACATGGCTGTAATTGCAACTTCAACTATGAACCCACTGTGGGCTGGTTATGGAATTGCAAGGGATTCATATCCCTGCTTGAACCCCCACATGGTTGACCTTACAACCCTCAGTGTCCGCTTAGACCATTGGCCCATGGACCACACTGGCTTACGTCCACTCAGTTCCTCTAGAACTGCGCAAATATACAACTATGGTGAAGATCACTATAATGTAGGGATCAATCTTTATTTTATGATTAATAAATCATTCATCGTTTCTTCAGGCATTCTTTGCAGTGTTTGCAGTCGAGGTTCTGAATGCAAAGCCTATTCCAGAAAATGTCACTGGCCGCAGTGCTCTCTTGCACCGAAGTCAAAACCTCTGCGACCTAGTGGTGGAAATTTTTATTATGGATTGTTTCCAGTTTGTAAGCGCCTCTTTTGATCCAGATATCAAGAGGCAAATGAATTCAAGGGTGGAACGAATAAGGATGTGGGGAAAAGATAGAGAAAAGGCATTAAAGGGGTGGAGGAAAGCAAATAATCCCCTGAGCTGGGGGACAGACCCTGAAACTGTGCCTGACAACTATGCAAACTTGATGGTGGTTCATGCACAGGACAGAGGCAGGATTGACCAGGCGCTAAACAGGTCTGCTGACTCACTGGGGTGGTATGGTGTAATGGAGACGGTTATAGAGCACATGGATAAAGGCGGGAAGGTACATGCTCCTTTGCACAAAAATGGGATGCTTGCACAGCTACTTCCCATAGTACTAGAGGAACTACGAGAAAATGCTCCAATCAGCAACGCAGTCACGTTGGAAAAACGTAGCAATCAATGGATAAGCTCTCTACTCAGTAGGAGATTTATGGAAAGGAATGTTCATTTTATCCCATGGTATCGGAATGGTCCCCACAAAAGGCGACTGCCTGAAGCAACTTGGTGGCTTCATCTCAACAACAACGTCCGACCTAAACATTCCATCGATATGATAGCAAATGAGCCCATTACTTCTCAGGAAATTGCTCACCATGCTACCCAAGAGGTTGTTAAGAACGACCCAGTGGGCCCATGGTTCATGTCCAACATTAGACTCTGTGATATGCCGCGCACAAATTGGAGTAAACAAATTCCACCAGTAGAATGGGCAATCGAGCATGCACACATAGACCAGGAATACTTTGGCAAAAACGACAAGCACAAAGAGCATTCAGACACCACCATTCCAGACAACTACCAGTTTGCATTTCAACAACTTCGTATGTCGGAATGGAAACATCATATGGTAATTGTGTGGTCGATCCTATTTACTTCGCTGCTCCCCAACATTTGGCTCACCAACAAGTTGGACCTACAGAAGATTCGCAATCCCCATGAGGTAACAGCAGGAATTAGGCAGGCGGAGTGGGGTAAAGCAAAGAAGAAGGGTCAAAAGAACCCAAAGGAGTTTCTTGTTCAGCTTGGAACATTCATTTTTGTCCTTCTAGACTCAAAATCACCACTCCGGGTTAAACTGCAGGGCGCGCGTGGTTTTGGGGATTCTTGGTCGTCCAAACACTGTATGTCACATAGTACCTTACCTTACCCGCGAGAATTTCTAAATTCTAGACCTTCTCAGCACTGAAGGGGATCACCCCTACTACCATGGTAAAGATGGGCCTGGCCAAGGTAACTGGCCCAAATTTCTTCCCAAAACACAAGTTGGGCAGCAACTGGGAAATCGAGAGCGATGTGGTGATGCAGAAGAGGTATAGGGTTGTCATGGATTTTCTGACCAAAAAGGACAATGGCGTTTACTTAGCAATCGAATTCATATTTGGCGAGGCGGCTTCCAGGTTTGCTGTGAGCCAAGGCCATGCCAGAATACTTGAGCGACAACTTCCCAAGCCACAGGAAGTCAACTACCCTGCTAAAAACCCTGCAGCATTGCCTTCATCTTATCAACAATCATCGCCTTCGTCTCTTGATGACGAGATGGATGTGGATTCCAACACTGACATGGAAGCTAGGCAATCACAGAAGGGTAACAGTGGGGTCTATCCCTTTCCTCTTCGCCGCTCCCCTCTTCCATGGGATGTTGAGGATGAGATGGACACGGATGGGAACGATTTTTCACAAGGGAAGGGGAAGGGAAAGGGGAAAGGAAAGGAAAGGGAGACGACTGGGATGAACTCCCTTGAACTCCACAATCCACAATCTGACGATGGCATGTTTGACTTCTACCCCCCTCAAAAAGAGCTTTCTTTTGAGGGGCTTTTGCAACCAAACATACGTAGAACATCCTGGGAGCTTCCCACAAAAAACAACACTAGGGGCCTCAAGCGGCAACCCCCGCGAAAAAGTGTTGTACAAAACGAAGCATCCCACTATGGACCTCCCTCGCATGAAGCTGAGAGCAGCCAGCATGCCTCTCGTCGGTCGGAAGCCAACAGAGAAAGGTCAAGATCCCCCCTTCATCTCCGTTCCTCAGTGAAAGCCACCACCCTTGTCCGCCAGAGGGAACGCCAAATAAAACTTGCATTCGCTACAACCCCCATTGTCCCCAGCACAAGGAGAAGTCGAACCCGTCCACCATTGGAAGATGTAATTGATTTAACCTCCGACTAGAGTAGCTGGTAGTTATTCCACGGGTTTCATACAGGGGCTTATTCATTTCATTTCCCTTTTCTTCTTTTTCTTTATCCTAAAAATTTGCTGTCATCCTAGGATCTGATAAATACAATTGATTGTTTATTGTGTGGGGATAAGTTCAAGTTTAGAGAGCGAGTATGAAGTGGAAATATGGAAAGAATCTGTAAAATAAGTTAGAGAGAGAGAATGCGGGGGAAAGAAAACTTGAACTCCATTAAAGGGCGTTGCCCGTATATAAAATACAAAACACATGCAGTAAAACATATGCTAAGGGGTGGAAATGAGAGAGACATGAGATTGCGAAACATTAGAGTAAACGAACGGCCACGAGTGACATGGTTTATTATCTAAAAACGCCCTTAGCGGGCAGGGTTGCACCCTTTGAAGCATTAGAAATGACGGAAATTAAAGTCCGGACGTAAAATAGACCTAAAACAAAAGCAATGATAGGGAGAATAATGAAGAAATAAGAAGAAAATGAGAAGAAAAAGAAAAGATAAAATAAGACGAAATCGGAAAGGATAACGAACGATCCTATTGGCTGCACTTAGCCATTCTGGTGCACCCACAATTGAAAGCAGCACCTATGACCCTGTTCATAGCGATACTCTGAAAAGTAGTTAGGCCATAAAATTTCACCACAACGCCTCAGCCATGCCATTCACTGTTGGACAGCATTTCTTGTAACCTTAGTGTGACGGGCGCCAACCTATTGTGACTATATGCGCATATAACTCATGTCTTTGTTCAAGCCTATCGCTACTAATCACACGTTATATTAGTTATCATAAAGTGGCAGCAGCAGCAGTGGGTTGGGTGAGAGCCCATTTGGTCCTGTGCTGGTCCAAATGAGTAGATACAGTTGCTAATGACAGTTTGTTTCCTTCTCTGAGAATCATCGTTATTCCTTTACCGAGTTTCATGCCATTGATATAAGTTCCATTACTCGACCTATCTGTGAGTGTAACCACTGAATCTTGCGCTTCTGATCCATCCCAAGAAATGTCACGATGATGATTGTTGATTCTAGAGCCGGTCAAGATGACGCGGTCGTTTGAGTTTCGACTAAGCACGTAGTTTGGCTGAGTTCTCCAAAAGTCTATGCATGCGACGAGAGAGTTGCAAGGCTGAAGATAACCCCAGAGATGGCTGTCCATTGAGAGTTCGGAGTAAGAGTCGTGCAGGCTGCTACCGTCCTTTTGAATGAATTGGTGGTCGTACGTCGTGTACTTCCCAACACAATGTCGTGCGTTGTGCGTGACTTTGGGAGATGGGGTATATTAGCACGGTATGTGATGCCTGAAGCATGTAACCTTTCCCAATGTAGAGGTGCGCATAGCATGGGAGGAGTATGGTGCATGTTGCATCTCCCGACGCATAGTTGCGTGCAGCATGGGAGGCTAGTGATGCATGTAGCGCGGTATGTGATGCCTAGTGAAGCACGTTACTTGTCGCGCGTAACGTTCTCTGATGCCGAGTTGCGTGAGGTATGTGAATGTCATCTGATGTCCGCGTCGCATGAGTGGATCGTGGTGTGTATCGAGGGCATGGAGTTACCCGGCTTTGTTAGATAGCATGTGGCGAAATTGGCGTAGAGGATCCGGACGTATGAAGTCATGTAGGGTAAGCCCTGAAGCTTGAGCATGTAGTCGCATATTGTACCCATGTGTTACCACCGCCAATCCCAGGAAGAAGAATGGAACCATGGTCAGAGGCCCGATATACCAAGTTGAACTTTGTAGTGAATCTCACCTGTTTCTAACCCGACCATGCCTTGGAACGCCGTTACACCTCCCCTATGGACCTTGCATTGCCGCGCCGTAGTTGTCCTGTAGTTCTCTCCGGTGATGCTATCCACCGGTGACTGAGTCTTTTTGGATGCCTCAAAGTCCGCACCTGGTTACAATGGATCGTTCCTTCCTTCGATCTGGAGCCAGGAGAACCACCAAAACTCTCTACCTAGCCCTCCGAGTTGTGTGATCTCTTGCACTAGGGGTTGTTGTTGACTTTCACGGAGTGTAATCTTCGCATTGCCCAGAGAAGTGCAGAGTTAGCCATGGATGATAGCGCCAAATAATGAGGCCGTCTTTTGGTCGAAATAGTCCTTGTACGTATTATCATTTATAAAGGAAAGTTTGAGTATGGCAAGAGATCTTGCACTGAAGCTTAGGCTTTACCAGTTGCGGCCACGGTCTTCGAAGAAGAGTGAGGAGAGAGGAGAGAGGAGTGACCGTAACCATAACCGTGACCATCGGCGTTACAAAGACCCGACTCTGCGAGTGGTCGCTATGCTTGTAGTAGACTATTAATATACTTGTAGCATTAGAGCATCACATATGGGCATAAATAATATCCAAGTCTTCCATCGCCAGAGTGAGCATTAGAGTCTTGTGTATAGAAATCTACATCCACTTTCACATGCTTTTATGTAGTAGTAACTCGAATATCCCATTCAAACAATCCTGTTACGGTATCTGCGTTCCGTTGTCACTAGTGTGCCCTCTGGTACTGGCATTTGTAATCTGCCTCGGGGTCGTTTGGGAGGGTTTTGATCTTGAGAGTCTGGATGGAATAAAAATAACGATAAGTGAACCAAAGGGTTTGGATCTGACAATACAATTACTAGATGACCCACGGCGTTTATATGCTACAGCAAGTTGATTTTATCAGCATCCAATTGATCGTTTCTGTGCGGGGGGCATTGTAAATCATAAACGTACTTGGTGTAGGGCATAAAGCGGCATCGTCATCCATCAAGTCTTCCATTGCGGTGTCAGGAACAAAGGGGCTGCGTTTGTCACATAAAGCTAGGATATTGCATAGGTTAGAAAAGTCAAGAAACGCTCATTCTTTTGCAAAGTTGGGATTTTCCTTACATGGCATTTCATCAGTGTCTATGGAAGATGTTGTTAGATAACATCTTTGGATATAGTTGAATTTAACTCACCAGATATTGAAGGAAGCGCGGTCACTTTGCAAATTATTGAGGGATCTATAACTAATTATGTATCCTGCATTATCTCATGGGGAATCTGATAATTTGACGTACTGCTTTCGCAGTCATCTTTATCGTTGGCTTCTTCATAGGCATCAGGATCATCGGGGGCACCTGGATATATATCAATAATTCATCACCAAATGGCAATTCAGGATGCCCAAAATCAGAAATCAATTTTAGCCAGTAAAACAAAGACATACCTGGTATTATTATTCCTTCTGAGTGCTGTGTATCTGATAAAGATTCTGAGCGGAGAGGTTAATCAGTTTAATTGAAACGAAGTCCATTTGTATGTACTGACTGGATGAACTAGCATCGCTATCCCGTACTATGACTGATTTATCGGTTGCTTGAACATGTAATGAAGAAAACTTTATACCCGGAGAAAATGACAAGGCACTTACCAGGGGCCCGGGGCTCACGATGTGGATTATTCTATACGTAAATGTTAGGGGGGGAGGCGTTGATCTAATAATTGGCTCACAAGAGATGACGAAGGTGCTTTGCTTTCCGACCAGCCAGACTTTTGAACGTAGTCTATCTTGACAGGCATGGTAGACGTTATGCTGAAATCGGGATGAGAGGGGTCGTAAGGTTGCTTATGGTGCGATGACTTCATAAGAGCTAAGCGGTATATGTTGCGACTTATGGCCTGATCAATATAATTTATTATTATTCCAGTCATGTCTCTGTTGATCCAGGCAAACAACACACCCCTTGTAGTTCGTCCAGAATGGCTCTGATTTCGTCGTTCATAAGTGGCGTATCTGGAGCAGCCAAAACTGATGGTGACGATTCAATTGTTTTCAGTAACTTTCCAATGCTTTGCCCAGCTTGGCGGAGTATGTTCTCATCAACTCGACGAGTGTTGACAGATTGAAGGTGCACAACAGGACGGTCAGGGATGGACCCTGTTCCGGTGTCAAGGTTGTCGGGAAATTCCCATGTACTCAACTTCACTGGCCTTCCAACATCAAATTTAACCGTGCGCTTTGCAATGTGCGGCTGTATGTCCGCTCTGAATGCGTGGCGAAGGTAACGTGCAGCAGCTGATTTGTCCAGTAACCCCTGTCGGTAACTGCTCACGACTTCCTCTTCAATGACAGCCAGAAAGGCAGGTCGGAGAAAATCCCGCGATTTGTTTTTGGAGACTCCATCTCGCCAATCTTGATGCACCCATTGATTAATTGGCCACCAAGAACAGTGCTTCACATCAAGCTTCTGTTCTTTTACCGCTTCTGTCATCCATTCAATGAGGTCATCGGCGTCAGACTTGGCGTGTAGGAATGAGCCCTCGAGGTTCTTGTGACTTTGTTCTCCAGCCTTCAGCGGTCGTGCGGGTATGGGAATTGAATCAAGGTCCAGCTCGAGCTGGTGGAAGAGAGAAATATACTTGAGGGGGAAAAATCCAACCTGTAAAATTAAATGCATCGTTGTGAAATGAGTTATAACAGGGATTGAACGCATGGCAATAATAGCATCTCTCTTGCTTTCTTCTTTAAACGTCCGGTCCTTATTATCCCTTAATGTTTGAAGGGCATAGGTTGAGATGTCTCCTTGACTCAACCCACTGTAGAGGGCCATCGGGCAAATCCAAGAAATAAACTGCGAGTTACAACGAATATTACATATTAGGTATATTAATTTGCAAGCAAAACTAGCGACAAACCTCTTGGAGAGCATTGGGCACGCTTTTGAACGTTGATGCAACGCAAGTTAGACTGTGAGCGGTCAAAAGAGGAAGTCGGGGTGGATAGTGAGGGTTTGGGGTCGGATGGTCATACAAGACCCATTCCAGTTTCGCACGAAAGCCCATTGATACAGCATTCTCCCCTTCCGAAACGATTGTTTGATTAGCCATAATCGTCAGCAGTGCATCAATTAGGGCTGTTGAGTAAGTGGCCAGCTGTTTGCTCCATGAAGGCTCATCTGAAGCTCCAAAACACCAAACTGCTAGTTCTTCATTTGCAATTTTGTTTGCGGACTCCATCAGTTGCGGAGTGATTAAATGCATTTGTCGATCTATATCGTCACGCAGAAGAGCCTTCCATATTTGGCTGGAGGTGAGCATCCAATCTTCGCCCAGCGGCTGGCCTTGTCGTGGCGGGTATGCTGGCCACTTTTGTGCACCCAAGCCAAATGGGATAATGGGGTTGAACAGGCCATTCCACACCATTAAGCCGTGGTTAATATAGGTGGTGAGGAACTGCGATTGTACAAAAAAAAAAAAAGCAAAGTAAGCAACAGGAGCATCCGTATGCACAATCTTACTTACTCCACCGTTGGTACCAAGCAAATTATCTTTCACCCAAGCCTTCGACAAAAATTCAGTTTGTTGGAAGTGAGTCCCAAATTGGTAAAGCTTCATTAATATAGCCAATATTTCTTCGTTGTGTAGAATTGTCCCCAAGCCTCTATCAGTTCCTGAAGGCGAAAAACCAGCTAGATATTGCCTAGCACCGTCGGTATCATTGAATGCCAGATATGCACCGTATGTTCCCAAAATTAGGCTAAGCTTTTCGGAATCAGTTTCAGCATTTTGTACTATTTTCCTATTTCGTGAGATGTAGTTTCCCAGTTTAGTATTATTCCGAATGATATCTAGAGAGATGAACCATCATCAGTTCAATACGCGATTTGGAATGAATAAGTACATCATACCTGCATCGTATACTTTGACCCCCCAAGTGGAGATCCTGCGAAGCCGTATACAATATTTTGACAACTCATCTATCATCGACTGGGTGACCGCACTACCTGTAATAGTCTCAGAATCTTCCTCGTCATCCGTTAACGCCCGTTTGGCTTTCTTCTTGGACAGCTTTGGCTTTTTCTCCTTCTGCTCGAGCCTTTCAATCTTCTTTGTTAGCGTTTCCTTGGCATACTGCGATGCCTTTTGGCGATGCTGCCCTCCCAGTGCCAAAATGTTTCTTGCGGATTCACCAATGGACGACAACTTGAGGACAGGAGCAGTGCCTCCCAAAAGTGGGTCCTTGTTGATGCAGCTGTCCTCAATGTGTGGTCGGGGAAGAGCAATGATGATCATTGATTCGTCTCGGAAGGGGTGAAAATCCTCTTCCATAAACTCTTTTGCCAGTCTCCTGACACCCGAGGCATTTATGGGTCGATTGTTGTAGTGGCCGAACAAAAGTGGAAGTGGAGGGGAATTGACATCGAACGTGTTAATGGAGATGACGGCTCCGCGTGCGAGTTCTTCAAGCTCCTCATCTATGTCGATGCCATCGGAATCATCTGGAGAATATTAACCAGGGTAAAGGTGTGATAGAAAAAAGAAAGTATACGCACTAGCCTTCTTTTTTCCTGGTGGTCTCATGTTCTCGTTAAATACGACCCTAAGTTTTGGCTGTTACTCACGTTTGGGACGCGCAACGGCGTCATTGGCTACTGGATGGGGTTAGGCTATTATCATTCATAACTGGAAAAAAGCTTACATACCGGGATTGTCACTCTGAAGAAGGGTCCGCTGAAGGATATCATCAGGTTTGGGATACCTAAACGACAGACGCGTTTATGCGACAGACTTACGTTGTTATCTACCACAGCCTTGGACACAGGAGTCCCTGTTGCCTTCTTGAAACGTGCACGGCCTTTTTGCTGCTTTGAGGTAGATGCCGTGGTTGCAGAAGAAATTCCTGGGCCCCCTTCTCCTTCTATCTCTTTGCGTCTTTTCCTTACCACCTCCATCATCATTCTGTCAGCCACGCCATCTACAACATCATCGCCCTCGCGGAACATGAAAAGGCCATAGGCACTGCTGTCCCTCATTACTTTCAATGCCATTTCTGCACCCGTTACCCCTCTCAAGTTTTGATCGTCCATAATAAGGCACAAGGCAACCTCGGGCACCAATATACGCTGGAAGAACTCGATTGGAGCGAAAGGGGTGATAAGGTTTGGGTATAGCGACTCGGGTGGAAACATATTCATCAGGGTTTGTTGGATTATCACAGATCCCACTTCGCCATAGCTGTTAAGCCAAGTCTCTCAATGCCATAATAGAACGGAAAATAGATGACCATTACTGTAATACTCACTAGCCAGGCTGCGTTTTGTCAAAGTCTTGAAATTGGCCCCGTACCCCTGTCACCTCTCTCTTTCCACGTGCTCTAATTGCCTCAACTGCCTCCCTCCAAAAAATACATTGCACTTTCGCACCCCCAGAGATACGACTCTCCCGGTCGTCAATGCAACCCGCTTGAAGATTGGGGTCGTCTATGATTGCCTGCAAATGAATCTTCAACCTTTTGGTGCGCTCACTGAGATCTTCCCAGTCAATATCCTGCGGCCATCCATTTCTTTCGGCCTCTGGAAGAATTTTTGATTCGAATGTATGTCGCTGACAGACTGCTACAAATACAGATAAAGCGGCACTACGACCCAACGAATTAGAGGGTCGGGGACTGGAATTGGAATTCTTTCTTGCATTCTGTAAAAGTTGTTTTAGGATGGGTGTTTGTGAAGTAGGCAATGGCGTGTCACAAAAAGGACAAAGCGTGGTTGGATCAGTCATAAACACTGAGAAAAATACGTCAGCATGCTGTTCAGAGATGGCCAGTCACTCGAACCTTCCTCTTCGTAGGCAGGGAAAAACGCCAAGTCTTTAGCTTTTAAATCCGTATTCCTGGGAGAACTGATTGGTGAAATTGAAGGAAACTCCCTGATTGCAATCGTTGCATTCTTCTTCAAGTTGATGGTTGAATGAATGGAAAGAGAAGAACAGGATGAAAGGGAGTCACTCCCACAATTGTAGGGAGATTTGTCTCGGCTATGGCTTTCACGCATATCCTTCATGTGTTGGAACTTGGGAGTGGTGATGAGGGGAGGTATGGCATATATCATATTGCGTTACGTACACTACACCGCCCGCCTGGACTAGGTTTTTTGACCTGTAGGCTGTGACGTGGTATACTAGTTTAGACACATCTTTCCAGGCTACATCCGAGTTCCGAGCTCAAGCCCAGTCATTCACGGATTCATGACAAATGGGCCCGCCGCTCTTCCTCATCAACATTGAGCTACAGTATATTGCTATGTCAAAGCCAACATCTTCTATTACAGTTCCTCCTTCCTCTAGTCCACCTTCACAAGAGCTGATTCGATGGTCCCTTTGATACATCCAAGAGATAGTGAATTACCTCCACCTAACTTTTTCATTGGTTTGAACTCTACGATGACGTCGATGAGAAGAGGATTCTAAAGATCTTATCATATGCTCTTTCGACCCCTTTTCTCTCACTTTGAGAAATGCATGGTCATAGTATAAGTGCATGGCTATAGCTTAAATATATAAAACTAATTTCAAATCAACCACTGGTACAATTAATTGACATAATGTATTTTATGTCTTTTTTAGACGCTTTCTTTCTTACGCGTTACGGGATGCTTAATAAGTTTAGAAGTTCCTATCTGAGGATCATAGATGGGCGTTATCCCGTTCAGTCTTTCAAGAAACACCACCTGTTGCAGCACCTTCGATTGCTTGATTCTGGCCATTTTGCCTCTATCGCAGATGCCATTGAAGGCTAGTCTTGACTCTTCCTTAATGGATTTTTGAAAAGAGACATCCATCATGAAAATTTACAGTGTATATGTTGTTTTGGAACCAAATAAAATGTGGAACAAAAACGAATCAAGAACTGGATAGTAGAGTTAAAAAGGAAATGAATATGTCAAATAAGGAAAGTGAGAGTTCGAGACAACAATGGACCTACCAATATTGAAACATAAGGTTCGGAACTTCCTCTCTCATGTTCCTGGGAAATAATGTATATGTTTATCAAGAAACTTGGGATACTATCATTACCCAGAAGTTGGAAGACTGTGTGATCAGCCAACACTAGAGACAACTGAGAAGATTGACCAATTCACTGAACTGGAGCATATAAAAGAAGAAGAAGAAAGAAAAAGTACAGTTTGTGTATCTACTTCGTTATTTATATGAGTATAATGTATATGTTTGTTCGTCCATAAGTATAATAATAATAATAATATCTTAATATAGTTTAAAGTAAGTGACTAAGCAGGACCCGTGTTTATCCCTATATAGGCCAGGCTCCTGCCCATCCCCTCTCTGCACGTGGTCGAAGCTGTTTTACGTAAACGTAGGCTCCGAGCGCAAGTGTCATTTAGGCCATCACCGAGCGGAGTTCATACGTCAGAAACATATGAATAACATCATAGATTATTGAGCCATATATGACGAATATATATATGCTTTCTCTGTCACATCACGATCCCCTATGCCTGACGACTCTGCTTCCGAAAACACCTGGACAACAGAACGGATACAGACCTTGGTGCTCTCAAAACTTGACAAGAGGCCCTGCTGGTATCAGGTTCAAGCTGCTCTGGCTGTATATGATGGAAAGGATGTTCTCGGGTGTGCTCCTACTGGTGCTGGGAAGACCTTATCCTTCTGGATCCCCTTGCTTATGGCTATGGAAGACAAGAAGATCAAGAAACCTATACTCTTTCTGGTCACACCTCTTAATGTCCTTGGTAAACAGAATGCAGATATACTGGAAAAAGCAAGCATTCCGGCTATCTCAATTACTGCTGAGAATGCAACACCGGATACGTTTAAGGTAATGAAAGAGTACTGCTTTATATCTTCCATCTACCAACATGGCTTAGAAAGTTCACTCGGGTCGCTTTCGTGTTGTGGTAATAAATCCTGAAATTCTCATGAATAATGGGGACGTCAAGGCTCTTTGGCATGACTCGACTTTCACGGAATCTCTCATAGCTTTTGTCTTTGATGAAGGCCATTGCATTTCACAATGGGGGAAATTTCGAAAATCCTATCTTATTGTTGGGATGCTCCGCCACCTAATCACCAAACAGGTCCCCTTTTACGTTGCTTCGGCCACTCTGCCACCTGTTGTGCTTTCTGAAATCAAAAAACTGTTATTTATGTGTACCGAAACTACCAAGACAATTCTCTGCTCGAATAGTCGACCCGATATCCGTCTCATGGTTCGCACTTTGGTATATCCCATTGCGTCTTTCAAAGATCTTGATTTTCTGTTCCCGTTAAATTGGACCCCTGCTACTGGACCACCTCCATCCAAATTTTTAGTCTTCTTTGACAATAGTACAAAAGAAACGGAAGCAGCTGTTCATTATTTGAGATCAAGGCTACGGAAAGTATATCATCCATATATTGCTTACTTTCATTCCACAATGAGCCAGTCGTATCGTGAGAAGACCGTTGAACAGCTTCGAAAATCTGAGATTTGGGGTATCTGTTGCACAGATGCATTTGGAATGGTGAGTTCTTTCTCTACATTGGTGCATCAGGGAGGCATTTACTCACGTTGTAAAGGGGATGGACCTCCCAGACATCCAACTTGTCGTGCAATACAAAGCAACATGTGATTTGAACACATTGTGGCAACGTTTTGGCCGTGCTGGTCGTAGTCGGACACTCGAAGGCAACGCGACCGGTATCTTGCTTGCAGAGAAAAAAGACACAATGGAAGGTCGAAATACATCAGCTAGCAACAAGCGTAAGCGAAATTCAGATGAACAAAATCAAGCAAAACGTGCACGTACTGGTAAGAAGGAGGAAGAACCTCCATCTCCAACACTACAACCCCAATCTCTTGAGATACCAACGCGCTTTGACCTCGAAGCTTGGAAGGCAGAACGTCGGTCCAAGTATAAGAAGCCTGTTTTATATTCCAAAGACCCAAAAGGTGTCAAAAAAGGACGTCGTCCGGAATTGAGTAAGGATGATGCAATGTATCATTATATCAACACACCTCATGAAGCTTCATGTCGGCACATGGTCCCAGATCTATAATTTGACAATGATAACCGAGGTATGTGAATCTATAACAATCTCAGAGAGTGTTCTCTGACTAGACATTCAAGTTAGGGATGCTCACCTTCGATGTGACACTAGCTGTGTTGATGGTTGTGAGAGATGTGGTCAGCGTGTGAGTTCTGATGGGTGTTGTGATGGTTGCGACCCCTCTGCTTTCATTGACTACCACGTACCTCTTGTCAAGGATCCTCCTGTGAAAAAGCGCTCCATCATTCGAACATACGTTCCTACCTCAATGCATGCCGAGCTCAAGAAAGCTCTTTTTGCCTGGAGAAAGAAAGAGGCCTTGCGAATTTTTTCACCTTCTACTCTTGCAAACATGGGCGCCAGTTTGCTCATGTCTTCTGATATAATCAACCAGGTTGTTGATTGCTACTCAACTCGCAAAATCACGAACATTGAGCAGCTTAGGAGGGAAACTGGATGGGCTGATGAATTTATAGCATCATCAGACGCCTCTTTCCTTACATTACTTCTCAGTCATTACCCTGCTGAGCCTCCACCACCTGAACCACCAGTCTTACCACCGCTTGAAGCTCCCGTTTCTCACCTTCAAACTCAAGATCCCATTTCATCTGACTATCTTCAAGATATATATTCGGCTTCTAGTACATCACAAGCACCTGCTCCATCCACTCAGGTTGTAAACTCCGGTGCCGCTCTGCAATCTCAAGCCACTGTACCTCCAAAAGCTACCCGATACTGTTGTAGTATATGTCGCAAACCGGGTCACAATGGTAAGTCTAATAAATTTATTTATTATTTAGTCTAACCATGTAGTATCAGCTCAAACGTGCCCAGAAAAGCCATCCAATGGCTCTGAATCTCGCACCACCACTTCTAAAAAGAAAAAATCTTCCAAATGCTCGGTGTCATCATCTCTACCACCACTTGCCGGATCATCATCTCTACCACCGCTCGCCGGATCGTTGTCTTTTCCCACTAGTATTCATTCGCTCTATCCCACAATATCACAATTCTCCACCTTCTCAACAATGCCTTCTGCGATGCCCTTGCATTATTATCCTCCTGCAATGCTACCACCTCGTTATTATCCTCCATCATTACCTCCATGTTATTACCCCACCCCACCCAGCACTGCACCTTCATCTACGACTCTTCCAACAGCAGCACCCGCACAAATGCCGACTACAACTCCAATTCCCAATACCGCATTCACATTCGTCTATCAAAGTCAACAATACGAGAATCATCCTTAAACATGGTCATTCATTCAACATCCATACTTCCATCGTCTACCAATTCAATCTCTTCAGTGTCATCGGCGTCCAGGTCAATTATCTCGACCACAGCTTCTCTTACAGTCTCGATCTCCCCATCACTCTCGCTTGAATCCACCAAATCAGTCACTTCCATATCCGCCCCCCTACTGCTCTCCAATTCGTCTTGTTTTTTTTTTGCTTTAATGGCCGTATTTCTTGCAGTTTGAACTGCTTCTAATATCTTTGCTTTGCCAACTTCTCTTGTGTTTTTCAATTCATGTTCTACTTCTCGCCCTGCAATAAATTCATTTGGTTGATGTTTCTTCATATAGCGTTGTAACTCATCAAAGGACTTTTCCATCTTAGCGGGTGAGTGTCGAGTTGTTTTGTGTTCCAAGCAGAACATCTGTTCAAACTGCTTGCGAACATTCTTATAAGTCTCGATTAATGGTGATTGCTTGATCATATGTTTTACGGTATGATTCGATCCTTGTCCTCCATGTATTCGCTTCACGTATAGGTTGAGAAGCTCAATAACCCAGTCAATTGCTCGGAATTCATTCTTTGCACCGGATGGGTTACATAGCGTTGACCACCGAACAGCCTGACTAGATTGAAATTAGTTAATTATTCATTGAAAATTAGAGCCAATAGAAGAACGCACGCAAGAGGCTTTGGATAGTGGATATGTACATTTGAAAGGTAGTGTCTCATTTCTGTTGCGTATTTTACTTTTCCTAATCCCATGAACAGGAAGGTCCAATGCAATGTACAACTCTCCACCCGACCAATATCCCCCCGATTCATCGCATATGAAGTCTCCTCATAGAGAAGCATGTCACGATGAAGAGCCTTCACAATTTCATTCTGTTGATCACGCTCACTGTTTGGGAGAGCATAGATCTCGTCCATATCACTTGGTTCAAGATAGGTGGTAGCTAGACACTCAGCCATATCCATCAGCTCGTCAAAGGTAAGGTCTTCCTTTTTTGCAAGCTCTTTCAATTCATTGACTCCTGGGTATTGCTTCTTCGCTTCTACTCTCCAGGCATCCAACCAAAGACCAATACCAATGTGTGTGACGATCTCATGCATCTGCCGAAATCCTGGTGAGTTTGCTTGTATACGAAGATGCTGAAGTGGCCGTATCCGACTGATAAATGCTATCAGATTGCATGGGTTCTCAGTCCCCCCTTGACCTTCGATATGACGGCGCCAGAGTGCATGTAGGCATGCCATTTTCAGATGGAATAGACCAGGTACAAAAACAAGAGGTTGGAATCGGTCCACTGCATTGTCTTCATCAGACCGGGAGTCAATCAGACTGGTTAAGTGTTGGATTGTAAGGAGATCTCCCGAGGTTAGAATCACACTCTCTCCAAATTTCTCGGGCATCTGGTCGATTCCAGATTGATTAAACAAGTTGGTGAGTACCTGAGCATTGTTTGCTAGCGTGCTTGGACTGATTTCCATGGCCTTCATAGGTACCAACTGAGTCGGCTCTTTCAATTCGGGTATACAATCAAGATCCTTTGGTTCCTCGATGTTGGTGCGGAATCTTGCAAACTCGACTGGTCCATACTTCACCAGAGTATCCAAGAATACAAAGGTGTTGAAGTGGTCTCGAGGGAGTAATCCTTTCTGATCAGGCTTATCGGCAGCCTCTGGTAATGCATCCTCAAGCTCTTGTACGGTCGGGACTAATGGAGGGCCTTTAATAAACTCCCTCATCCACTCGGAGTATTTTAAGTGGTTGGGAGTAATTGCAGGATGAAGTTTGAACATGCAGGCAGTTGTGAGGTGTTCGAGTGTGTCCTTTGTGTTCTCGTAAACAGGCGTAGCATGTTTCAAGTCCACATCGAGGTTGTCGTATCCGTAAAGTGCTAGGAATGTCTTTCCCAGCTCTTCTATTGCAGTACGTGCTTCCTCTGATAAACTTGTGATACTGTTGTTGATTGATGATACACAGATAGATATTCCGAGATGCCCCAAGAGTTTTCGGACTGTCTCAGGGGCACCAGTAGCCTGAAGAAACACTCCAATGAGCGTTTGCAACTTGTTGCAGTTTTGGTTAGAGTTGTGTAACATGATACTGATGATAGTAACTTGTTTCTATATTGTGGATAAGCTAAGTTTCTCTCCTAAATCATTAGGTATTTAACTTACGATCTCGAGAAGTGACTTGTAGTGATTCCCAATAATATCTTCAATATTATCAGGTTCATCCTCATCTGCTCCCACCAACGAAGACAAATCTTCATCATCCCCTGGTACCTCTGCATCTCCTGCAAGAATTCCTCTACCTCCAGCTCGACGACGCTCTTCCCTTATTTTCTTCGCTTTCCGTCTCCGTGCTAGCTTCTTCTCATCCGATTGAAGGAGTTTCTCAGTAAGACTCCATACAGCAGGTACTTTCTCCTCCATTACTCCTGCCATTTGCTTAATATCACAATCTGCAATCCCCTTTGCAGTTGCAGAATTAGCAGGAAAGTGGAATCCACTTCTCCAGAACGTCATTTCACACACTTCCTCTTTGACTCTCTCCTCATATCTACCCCTCATCCATCCCAGAGTCTTCTCTTGTGTCCGTTCATTATTAGATAAAAAATCTAGTATTTTATCCAAATTATTTACAAACTCATCGACCAGATCAGTGTGAGTGTTATTTTGAAGTGAGAGAAGCACTCGCATGACATTGTGAAGTGCAATATGCGAGCTTGCAAGTTCCTGAAGTATATCCTCCACTGTAGTTGGAGTCTCAGGACTCTCAGCTCGTTCGAGCATTCAGACTTGGAGGGGGAAGGGGAATCACAACACTCAAGGGATTCAGAGGTTTATATTATATTGTATTTCTAGTAAACGAGCAGCTGTAGAGCCTATAACGAAGGACACAAAGACGGCAAGGATGTCCTGCCTAATTGAGTCAACGTCACAACCACCTACATAATTAATGTCCTCTTTATTGAGGTTCCCTTGCCCTCTCACAGCCACCGGTGATGGCCGAAATAACAGATGCGCTAGCCCAGGGGGCAACCGCCCGAGCAATCCGTGAAATCAACCCCCCCCCCTCTGGTGGACCCTTATGAACCCTGATCTATTCCTCGTTTGAGCATCTCCGCGCCAGGGTTAAACAAACTGTCACATCGGTCACACTGGGTAAATGGATTATTGACCAGGACATCTCACAAGTACTGAGTCTAATGTGGAAGCATGGTGTGAAGCAGGAGAGTTGTCGAGACTTGTAGTAATGGCTGGAATTATGTTTGAGTGAGATGGCGTTGTCTTGTTCACTTTCTGGAAGCAAGCATTGTAATGCTGTGAATGTAAGGGGACCTTCCTCACCGACCCTTACACCAACACACTGACTACCAACCGATCCTCCGATGTTCCGACTTCCATCGGAACACCTCCTGACTTCGCGCTTTCATGACTTGCCCCTATTAGAAAAAGACGATGTTAGAGAGAAGAAATGGGATTGGGGCAAACGAGTAGAGTATCTACAGTCAAATATCTACAGTATTTATACTAAATAGATGTCTAGTAGAATGTAGGTCTAGTAAAATAAAAGAGATCATAAACGTGTCCGTGTCGGGTGTCCTAAATTGGACATGAAAGGATTTGCCAATTAATAAAGAATTCCGTGTCCGGTGACTCGGATTCCAACAGCCCCCTCATGTGACCCGTCCCCCATTGTTCCCATTGTCCATGTTGCGACATCCCTCTGGACAATAGCTGGCATCTCTGTTTGTATAGTAGTATATATTGTGTGTAGCCTGTGCGAGTGAATCCCCAACTCTTTCTCTTTGGATTTGTTGGAGGGTGCTGTCTCGAATGCTCACTTTCCAAAGTGTCATGTTTTATTTCCTTTCTTGGTCACGCTGGCCAGTTTCCTTTTTGTTTTTGTTCTGCATTTTGTTTGGTTTCCTAACACTATATAAATTGTAAATTTTCTTCATTGTACCTCAGTGGTTACTTTATTTTCTTACGCTGAGGTGAGGTTGCTTGAAATTTCATTTATATTATTAAATATCTAACTTGTAACGTAGACGTCTTCTTTCAGGTTAGATCAAATAAACACAGTGGTTACTTTATTTTCTTACGCTGAGACGTCTTCTTTCAGGATTCCTTGCTAGGTATGTTGTATCTGTTCTGTAATATGTTTCCGATCAAATATAACTTTGGATTTCTCGCTAGTTGTCGGGCCACTTGTTGCCAATGTGAGTTGCCCTTACAGTGAAGGAAACTAGTTGCAGTTCCACTTCCTGGTAAGCATATAGTTCTTGGACAGAGTGGACAGGTAATACAATGGTCCATGGTAATAGAATGATATTCAATTATAACTTCAATATTTTCATCAAGTTTGAGTATTATGGGGTTGAGAGATTTGAGGGAGTTTCCTTGTCATGATTTGAAGTTAATTCAGATGTAAGACAAAAACAAGGAATTCATAGTAACGATGTGATTGTACACTACATGATAGTGTACTATCACAACCCACGAGGTATAGACATTGCACAGAGTCCACACCATTTCATGATGCAATACATAGTACATTGACCTCTAAGATCTAATCAGCATGACATCTGATGGCTTCCAAACATGGTTGGATGCTGTTGGCCATAGGGTCCATCAAGGGTCCACCAGAGGGGGGGGGTTGATTTCATGGATTGCTTGGGTGGTTGCCCCCCCCCGCCAGCCCTAGTGTTGTCGCAACTTGGTTTGGTCCCATTTGGTCTGGTCTTTGCTGACTTACTCCATTTTTGGACTCTGAGTGGTTTGGGACCCGGTCCGAACCTGTCATAATTACATAAAGCACATAAAACTTTTTATATATTTACAAAGAAATGCATAAAAAAGAAAGAAAAAATGTTGTAGACAATATCACAATATACAAAACCAGATACACATTCTGTAAAGTTTATAAGACTATTCCTACATATCTTCATTATCCAAGTCCGCTTCTGACATTACTAATGATTCCATAAAAGAGAAAATATCCTCAGGGTTATGTGCTTCTTCTCGATCCTGTAACTCAAGTTCATGAATTTCCTCATCTCACCCCATACCAGCAGTAAAATCCAGCTTTGAACTACGCTTCATAGAGAACTTTAACATCTGAAGTGCTTCCATCAAGTCTCCATTAATATGGTTACATCGAGGAGCCATAGTTTCTTTTCCACTTGAGAAAACTCGTTCACATGGTACTGCTGAACCTTGAATAAGTAGGATATCCATTGCTAGTCGGAAAATGGTTGGAAAGCGAAATTGGTTATCCTATAATTTAAGTTGAGATATAGTACTGAATATTGAGAATAGCAAATATATACCTGCCAATATGATATCATGTTTGTATACATGATGATTGGTTGTTGATCCATAAAGTACAACTCAACCTCAGCTTCCAAACTATCAGTGACTGGAATATTAAAGTAATAATCATCAGAGCCAAGGACACCATCAGCCCAACTAATATTAGTTGTAGTTGTAGTTATAGCTTGAGGCCTTGTAAGGTTTCGGTGAGGTATATGTGGATGATTTAATTGTTGGTGAGATCGTAGCTGATCAAACTCTTAGTATAGTTTAATTATAATTATGAATCATAACTTACTTGGTTAATGAACATTTCTTTGACTTCACGAACATTTTCGGGCATATATTCTGTAAACCATGCAAGTTTTCTGAGTGGATGCAAAACTAAAAAAAAATAATAAGAATAAGAATATAAAGGTTAGTTTTAAACCAAATACTAGGGTATAATTATAACATAAGTATTGCAATCTGGTATGCTGGAACATTTAGTGCATGGTTATAATAATCTTTTACTTTTAGTAGACCAGCATCAATTACTATGGCAAAATGTGGTAGTTCATCTTGACATTTCTCCCACGCCAAAATCATTTGCTGAAATGATGGTAATGCTTTGCATAGTGTTGGTGTTTTTTCAGCTGATAATTTTTGTTGAAAGGCATGAGGAATCTAAAAGATGTTTGATATTTGTTAATAAAACATTTAATTAATTGTGTTAGAGTTCACATACTAAAAGGATTTTCGACACTTGCTCAAGAATAACCCATTCATTTCTATGAATAGTATATTTGGATAGTTCGGGGTATTGTAGAAGAAAAGTATCAATTGCCTATAGTTCTACATGAGTAAGATTTTAATGTTATGATTAATTTAAGACTTACTTGTCGAAGTTCTAGTGCCCGACTGATCATAAGATGAGTAGATGACCATCGAGTTGGGACATCACGTAAAAGTTGGAGTACTTGTGTAATACCCAACATATGTTGAACTTTGTTGAAATGCTCTTGATGAAGTGAAGATGCCTGAATCTTTTCTTGGAATTAGTACTTTATTCCAAATATAAGTAAAATAAACCTACGTAATTGACTAATGAGCGTAATGATCCAATAAGATCATACCCAGTTTGATTTCTAGATATTCTTAATTCTTGATTACTATCTTCTATATTAGCCAAAGCAGTAATAACTGCTTGACATGCAATATTTACAATGTGTGGAAAACATCTAAATGAGTGATAACCATTAGTAAATAAGAGAATTATACCAAAACTTGAGACGAACCGAATTCTTTGGTCTTGGGGTGAGAATAATATATTTTGAGCAATAAGAAGGTGAGAAAGTGATTCAACCATGGTATTGTTATTGCTAGCATTGTCAAGTGTGATCTAACCAATCTAAACATATCATTAAAACTTTACTATACTTCAGAAAAAGAGTATCTTACCTTATCATTACAGTAGTGATTAAGGATATTTAGAAATACAGCAGCTAAATGTTCACCTGTATGACGTTGAGGAACCCGATGAAAAGCAATCAGCTCTGCATGGAGTGTTAGGGTATACTCTGAACCACATTGCCTATTTTTGGTATGGTGCTCAATCCAATGAGCAGTAATAGCAATAAACAGTGAGAGATTGCTATCTGTCCAACAATCTGATGTAAATGATATCTTTCCTCAGGCCTTCTACAATATTGCAATAATATTAATATCAATAGAGTAGTATTGAAAAAATGACTTACTTTCATTTCACCACTTAAATACACCATATGTTATTGCCAGAGTTCAATAATTAAAGAGCGAAGTTTGGTTCAATGTGGAAGACCATCATTTTGAAGTTCAGGTCGCAACATAAATAAAAGAGAGCGAAATCGGGGATTATCAATGACACTAAGTGACTAGTAATATTTATTTCAGCAAAATAAGAGTATTATAATATATGATAACATACCTGATCATCCGAAACAATCCATGTAATCAAAAGGTTTAAAAATCCTTGATATGTATATGGTTGATAGTTTAGAGATGGGCCATATTATTTAGTGGATAGTATTTCTTGACTTTCTTTAAGTTTCTGTAATGCAATACAGAGTGTTTCATCTTTTGATGTAATGTTGATTTGGAGCCGATTACAGTCAGCAACCCAAATCATTAAATAGTGAGTATAAAGATGTTGTCAAAGAGTACTAGTGCTACTTGATGTTCGATAGCGATCTGGTGGAGTTACTGAAGAATTGTTTATATGCAATTGTCTTAAACCTATATCAGTATAGTCAATATTGATATCAATAATAGTACTACTTACATGCAATATTTGCATTTTCAATAACTGTCTTGCTCAATAAAAAATGGTTGAATATCTTTTGCTGCTTGAGATTTTTTTTTTAATTACTACTCGAACTTGAGTAGGTGTATATGAGGGAGTGCGAGTACGAGTATATGATCAAGGAGTTTCTGGTGGATGTAGTGGAGAAATACTAGAAATTTGTTGCTTGATACCAACCCAATCCCCAGCTGAGAGAGAACAATATAGATGAGGACTGGATATTAGTTCCATCAGTTGTTGGTATTACTGAAGATGTTAGAATAGATTCAGAAATCGGTAGAGTTGTAATGATGAAAGGGTTAAGATTTCCAGTATCTAAAATAGGTGTGGTAGGTGTTGGAGTAGGGGGTAATTCCACTTGTAATGGAGTAGTAGTTGGAGCTCTAGGTAAATCTTGTTGTTCAGTAGGTGCTATATTCTTTGGAGGACGACCACATCGACGTGGCTTTGCTAATAATATATTTTAGTTATTAAAGTATTTAATAGAGAATATTGAACATACGGTTTACTTTGAAAACAGTCTGGGATGCTCCATTTGCATATTGGATATTAGCGGACTTTTTCGGAGCCATAGTCTAGTTGAGAACAACTTAGAAAATGAAGAAAAATATGCAAGTAGGGTAGGTATGGCGTGCTAGTTGAGAGCAAGGGGGGAGGTGAGGTACTAAGGTAGCAATGGCAAGCAATACACAGTTTTATACTTGGTCTTTTCAATTTTTCGGGTCATGTTGATATCACAATTGATACGGCCATTTTCTTTGATATAAGAGAGCCCTCAAACAAGTATGGAACATCTGTGGATAATCATGGGGGTTTTACGATGCAGCAGAAGCCAATATCAGCTCTGATCATGATTGAATGATTTATCTAAGCCTGTAGTACACAAAATCTCATAACCAACCACATAGAAATGTATGAATGAGTACATACCACAAGGTTTTAGTTGATCCATGAGCCCAGAGGTAATTTAACAAGCACATAGAGTCTGGAGCAGACAGAAGATCATGAGTGATTAATGATGAAGAGCAATGAGAACGTGTCCTGTTGCTGACAAATCTGACTACCATATCTAGAAATGACTCATATCAGTTCATTGACTTGAACCGGGAAGTTGGTTGAGCGGTTCTGTCCAGCTTTTTACAGTCCGACTCAACCGACTTGCAGTTTCTGAGTGAAACCACGGCAACACTAGCCAGCCCCTCGCTGTGCTCGGTACTTCCTTTTAAAGAACGTTTGGTTTGTTTGGTGCCTTAGTTGTGTCTGTTTGTGTCTTCCGTGCCCAGCGAGGTCGGCTGGGTACACCACCATTCCGATCTGAGGTCAAAATGAGATCACAGCCGAGATCAAATGACATTCACTATTTTGACATCAACGTGTCCTTGGTTGAATGTCATCTGATGTCAACACTTCGTTGCTAGGAACACCTTGTTTTCCTCTCAGAAAGAGGACAATACATTCTGGTAATGATCTCAAACTATCGAGTGGTTTGTTGATATACATTAAACAACTTGTTGATCCCCAGTCTTCAAATAAGTTATAGTGTACTAAGGTTAAACATAATGGTATATTGGTAGTAGTCTCAACTTTCTGAGACCTCGAGGCTTGAGAGGGCTTTTAACTTTCCGGTCCACCTTCTACTATTGTATCTGATTGGCATGTCATGGTAGTAGATGTCGAGTTGGCTGCTGCTCGATTACATGCATGCGTCTCTGCTCCTTTCTCCGCTGCACGAGCACGTTTACTTGTGCCAAGCTCATAAAGCATGCATGTTTATGATAAACTCAGTATCATTCCCATGTTTTATTTTTGTTGTTGAGTGCTGTGTGGACAATAGCCATTCTTGTTGCATGTATTGCTGGACTGGCTTGCAGAGATCGTCCCGGCAATGATGTTGGGCATTAAATATGAACAAAATATTCTGTAGAAGATGTAACTGTATGTTAATTGAAATTGAACTTGATTGACGTGAACTTTGAACTTGCTTTTGTTAGAACAATATCAACAATTGTTGATGTAGTCATACGAGGCATATTTAAAGGTTGTAGCTTTTCTTCATCAATTTCAAAACGCTCAACAATTACCAATGAGTTTTCGTGGTGTGCAAAAGATGGTGTTCCACTGGGTGTCCAGATACTTGTGATACGACCAGGGAACACATTATTCTGAAAGCCATTATTCATTAACATTCAAAACAAATAAATCAATATCAATATCAATTCACAAACTTACATCAACCCAAAAGAAAATCCATGATCCATCTTGACATCTATCTTGAGAACATGATATGACGAAAGCACATTGTTCCCAGGTGTGGCTATGCAACATCACCAATTGGGTGGCACTTGGTGCATTAACAGCATGTGCAGTAGCACCAATAATGGAGGACCAGTTAAGAACTTTCCGTTTTGCGTTTGGAATTAGTTTAATAATACCTGAAGTTAATATGATAATTAAATGGACAATTCTTTTTAAAACACTATAGAACATACCTCTTTCAAGTTTTGATTGATCTGCCCACCCAAGACAACGTTGAAGTTGTAAATCTGTTTGAAGAAGGTTCCGTATTTTAGAGCCTGCTTGAACCCAACTTTTACAACTCTTATCCCACCACCATCCTCCACTAACCATGTGTTTAAACCTTTCCATTTCTGCCAATGTGAGTGCAATATCATGTGAGGGTGCTGCATGATTTGACAAAACACTACACATGTGAAAGATAGCATTCCAACATTCGAAAACCTCAGTAGAAAAACGAACAGCAGGTCCAAATCGATCAATGTCCTTTTTAATATGGGAAATAACATGTAGCTTGAACTTGTCAATAATTCTTTGAGGATCATATGCAGCCCATGCATCGTGTAAATTATCAATACAAATTGAAAGATCTTCCTATATTTAAATTGTTACTTTCAGAAAAAATTTGAAAAAAATATTAACGTACTTGATATTGTTGCGAGTTTGTAATCTCAGGATACCAAAGTAAAGCTCCAAGCTCTCCAGTTGCCTTCCAAATATCAAATAATCGTAAATCAGGAAGATTCTTATCATCTAAATGGAATATGGCAAGTTGTTGAAGAGTTTAAAAATGCTTGCCAATTAATGAGTTTCGATATTGAACTATGTATTGTGGTTGAAAAGAGAGAATTCTGAGACCATCAATTGAAGATCCTTCCAAGTGACTAATAAAGAGATCTTGCTTCTCAGGTTTATCCCACTTTTTTGTTGTATCATACCAGATATACTTGTCATAGCCCAGAAGACATGTATGGAGAATCTTGCAAGGACTATCAAGATGGGGATTAAGACCTATAAAAATATTTAAGCAAATGTTCAAAATTCAATATATATTAAAGTTTAAAAAACCTGGAATTGTTAACAGAGGACTATAATGATCACCAGATCGTAGTTTGAGTTTTTGTGTATCTTAAGTTATAGTATATATTAGTAAAACATAATGTTCTAGATAAAATATCTACCTACCATTTAATATATGATATCGTTCTGGAGGTTGTGTAAAAAGCCAATTCATGAGATCTTGTTTAATCTCATTAAGAATTATACTTTTCAACCCTTCCTTCTCTTCATTGAAAAAACATGTTTGAAATCGAGGATCACAAGTAAGAGTATTTTCAATTCTTATCTTTTTTTGTTCATTTGCCATAGGAATTACTTTCTCTACCCAGTAGTTTGCAATTTGGTCCTTGATTCCCGTTGTAGCTTGAATTGATTGAACTTCTGTTTTCATACCCATACAGGCAGCCTCAAGTTGACTTTGTATTATTGTAATTGTTAATTCTGGAGTACGTGGTATACCTGGCTGTAAAACCTTTTAGTTAATCAAAGTTAGTAAAATTGGAAGGAATAATACCTTGAAAAGTAAAGAAAACCCAGCTTCGGACTCTTTATACTCCTTTGATCCACCAACCAAATCATACTGGCAATTATGGCTTGAATTTAATCCTCCACATGAACAAAGTTCAGCTTGTTGAGGATTATCAGCTGGAAGTGCATGAACATAGATTGAAAAGAGAATTTCTTGTTCAATATCACAATCATATGCCTCTTTCCATAAACCACTACAAAGTTTAAAGGGTTTAGAATTAGTACATTGAGTTGAATCTCAATAAAAGTAGAAACAAACAAGTCTTTGGAAAGGGCCTCAAATAGTTCTAATGATGATGCATGGGGTGATGTTGTACAAAAGCATACAAAATATTCTTGAGAAAGGGGCTGGTGTGACATTGAGGCATTGAGCATATAAATGTTGACATGAGGGTTATACTGCTTTGAACGGTTTCCAGATACATCATCACACCAAGGAAGAATATGGAGAACAAATGCAGGTCGGCCATTAGCAATCTTCCGAGTTGGATGTACATCAACTCCAAGGTATGATGCATGAATTACATGCTTATCGTTATCTATAAACATATGTCAATAACTTGTGTTATACAATGTTGAATGAATATACCATTAAAAATAAATTTATATCCACGTTTCTGTAGTTCGACAAATGTCTGACTTAACTCTGTTACTGGACAATGGAAAAATTTGCGAGCTCCTGTATCTTGTGAATTACCAATAACCAATGCACGACATGACTTAATAATATTTTAGTATTGATATGAAACCAAAACTTGAGTACAAATGACTTACAACAACATCATATGCAATTTTATAGTACTCAACATGCTCAACTCCTTCAACTGTGATCCAACGCATAGGTAAAATAAATTCACCATTCCCTAGTTGTGAAACTTCTTTTATATAGAAATGTCGGTGAGGTGATTTTTTCCAGTTTGCCTACATGGGTGTGAGTTGATCAAGGTCAATCTCATCCAACCACTTCTTAGCTTGCCATGGAGCTGTAATTGTTGACGAAACATCAGGATAAATGTGAATGTGTTTTTGGACCATTGGATTAGCCCAATCCTATATTTTATAAATAGAGATACATGAATATATCAAAACAATAAATGAAACAAGATGTTACATACCAAGGCAATAAGATCAATTGGATGATTCACATAAAAGTGGTTTCCGAGACTTGAAGTATGATGTGTAGGTTGCATTTGAAATGAAGAGGAAAGTTTCTCTTGAAGTTTACGGAGTGCTTTAAATGATGGTACATTAGGTGTCCCACATTCACACATAGCCCATATAAATGTTTTTAGATGATCATCAGATAAGTGTAGTCGAGGTAGATTATCAAGAAGATCTAACTGTTGAAAGCAACACGTATGCATGAAGACATAGTTGTATAATGATACGCACAGAGTGGTAGTTAGTATGTTGACTTTGTAGAGAGAGCAGAGTGTAAAGAGAACTTGTTAGTTTGAGAACTGAAGAATACAGGAGCAAATGTAAACTACTTATACTAAATACTGCTGGTCCGTGCTACGACAATAAGGAGTCAGGTGTCAACTACATGTAACTAATTATACATGAAACAGGAGTCTAAACAGGAGTTGAAACACATAAGTGAAACACTAACTACAACCAATAGGAGCTGCCATATAATGCAAAGCGAGTATGAAAAGATTAAAGTGAAACGAAATGAAAATGTCATGTGACTATCTAATAATAGTCTGTATTTTCCAACACTAACATAAACATCTAAAATATTTATTAGTGTAAATAGAATATTTGATTCAAAAGAAAACATTACTGTTTTTGATCCATGTGGTGCCCATTGTGAACTTTCAGTAGAATTATGATAGGGAAGTTCATTAGCTTCGTCATCCAAATCATCATCCAAATCATCTATAAGAATAATGGAACTTAATAATATATCAAATATTTGTATAAATACGTACCAAGAAAAGCCAGTGAAGCATCAAAGGCAGTTGTTGTATCATTCTCCAATGTTTCTTTCTCATCCAACATCTCTCGCAAATGCATTTGCACCTCGACTGTATCAATGTCCCTTATATCCTGTACCAACTGTATTTCATCTTGATTTGGTTGGTTCTTCTCATTATATGACCAACCCTCAAGACTCCAGTGGTAAGGATCAACTTCCATCTCGGATTGTAGTTCTCTTGAGGTGTTGTTGCTATCCAGTGAAGGTTGATCTTGAAAACAAGGTGGAACATCAATTGATTGTTGTAGCGGATTTGGAGTGCTATAAGAAGCTTGGTGATTATGAGGGTCTTGTCCAGTAGTAGTAACACGAAGCCGTAGAGCCTCTTCATGATTCTGAGTCTTCATATGCGCATGTCGAGATCGATATTTGAATTCAATACAGTGATGTGCAGTTATTAACCAATTCGGATTGGTTATGGTTAATGACTAGTCAAATGACTATAGTTATTAACCAGAGTCAATAACCGTTAACCGCTGCGTGAGCGTGCGAATGTGGCTTTGTTTGGGAGCATTGCCAAATTAGGATACAGAAGATGGACCTCAACTTGATTCGAGACTCGAGGCACTTCTCCTTGATTCCGGTAGACATATTTTGTTGTTTGACAGTAGCAGTCTACATGCATGAGCTGATCATTGGAGATTCTTAGCAAACTATAAGTCTAAGTTCTAGGTGATGAGATGTATCACATATCATATTTATTATTGATAAGCAATTATGATAAAAAGGTCGACTTGTCTTTGTGGAGGAATGATAGTGATGAAGAAGGGGAGAAGATGATGCAATTGAAGTGAAATTGGAGTCGACTCAGGAAATTTTGCTCCATTAACATTTCTTGATTTGGTAGTTTGGACCCTTACAATCAAATTCCCATGCTACATCAATGGTTACTGGTTATTTAACTATGGTTATAACTAACTAGATACAGGCGTCACACCTTTGGGGTGCCGCTGCCAACCTTGCCTGTGAATTGATCTTATACTCAGTGTACAAATATAATCGTTTCTGTTGTAGCAGATACAATGGATGAAGGGGTTCCTATTGGGGCATTCTGGGACTGTTTTAGGAGATAGAACATCGGCAGAGCTTGATTCCAGTAAGGTAAAACCTCAGAGCAGAACTCCAGCCTGGTATATATTGAAGCTGAGGGGAAGGCTCAGACTGCACAGTAACTAGTAGGCGGCTCTAGGTTCGATATACCGTGGGAAAGTGATGGGGACTCGTTTTGAATTATGAGTTTTTGAAGGGCTTCACTCAAAAATCATAGCACGTGAAAATCATGTGGTTTTTCGTGAGAAATTGATGGGGACTCGTTTTGAATTATGAACGACAGAGATACCTTGCAGGCAAGGTAATAACTGGTTATCGTAACTAGTTATAACTAGTCATTAACCGTCCCAACACTGATTCAATATGCTTATGATAAACAGCTGAGCAAAGGGTACAGCATGTCATTTTTTCATTACCACTCCCACTCGTCACAAGCCAGTTATCTATGTAAATATGTATTCAGTCTTTAGAATACATAATTTGAAGCCGGCAGGACTTACTTTGGTCCATATTATCAATGTGGTCATAAAGATGAGAGCCATTCTAAAGTGATGATAAGATTCGTACATGCTGACATAATCATATCTCTTTCAACATGGAACTTGCTCAAGCACAAGCCCGAGTCAGCATTTCATTGTAAAAAGAACTTTGAACGTCAGTACCCATCTTATTTCTCTTTTCTTACCACTCACCTCCCTCAATACCACTCTTCACCATGCGCAGTTTAATTGATCTCCTTAACGAGCCATACACAGCTAGGGCTGCTGCCCGTACCGTATACGGTTACGGCCGTATAATTTACGGCCATAATACGGCCTTTTCCGTACCGTAGCCATACCATATAATAAATATTTTAAGGTCGTTACGGTACGGTAAAGGACATCTTATGGTACGTACCGTACTTTTACGGTATACGGGTAAGTTTATCACCATTAATATTTTGACGAGGTCATTGAACTGGTATTAACTTGGTACTAACCCAGTGTTACCCTATTAAACATTCAAGACTCAATATATAGATTTATAAATATAGAAATCAGATAAAAATATAAATGTTGTTCTTGTAATTTTTGTAAAAATACTTAGAAATAGTGGATGACTGTGGCATTGCGAGAGTTTATGTTGCTGATTGAGGAGAGGCTGAGGTCTACGGTCCCACGTTATGAATCGATGACGTTTCGACGTACCATGTGATGCTATCACATGATGTCATGACCGTCTACCGTCCATACGGCCGTCGACGGGCAAAAAAATACGGTACAGTACGGTACAATCCGTACCGTCAACCGTACCGTATTGAGGCTACTTGATCGCTCTTACGGTACGGTACCGTATACCGTATACGGGTGGCCCGTAAACCGTATTATACGGTTACGGGCGGCAGCCCTATACACAGCTCTGGCACAGTCATCTCCAATAGATCATTCTCAGTCCTCAACACCACATTTAACACTTGACTCAGCACCTTCCTTTACCTCAAGTTCCTATACCCAACTCGAACCACCGCCATGTGGGCAATTACCATGGAATGTGCCAACACCATCATTTCGTGATCACATTCCCGACACAACCGACTCAGATTCACTGGGCTTTAACTCTATTTCCAGTCCATCATCCTCTGAGGCTCTAGCTCTATCTCAAAGAACAACTGGTACCACAACTTCGGATAATCTTGTAGAGGATCTCAGTGCTTTGGTGGAGCAAATAATACGAGAGAAACCAACACTCCATCAGAGTGATCATAAGGCATTACGACGATTTACTGAGGTGCGCCCCCTTACTTCATTTTTTATGTCTTGATTCTTATATGGTTTCACTCCAGAAAAGCAACAGAGAGATGATGTTGACCATTTTTGGTGAAATGCTTCAGCTGGGACACTCAATGCATACGTTAACAGCTCCCGACACAGTTTACACAATTCCCAATCAGCTAAAGGTTCGTAAATGTTGAAATATTACAACACATGCTTGTAATAACATGATATACATACAGAAAACCATTGACCGTGTATGTGCACAAAGCATTCTTGATTGGAATGCCACAGACTATGTGACGAAAATTCCCAAAGTTGTTGGGGTAAGTACCTGCACTATGCAAATTGATGTTTGTACTAATTAATCTATACGTTCAACAGGAGAAACTTCTTCGGGAGCCTAGCTGTCCTCAAGACATTCAAAAGAACACAGCTGCATGGCTTGCAATCCAATCTCGAATTAACAAGCAGCTTACGCACTTCCGGCATTATATCAAAACTGAGGTATGTACAGTACACCCTTACAAAAATGATTGAATGTATTGACTACTTACACTTAATCTCCAGCTCCTTGCAAGTATTTGGGACGTAAGTTCCCACAAGAAGAGAAAGCGCACAGTAGATGACAATACTGGTGATGATGATGTGTCACCCACAAATGGCAGTATGCGGCGATTGGCAAGACCTCTCAATATCTTGGAGACAACTCAGAGAATATGTCATGTAATGAAGTCTCATCTCCCCCCCGACTGGAGGATTTTGGTAATGCTATCCATGCGCATAGCATTTCTTGTGAGTTGCAGTTCATTAAATGACAAAAACTTTGTTTCATCAAAACTAATAAAATTTGGATGACAGCGAAATATTCTGTTTACATCTACAATCAATGAACATACCAACTATTGGACACACGTTGATGCAAGCCTTGAAAAGGTGCAAGAGAAGTATGGAGATAGTGCATCAATGACAAGGTGGGTACATATTCTTGTTATATTGTTAAGCTGAAAAATTGATCATGAACACAGATTCCTTACTGAAATTTTCAATGCAGACAAGGCTGAATTTGGTATACCTCCATCTGATGCACCCGCAAGATGATTGTGTTATCAGAGACTGGAGTCAGATGGAAATTTGACACGACACCATCAGTATCACACTCCTACAACTTCCAATCATGTTTTGTATTTTGTACATAGCTATCTCCATTGATTACAAATACCTCTATAATATCATTCCTCTTCATATAAAACAATACTGCCGTTAATGGTGAAAAGGTGTATTTAAGAAAAATCGAGAAAAATGCCAAAAATAATAATATTTGCGGACCGATAATATTTGCGGACCGTAGCCAGATGCAAGCGTACAAATGACCCTTAAATTTTGAGATCATACCGAGGCCATCACAATCTTCTTTGAGATTCACCTGTGAGCTCACAATTACATTGAGTCAAATGAGATTAAGTGATACCGAATTTACCCATCAGCCCGACCTCAGGCTGAGTATCAATGCTGTCAATGGTGATCTCAGGTTTCTGAGCTCGTCTTGTCATTGGACTGGACTGGTGGTGTAGGAGCCTGTATATAGGCTAGGTACCGATCCGGACAAATATGGTACAATCCGGCCGTCAGGCCTGGTACCAAAATTGGCATTTTTAGGCCTTGATCCTGGGAGGCTGGGTACCAAAATCACAAGGAAATTTTTAGGCTGGGTACCAAATCAGGTATCCAAAGTACTACTTACGACATGCCGTTGTAAGTGCCAGTAATACAAGCGTACTCCTTCGGACCTTCTTCATGATACGCGACGTACGCGTTAATATCATGTGTCTGATTAGACCTGATTTGACAAATAATCATATAATGTCTTGATTTTTTGGGAGGATAAACTTATTTGGAAACCCCCGGAAACCCAGAAACCCTGGAAACCCCCTTACTTTGGGGGTTTTCTTATTTAGAAACATCGTTGGAAACCCCATGAATTCATCGGCGAAAAATGATGACCACTCCGGCACCATCACTGATTGGTTGATCACCAGCACTGATCAGAACTGAGTTCAAGACACGCATTACACTCTCAGACTACCACAACAACTCCACATCTCATGTGTGCGCCCTCAGCCTTCTCTCACACAGACAGACAATATGATCACTCTAGACTCTAGTTAGTAAATATATTTATTCCTTTGTAGTTCGAGGCTGAAGGTGTTAACAGATCAATTGATCGATTGATGATGATCAATTTCAAGATATATGTACATCGACTTTCAACGATGCTCGCGAAGCAAGTAATATTTCAGCACTATCCAAAATCACGTTTCAGATCTTCGAACATCATATTGGCTGGCAATTTAGCCCAACAGCAACAAATACCTTGAATACCCTCCACTATGGGCTCCTGACTCCATCCTGTTTCCTCACCACCGTTAATTCACAAGTCAATTTGACACCAATGGGATTATCACTGAGCGCTGATGATTTTGGTGTCTTTGTGGATTTACGCAGTCACATAACAACTATCAGGGGGGTAGTGGCAGCCTTGGGTACACGGGATTCCTAGTAGGAGAAAATTAATATTCTTAGCCTAGATTGTAGATACACAAATACGCTCTACTCTCTCGTATAGTTGTAACGATTTTAACGATTTTTAACGATTTTTGGCGAATTTTAGGGAATTTTTGATGCCAGGTACCGTTTGTCCGGACAAAAATGCGACACTAGCCCGGAGGCTGGGTACCAGTCCGGACAAAACCCACTGATTTCGGTCCGGACAAATTGGACCAAAATCCCGGATTTTCGGTACCTAGGCTATATAGGGATAAACACAGGTCCTGGTATCGCTATGTTACATATGCTTTTATTAAATTGTGTTCTATATTATTATTATTATTAAAGATGATTGATTGATTGCGGTGGTATCTGTTAGTATAAGCGAATAAGGTTCCATCAAATACAAAACAATACAAATAATAACAATGTTGAACGACGATAACAGAAATAATACAGATGAGATCAACATAAAAAAACAAACCACATTCCAAATTCCAAATAAGTTTTAGGTAATATGTAGTTAGAATCGAACATCCTGGTTCGTAATAACAAGTTTCAGTAAACCTGCATCAATGAAAGGGCGTAGTTTTTCTGAGTAATCATTGGAATGGTCGTACTGGAAATAGAGTGTAAGAGCAAAAGGCTTCTTGGCCGTTTTAGGATCCTCTTCGGCGAGTAATAGTCTCTCTTTGAGCATTTGAATGAGAGCTTGGCAAAAGATTTCACCAGCTTCGAATGGTATATACGATTCACCGGGGTTGAGTTCATCGTCATCGGATAGATTGTGATCTAGCCCAACGTCATTGGATGAATCACACTGGGAACCGTCGTCGGATGAACCACCTTCAGGCACCTCAGTCCAACTACGTACTCTAACTCGCATTGGTGGCAAGTCCCCAGCAAGAGACAGTTCTCGTAGGCCTGGAAAAAGAAGTTTTGTATCGAAATGGTATGAAGGCGTCAATGCATTCAATAGGGCGCATATTTCTCCCCTGCACCCATTTACGGACAAATTTCGACTATTCATATCCAAAAAACGCCAAAGGTCGTCCTTTGGGACGGCGAAAGCAACGCCGGTGGTGGATATATGTATTCTGGACAAAGGAGATGGGGTTCTCTGTAACAATGTTTTGTATGCTCGTACGTGGTCTTCACCAAGGCCAAGGAGGGACACGTTGCGCAGAGAAGGTAGATCAAGGCGGTGTAATAGGAGCATATCCCAAGGAGAGTTACTCTCAATATAAGACATGTCCCACCGAATAGTCTCTAATCGCGGTATTGTATGGATTTGGGGATTGCTTCCTAGCCAGTATGGATCCCAATGGGATATCTGCATTTGACAGTGGAATTCAACAAGCGTTTCCTGGCATGCAAGAAGGAGGTTGAAACAATCGTTGTAAGTCATCTCGGAGAGATGTAGGTGTGTGATCGTGGTTGTTAGGAGTTGGACACCTTTCACACACGAAAGGGTCAGGCGTTGTAAGGCTGGTAAAACGGGTAGGGAATATGATGAGCGAGTCAGGGCAAAGGCTGGTGCTGATAGTTCCAGAGTTTCTATTTGATGGTATATATATTGTCCATCCAATCCGATCCAGTCCACCAAGATTTGGGTTGCATATAGTGCCTTGATCCTCGTCGGATTTTCCCGGAGGGCAACATCAAGGAGTCGCTTATAGTTGCGTGCATTGGGTTCATAAAAGTTGCCAAAGGCCAAAGAAAGTGGTAGGCTTTTTGCCCGTTCGAAATAGTAGCGTAGCAGCTCGATCTTCTTTTCGCAGACTACTTTATTGACGTGAAAGTCGAGTTCTATTTGGAACGATGTCCATATAAGAGGAGTTGCACAAGCAACATGGCGCCAGTGTGACGATACCGCACTGAAGTTGAGAGGAGCATATTTCAAAAGTTTGGTTTTGGACATATCCAAATCACGTCTCCTAACTGGCTTTACGATAGGCGTGGCAAATTCCATGATGTGGGAGAGAATTTCGGGAGGAATGATACAGGTGATAGATTGCAAGCTGTTGAGGCGGCGGAGGTGATAAATGTGCTTCACATACAGGAGTTCCATGTTTCTCTGGATGCTAGAAAGCTCCTCGTTGACCCGTTCGATATCCTCGGTTTCGGCTTTCGAGTGAAGGCGGTGCAATGGGGTGACGAGATAAGTGGTAGCATGAGATGATTCACATCTGTAAAGCGCAAGCGTGCGGGGTTGTGAAGTAATGAACATTTTTTTGTACAGCGGTGCTCAGTTTAGAGTTTAGTGTGGAACTGGCAGCAGGGTTTTCTGGTTGGTTGGCAGGCTCCTACCCTACCCCCAGGCTCCTTCCCATCCCCTCGCTGCACGTGCTCGGGAGGGGACAAATAAACCAAAGCAAAGACATCTAAGGGCCCTTTCGGGAAGCAGGTCTGCGCGAGACCTACCAGCCAAAAATGGAGACCTAGGTCTTAATGGAGCCTGGGAATTCCGCTTGGGCTTCATCAAGACCTAGGTCTGCGTTCGGCAACTCTCAAGTCTGTGACACGTCCGCCTCACGCCCAGTCAGAAGTCTGATGTTTTTGAACGGCATCAAACGGGCAAGACTCTCATCAACGAGCTGGAACGTACAATACCAACATCAATGGCAAACTTACGCAAATACCATCAACAATCCCAACGGTGCTGGTGGACATAGTCTGTTCTGTCCTTGTACTTGGTCAACCGTGAGAGTATCGATTCGCAAATCGATTGACGATCAAATGCATCTCCAAGCTGTCCAACGCAGTGCCAAGCAGCCTCTCAGCCACACGTGATCGGATCCTGGAGCTGGCACATTGTCGTTAGCCCCTATTCGACAACCCCTAGTATTTGACGAAGCTGCACCCCACACGTAGCTCTATCCTGAGTCCTCTAGTTTGTGAGTATCCATAACAGTCCGTTCTACTATATCTAACGGTGTTCTATAGATATATATATATGTTCAAATATATCTACCTATCATAACGTGCTGTCTCAACCACATGTCATTTGCTTGAACTCGCTACTTGCCAGTAGCAAATACAACGCACTTCTTACTACTTCTACTTCTGGCTTCTTGGGCCCAGGCAGTCTCGCAAGTCTCTTTCTCAGTATACAACTTCTAACCTCTGGTCTTGCCACGCAATCATGTCCTCGAGTGATATGGATATTTATTCTAGTGATTCTAGTGACAACAACTCGGCTAGCAGCAATGGGTCAAATCATACTACGCATATCCCACAATTACTAGTGCCGAAGAAGGGGTACAATCCCATTTCCAAGAAGTATATCTGTGATTGTGCTTCATGCAAGGAAACAGGCGTCGAAGTTGCACGAAATACATATTATGCACATCAAGCTAGGTTGCGAGGGGGTAAAGCAGCTGTAGAGGGATATGGTGAGGAAAGTATAGAGCTGGCACAGACTCAAATAAATGAATCAAGAACAGTACGTTTATATGGTTTATCCCAATAAATATGGTACTAACCGGTGATTAATGTAATTTGTGTACAGAATATTGGTTCTTCAGATACTTACTTTGCTGAACGTCCTGATGGTCATAGTGAGGACCTTGAACTTGGTTGGCCACATAACGATGAACATTATGCACTACAAGACACCGACCCTCAAAATATTTCTCATTCTACACTACCATCTCTACCCATTCCTTTTCCCAACACAACTTCAAGTTCTGAAACATTATACCCAAACTTACCTAGCTCTCTACCTCCCAACAATGATGAAATTGATGCCACAGAACCAGAATATCGGCCAGAACTATTAGACGATGAAGGGGAAGAACTTACTGCACAGCCAATTAAACGAGAAAACCTCCGGCTTACCATGGAATGTATTCAGGCAATTAAAGATGCCACGTTGGAGGAGTCAAATATGCTACCTGCGGATATTGAACTGATGGATAAACCAACAGAGCCAAGATGGAAACCAGAATACTACAAAGGACTAGATCTCTCACTCAAAATGTTTATGGCATCATCAAATGCATCTGATCAAACATATACCTCTGTTATTAATGGTCTCAAAGAGTATTTCCCCAACGACAAACTCTTATCCCACTACCAAATCAAAAACCGGATTCGTGACCTTACTGGAGTTACTGAACTCATTCATGATATGTGTCCTAGTACATGTATTGCGTATACTGGACCTTTCAAGGATCTTGACTCATGCCCAACATGTGGTCAGTCCCGTTGGAAAGCAACTACAAATACCAAGGAAAGCACAAATAAAACACGTCAACCAGCACGAACATTTACCACTATTCCTATTGGTCCAGTTCTACAAGCTTTATATGCAGGGCCAGAAACAGCTAAGGCACTACGTTATCGTCGGATGAAGACAAACCATATTATACATGAATTACGCTCCCAGCGCAACAATACCTCTACACCACTCCTTTACGATGATGTCTTTTCCGGGATGGATTTTGTCCAACTTCATGCTGACAACGTTAGTCAAACAAATGACATTTGTCTTATGCTTTCTCTTGATGGTGCTCAACTATATGAGCATCGTCTCTCTGATTGTTGGATATATATATGGGTTATCCTGGATTTATCACCTGATCAGCGCTACAAAAAACGATACGTTATTCCTGGTGGATTCATACCTGGGCCAAATAAACCTGGAAATGTGGAATCATTTCTATTTCCTGGTCTTCACCATATTTCTGCTTTGCAAAAAGCTGGTTTGAAAGTTTGGGATGCAGTGGAGAAGAAACAAATTTCTTGTCAGCCATTAGTTCTCTTAGGAACAGCAGATGCACCTGGGATGGTATACATTAGTGGCCAAGTTGGCCATAACGGTGCAAAGGGCTGCCGAAAATATTGTGATATAGAGCCTTGCTATAAACCAGGTTCTGGTCATTATTATCCTGTCCTTTTTCGCCCATATAATTATTTCATTCAAAACTCCTCACATCCCAACATTGACCTACAAACTATAAATCCTGTTTTTTCACAACATTGCTATGATCATAATCTTTCCGTTGTTCTTGCATCCACTGATTCTCCACATGACTATGAAAATCAATGTTGGGAAACAGGTATTTCCCAGCCAAGCATTTTTACTGGTCTCTACATCCAAACTCTTGGTGCTCCTGGTTCATTCCCACTTGATACAATACATCTTCTTGCGTTAAATATTCCCGATCTATTTATGAAACTCTGGAGAGGTGAATCAAAATGTTCAAAACCAGATAAGGTTGAGCACTGGGAGTGGGCAACAAATCTCAGAGACAATGCAAAGTAGAGAACTCATGGAGCTCAGGTTGCAATGCTTCGCAAATATCTACCCTCAAGTTATGATCGGCCACCTCGAAACCCTGCAGAAAAACTAAAGAGTAGCTATAAAGCAGTTGAATTCAACACCTATTTCTATGGATATCTACCTGCTCTTTTAATTGGTCTTCTTCCTAAACAATATCTCCTCAACTTTTACAAACTCGTTTGAGCTGTCTGTCTTATATCTCAGCAGTCAATTACTGAACAACAGCTACAAGAAGCCAAGACACTAATACTAGGGTTTCTTACTGAGTTTGAGGAGCTATATATTCAGAGGAGGATAGAATGTATACACTTTGCTCAACAATGTCTTCATACCCTTTGGCATATTCCTCATGAAATCCGAAAACTTGGACCCCCCTGTAATTATGCCCAATGGACAATGGAATGTTCAATTGGAAATCTTGGCCAAGATATTCCACTCCATTCCAATCCATTTGCCAATCTATCACAGCGGGGGGTTTTACGTGCTCAAATCAATGCATTGATAGCGAAATATCCAGATCTTGCAAAGATATTAGAACCAGATGAAATGCCTCATGATACAATTGACCTTCAAGATGGTTTTTACCTCCTTCATATCCCTCAAGACAACAATCTATATATACTACAGTGGAATGAATACCAAGCTATTGCATTATATTTTCATAATAACAATATTGGGCTTCAAGTACCCAAGTCACTCCTCCGATATGGACGGCTTTGCCTTCCTAATGGCCATACTACTAGAGCAGCATGGAAAGAAGATAGCCTCGAAAGAACATCACATATGGTAAAGGTATGTTTATATATGTATTGCTTGAAAGTTAATAAAATGTTTTTTTTGTAGATTATCTATAAAAGTAATAACTCCAATCAAGCAATTGAAGAGCTTTTTGGAGAGGTATTTTTTTTTTTCAAGCTTGATATTTCTAACAATGATACTTGTGCTCTTGCAGTAGTATCATTGGCAGATCCATATGATCCACTTATTTGGAACCAATCATTTAATTCCCTTATGATTTGCAAACACACTCAATACAAGCATCTTACAGTTATTGATGTTCATATGATTGATTCTATTGTTGCTTTTCTTCCACTTTCAACTTCCTCTACAGATGAATTTTTTATTATGGAGGAACTTGGCCTTTCTGTTGTACTTGGTCTTGCTAGAAGTGGTCATAGCGAAGTAGAGCTTTAGCCTAATCTAGTAAGTTAACTACTATATCCATTTATCTGACAGCTTTCATCTGACAGCTTATAAAATAAGCTTGATATTATACTCAAACATCTTTCGACTCTTTTTCAGTCTCCCACCATCTCTGTACTTTTTTTCCCCTTTCATAAACCCTCCACTATACAATTGCTTGAAGAATCAAGACTTTTAAAAATGGATTCCAACTCAGATAGTGACTCTGACATGGTATGTCAATTAAATTAAGTGCATAGATTTGGTTATTTTAATATTGGAACAGCATTGCAAAAAACCTATGGCCTCAAATGCTTTTTTTTTCTGTCCTTATTCACAAATAGCACCAATCCATCCAGAACCAATGTCTTTGAATTCTACTGTTATTCATTCTTCTTTATTATCATCAGAAAATCTCCAAAAAATCCTTCTTAACCACCAGCAAGATATTACCAAGCTTCTTCAACATCAAAGCAAACAGCTAGATGAATATCTCCATATGTTTAATAAGTGCATTATTGGTCTTAGTTTCTTTTAGTTTGAAAATAAACAGGATTTTACAGTATATTAACAACCAAGCTTGATGCCATCAATACAACTCTCAGCAGCTTGACAACACAAATCAACAATATTCCCTGTGAGAAAATTCTCAAACATCTCAAACATTCTCGTGATACTCAACATGCTGGTTCTGAAGGCTTTTGTTATCAAAAACTCAAAGGATCTCCACGACCATTAACACAACCAGAAAACTTCCCTTTTCATGTTTTTTGGCATCAAAAAGATTGGAACATGCATTACAATTCTAATCCACCATCGGGAACATATATAGTAAACAAAAATGGAGATCTTCTCAACTCACTTCAAATTGAAGCACTTCATCGAGATGCACGATCCATCTGGACTAACCTTGCAAACTATGTTCCATATGGTCAACATTGTTGGAAAGATGGACTATTATTAGATAGTCACATGACACTTTTTCATTAGTTTCGTTTCACTCTAGTATTACTCTCTTGCATTATATGGCAGCTTCTTATTGGTTGAGTTAGTGTTTCACTTATGTGTTTCAACTCCTGTATTGTCTCCTGTTTCATGTATAATTACCTGACACGTAGTAGACACCTGACTCCTTTTTAGTCGTAGCATGGACCATTCTATTATCATATAAATAGTGTACTTGTTGTAGTATTACTTTCTTCAGTTCCAATAACTACTACAACTTGCCTCTCACAAGCCCCTACAAACATACTAACTACTACTCTGTATGTCTACTACTATGTCTACTATGACTTGTATTCATGCTCACTTCAACAAACATTTTTCCAAGTTATCAGAACCTTTCAAGGACCACTACTACTCGAGAATATATGAGAAATGTCCATTTTTGAATCTTTGCTACAAGCATTGGAAAGCTAACCAAGTTGGAACAGAATCTTACCGCAACTGGTATAAAACTCACCATCCAGAACAAGCTGATATCAAAGGAAAACATAAAGCAAGTTTAAGCATAGTAGAGAGTAAGGCAAAGAAGGCTAGGAATACAATAGAGACTGGAGATGAAGTACATGTTCAAGTTCTAAAACTTTTTCAATGTTTTTTGATGTTTTTTTAATGCTATATATATATATAGAATTTACCACCAAGTTTTCCGAATACACCATCAACGTCTCAAACTCAATTTACACCAAGCTCATTTGTACCTGCCCATCATTTACAAGTATGTGATGACATACAACTCAAGTATGAGAGATATGGCTTTGACTCAGATTCATCTCTTCAACCAGCCTCAGGCCAACAGGCCAAGATGGACCAGAGAGCTTTCGATCCCCCCTACTCCTACCCCCCAGCAGGATTACCATACTCGACCCTTGATCATCTCCAACTCACTCCAACACCTTGCTCAGCAAGTCCAACATCCAACTCCAGCTTTATCTCCAACTCCAACCTCCCAAATACTCCCAAACAAAATACTCTACCACTCTCTACATCTGCAAATGACTGGGACAATGAGATCGAGTACTGTTCAAGGAATACAGAAGACTCTAGGACTATCTCAAGCTCAAGCTCCCAGGATGGTACAGCTGGTAGCCCAGGGCAAGGCTATTATGTCACCTCAAGGTAAAGTTTTCTATCTGGTTCTTACTCAATGATAATAACCAGTACTGCCAGCAACACCAGCACCAGCACCAGCACCAGCACCAGCACCAGTATCAGCACCAGTACCAGCACCAGCACTAGTGGTAGTACCAGCAATACCAGCACCAATGCTAGTATCAAAAACAGTACCACAAGTACCAGTGGTTCCCATACCAATGCCAACACTGGTTCCAACAACTCTAGCTGTTAAAACAATTGTGTAGCATGTGTTGCATGGGTAGGTACAACTGACTTACTGAGTGTGAGGTGGTTGTTGCAGTAAGAGGAACTGAAGTATATAATGCATCTAATACAAGGTTTATATACTATTCTACGTTGGTCCATGCAAGAATATATTAGGTCACATGTTCATCAGCTTGATGCCATAGAGAATGTCATTGTAGAACTAATAATAGTTCAACACTCCCCTAAATACCAACATGGCAGCTAAATAGCACCTTATGTTGGGACCATATTATTTGAGCGCTTGGCAGCGCTATATGTGGGATTAGAAAACTCCAACCCATAATAGTTATCACAGAAGTATTCAAACTTCACGCGTTCTAGATTCTTCGTGAGAAGATCAGCAGGGTTCTCAGTGCCTGGAATAAAATAGAGCTGAACCTTCTTTTCATCAATTACTTGACGAATGAAGTGGAAAATGATGTCTATGTGTTTTGATCTCTTTTCAATGGCAGGATTTTGTGTGATAAAGAGAGAGCCCATATTGTCTCCACAAATATCCATTGGTTCATTGTTATGTAAACCAAGTTCAGTCATTAGGCTTCTGATCCAGATGGACTGACGACTACAATCGGAAATAGCCATGTACTCAGCCTCTGTGGACGATAATGCAATAGTCTTCTGTGATCGACTGACCCAGGCTACTAGACAGGATGCAACAGTGGATAGATAACCAGTTTGGGATCTTCGAGTAGAAGGATCACTAGCCCAATCAGAATCACTATAAGCAATGAAGCCCTCATTACCAGCACCATTAAGCATCATTCAATATTCTTGAGTTGCTAAGAGGTATCTGCAAATGTAGAGAGCTCTACACAAATGTTCTTCAGTAGGGTTGTGTGAATGTTGACTTAGCTTAGTCACAGCAAACAAAATGTCCAGATGCATGCCAATAGCAATGTACAACAGTGATCCGATCACCTGTTGGTACCTAGAACGGATGGAGGAGTTGATTGGCTTGTCATTGGGAACTGGATAGTACCCTTCTGGCAGCAGAGTTCATGCCAGTTTGGTATCACAGTCAGAGCCAGTGATTTTAAACCTTTCCAGGATCTTCTCTAAATAAGCACATTGATCAAGGTAGATCTTTTGATTAGCCTGATCTCTCCTGATGTGTATACTGAGAAATTCTTTGACTTCTCCAAGGTCGCAGCATTCCCACTTTTTCATGAACTCTCCTTTAAGCTTTTTAAGCAGGGTGGAGTCATTTCCCATAAAAAGTATGTTGTCAACGTACACAACAGCAATGACAAACTTGCCATCTTTTTGACAATATATATAAATACTGAGTTGGTTCATGGAAGATGCCATCTCCTTCCACCAGGCCAAGCTGGCTTGTTTAAGGCTGTACAATGCACGTCGTAACCTCTACACCATATGTTCTTTGCCCTTAAGTTTGAAACCTTTGTGTTGATCCATATAGATTTCCTCATCCAGTTTGCCATAGAGATATGCTGTCTTTACATTGACAGATTCAATATCCCAGTCTTCAAGGGCGGCTAGCCCAAGCAGGATTCGAGCGGACTCATATCTAACTACTGGAGAAAATAGTTCGTCAAAATTGATGCCCTTGATTTGAGAAAATCCTTTAGCAACTAGTCTAGCACATTTGCAACCGTCACTCTTTTCATTAAAGACCCATCTATTTTTTATGGTTCTTCTTCCTTCTGGAAGTTTCACCAACTTGTAAACTTGTCACTTTTTAAGCGCAGCTAGTTCTTCGAGACAAGCTTCATGCCAGTGTTTGCATTCCTCCAGATTCAATTTTACTAGATCATGGAATTGCTCAGGAACTGTTGTGGAACTTGCCTTGCCCAATAAAAAGTTCATCAATTCTAACCCCCCTTCCTTAGTTATCCATTGAATCTTACAATCTTTGTCTTCTTCCATTGCGTCAGGGTGTTGTTCCCTCACATATTGCCATGAGGCATCCTCGTGTTGTCTGCGTATTTCATTGTGACGTTCTCAGATTTCTTTGGGTGGAAGTTGATGTGGATTTGCCAGATTAGGGCGATCTCATTGATTTCGGATTCTAAAATCATATCCATGGAGACAAACTCTCCCCTGGGGTGGTAGAGGTTCATTGTGATTGTAATCTGGTAGGATTTCAGACAGATGTGTTCTCTCCCCATAAACGTTACCTTCTCTAAATGGAACAAACTTTTCTCTGCCAGAACGGCAAGGTAAAGGTTCAACAGGTCTAGTTAAGTGTTCAGGTCGTTTAGGTGATGGAGAAATGGGACAGGTGGAGTCAGTCCTAGGAGCAGGGCTTGGACTAGGTTGACGAATTGGTGATCCTGGATCAGTGTATGATAACTTGTTATCATCATCTTCATCAGATACTTCCTCAACTGTTGGTTTCCTGGGAGTAGGTTTACTCGGACTGGGAATAGGAGGTTTTTGAGAAGTAGATGGTCCGGGGATCGGACCTTACAGTCTAGGCGTTGGGGTTCTATCACTGTTGTCTTGTTGAGATGTGTCCATAGGATCATCAGGATAAAGATCAGGTGTAGTATCCTCATCATCTTCATCAGACGCTGGAGGAGGAGGATTTATTTTGGGGTTTTTATTAGAACCGGAGTCCTTACATTTTTCATGATCTGGCTTGCATTTGGGATACCAGCCCTTGTCAAAAATAGCTGTTTTTGCAGTATAAATAACATTTCCTTTCTGGTGTTGCATAAACGTAAAGTTAGCGCCAGCATAACCAAGGAAGATCATTAATTCAGATCTGGGAGATAATTTGTCATCCCTTGATTCCTTTGGAATGAAAATGTAGGTTACACAGCCAAACACGTGAAGCTCAGATAAATCTGGCTTTTTCCCTGTTACCATTTCCATGGGAGTTTTCCATTCAAGACATTTGATGGGAGTTCTATTATAACAATGAACTGCTGTGTTAAGGGCAAATTCCCACCAAGAATCTGGTAAGCATGCAGTAAGTCGCATGGCCTGCACCTTTTCCTGAAGTGTGTGGTTCAGTCTTTCTGCTCTACCATTCTGCTGGTGTATATGTGGTGCAGACGTCTCATGTACTATCCCTTTTGAGTAAAGGAATTCCTCAAATTTCTTAGAGACATACTCTCCACCATTGTCAGTCTGGATACTGTTGAAAGCAATATGTAGACAAGTAAAGTGTGTCATTGGGTAGGTACTCACAGTTATATGAGAAGGTGGATAGTGTTGTAGAAGGGCGAGGAGAGCAAGAAAGGTAGTATAAGAACTGTAGAAATAAAGTACATGATAATGCTCTTTATATCCTCTAATGCTATGGTCCATGCTCACTAATCCTAAGGTCATGTGTAACTATGCTTTCTAACATGCATACAAAGCATGGAGGTGAAACACTAATCTACTTAGTAATGAACACTGAGAGATTATTCAGCAATATATAATAAGTGCTATATATAAGTGTCTATGTCAGTGCTTAGTGAGTGTCTAACCCAGTGCTTAGTAGAGCGGCTAAGTCAGCGCTTAGTGAGCGGCTATGTAAGTGCTTGGTAAGCAGCTTAATTAGTAATTGCTTCAACACTCCCCTGAACTCGAATGTGGCAGCTAAGTAATAAGCGTGTAATTCAGATCATATTTATTGAGCGCTTGACAGTACTAAAGGTGGTTGAAGAAAACTCTAAACCATAGTACTTATCACAGAAGTATTCAAACTTCACTCAACTGAGATTCTTTGTGAGAAGATCAGCAGGGTTTTCAGTACCAGGAATTTTAAATAACTAGATGGTCTTTTCTTCAATACAATGGCAGATAAAGTGGTATTTGATATCAATGTGCTTTGATCATTTTTCCACAGCTGCATTCTGCGCTAAGAAAATCGAGCCCATATTATCACCACAAATTTCCATAGGTTGACCATTGTGTAGACCCAACTCAGTCAATAAACTCCTAACCCAAATGGCTTGACAGCTACAATCAGAGAGAGCCATATACTCAGCCTCAGTCGAAGACAAGGCAATAGTCTTCTGCACTTGACTTACCCAAGAAACAGGGCAGGAGGCAATAGACATCATATACCTAGTCTGTGATTTGCAGTTACTAGGATCACTTGCCCAGTCCAAGTCACTGAAGGTAATACAACCTTCACCTCCTCCTCCATCAAGTGTTAAACGGTATTCCCAAGTTGCTAAGAGGTAACTACAAATGTATAAACCACACCAGAGGTGTTCCTCAGAAGGGTTATGAGCCTGTTGACTCAATTTGGTAACTACATAACCAATATCAGGTTGCGTACCAATCATGATGTACAACAGTGATCCAATCACCTATTGGAAACAAGTTTGAATGGTTGCATTGACAGGAGTGGTATTCAGAACCAGGTGATAACCTTCAGGCAGCAGAGTTCGTGCCGGTTTGGTATCTCGAGATCCACCAGTGATCTTAAATCATTCAAGGACCTTATCCAGATAATCACACTGATCCAGATAGATCTTCCAATTTGCTCTGTCTCTGCGAATGCACATACCAAGGAATTCTTTCGTCTCCCCTAGATTGCGGCATTCCCATCGCTTCATGAATTCTCCTTTCTTCTTTTTCAGAAGGGCAGAATCATTTCCCATGAATAAGACATCATCAACATAAACAATGGCTATTACTAGCTTCCCATTCTTATTGCAATGAATGTATACACCAGCATCAGATTTGCATCGACTGAAGCCTAGGTTTTTCATGGAAGTTGCCATTTCCTTCCACCAGGCCAGTCTGGCTTGTTTAAGGCCGTACAATGCATGATGTAACCTCCAAACCATTCCCTCCTTTCCCAGCTTCTTGAAACCTTCAGGTTGTTCCATGTAGATTTCTTCATCCAGTTTTCCATACAGGTATGCAGTTTTCACATCGACAGACTCAATATTCCAATCCTCTAAAGCCACAAGGCTGAGAAGGATATGAGCTGACTCATACCAGACCACTGGAGAGAATAACTCATCAAAATTGATACCTTCAACTTGAGAGAAACCTTTTTGTAAGGGGACCTTCCTCACTGACCCTTACACTGACACACCGACTACCGACCAATCCTCCGATGTTCCGACTTCCATCGGAACACCTCCCGACTCCACGCTTTCACGACTTGCCCCCTCACGTGACTCGTCCCCCATTGTTCCCATTGTCCATGTTACAACATCCCTCTGGACAATAGCTGGTGTCTCTGTTTGTATAGTAGTATATATTGTGTGTAGCCTGTGCGAGTGAATCCCCAACTCTTTCTCTTTGGATTCCTCACTAGTCGTCAGGCCGTTCGTCGCTGACGTGAGTCACCCTTACAGAAGAAAGAGTTCTTCAAGAGGCTAGCATCGCTGGACAGACCAGCCCTGTTTGCCACAACAGAAGACTTCCCACCAACGCACCCCTCTATCCCTCACTTGCTAAACCATGACCAATCCAGCACCGCCCCAGCCGACTTGGAATGAAATCGTTGAAGGCACCTTCCACGAGCTTTGGGCATCGCTTGATGCTCTACAGCAGCAAGTAGAAGCTACCGAATCCACTTCCGCCACCACTGCTAATGTACTTGCCACCATCACCACCCAACTCTCCACACTCATTTCGGCCTCTCAGACCACCCCTTCACCTGCTACCCCTGCGACGCCAACTCCTCCATCTCCCCCCAAACATCCATGGACATTCCGAGGACGAGTCGCTACGCCACCCGATTATGATGGCAACTGCAAGACAGGCCAGGCCTTTCCTCAACGCCTGTAACCTGTACATCCGACTCTCAGGTGAATTCCAGTTGGACAAAGAAAAGATGCTCTGGGCCATGTCTTACATGAGGAGCGGTCAGGCTGCTACATGGATAGAAGAGATATTTAGGTTGGAATCACAGGTCGGAAACTTGCCTTTTGAGGATTGGGAGGACTTCAAAACCCAGTTCAAGGCTCGCTTCTTGCCAATTGACACCGAGTTGGAAGCGGTTATCACATTGGAAGGAGATACTTACTTCCAGAAGGATCGGACTTTGGAGGATTACCTGGACACCTTCAAAGCACTCATTTCAGCATCTGGGTACACCGACCGGAAGGTTACTGTTGTCAAGTTTCGTCGAGGTCTTCACACCAACTTGGCTGACTCCATTGCCACTATGACCTTGGCCGACCCTCCGACTCTGATCCCGATGGCTGGTATCGCACAGCCACCTGCTTTGAAGCTTCCCGACTTGCCAATGTTGCATTCAAGGCAAATCATCACCCTGTGCCACCGCCAGCTCCCAAACCCATTTTTCACTCCTTCCCAAAACCCCCACCTCATCCAACTCCCCTGATTCCCCTACCGATGTTCGCCCATGTAATGCCGATGCCTGGGAACCTGACTCTGATGGACATTGATGTGTCCAAACTTTGTAACCTGACTCCTTCCACCTGCTATCGATGTAAGCAGCCTGGACACATCAAGGGAGATTGCCCCTGACACTTTGATGTCCGGCTTATGACCTTGGAAGAGAAGGATGAGTTGCTGATGAACCTGTTGGCAGAGAAAGATGTTGCCAACGTTGGAAGGCAGTCGGAAGGGTCGGTGGAAACAGATACGCAGGATTTTTGGTAACTCAATCAGTGGAGGCCACGCCCCGATTGTCTAGTGTTAATAGGTTTGCTGTACTACCCGTAGAAGAAATAAACAAAACTACTATTTCCCCACCTACACCCAAACCTATAGCCATGTCCAAACCCCGCCGACCTCACTGGGAACGTTGTTACCTCCCAACCCGGTATGTCATTTCATCCACTACCCCCGCCAACGCCTTGAAACTGCCGATTGACCTTGAAACCACTGACACCGGAGTCCGATTTTCATTGGAAGCACTCGTGGACTCTGGTGCCACTGGTATCTTCATTGATCAGGACTTCGCTCGTCAACATAAGCTCACCACTCGCCACCTATCACACCCAATCCCTGTCTTCAATGTTGACGGCACCTTGAACAAAGCTGGAGAAATCACCAAAGTTGTCAATATGGTTCTCTGATACAAGAATCATTCCGAACGCACAGTCTTTGCTGTCACCAGCCTCAGAAAGGAGTCTGTTATACTTGGCTATACTTGGCTCTGCGCACACAACCCCGAAGTTGATTGGGTAACAAAGGAAGTCAAAATGTCAAGGTGTCCGAGGACTTGCGAAGGTTGCCGACAGGAATACAAGGAGGAGAAGAAGTTCCAGGAGAAGGTGCTAAGGGTCTACACTTCAGGGCCTTTTCCAGTGCTTGTGGAAGAGGTGAATGAAGAAGAGGATGAAGAGTCGGAAGAAGGAGTTAGTTGGTCAGAATTGGAGGAAGGAGATCGTATTTTTGCTGCCATCCCTCGCTCATTGGTTCTCTTGGTTTCGGAACAGATTTCAGCCACTGGTACTCTATTGCAACAACTTGCCGAAGCGCATCAGAAGAATACCACAACTGCCAACCTCGGTTTCAAGGCTCATATTCCCGACTACCTATACGACTTCGAAACTGTTTTCTCTGAGGCTGCCTTCCAAGAGCTCCCCGAAAATCGGCCTTGGGATCACACTGTTGAACTCGTCCCAGGTGAAACTGCCAAAACCACCAAGGTCTACCCGATTTCGCCAAAAGAACAAGCTGCACTTGACGAGTTCCTCCAAGAGAACCTTGCTTCGGGAAGGATTTGCCCCTCAAAGTCGCCAATGGCAGCCCCCATTTTTTTCATTAAAAAGAAGGACAGTTCGCTTTGGTTGGTACAAGACTATTGGAACCTCAACGCCATCACAGTGAAGAACAAGTACCCCATCCCACTCATCTCCGAAATTGTTTCGAAACTGCGGGGTGCAAAATACTTCACCAAACTTGACATCCGATGGGGCTTCAACAACATCCGTATCAAACCTGGCAATGAGTGGAAGGCCGCTTTCTGAACGAATTGGGGGTTCTTCGAACCTCTAGTGATGTTTTTCGGCATGACTAACAGCCCAGCGACCTTCCAGACAGTGATGAACGACATCTTCCATGACCTTATCATGGAAGGAATTGTCATTGTCTACCTCGACAATATCCTGATCTTTTTGAAAACCCTGGAGGAACATCGGAAGGCGATCTGACGTGTGATGGAGGTACTCAAGGAACACAAGCTGTACCTCCGACCCGAAAAATGCGAGTTTGAGAAGCAGAAGATAAAATACTTGGGGTTGATCATTTCGGAGAACTGTGTAGAGATGGATCCAGTGAAGGTTGCAGGAGTTCGTGACTGGCCGATTCCGAAAAACAAGACGGAAGTTCAGTCTTTCCTTGGGTTTGCCAATTTCTACCAATGTTTTATTCGGGATTTTTCACACATCGGTCGGTCCGCTCTTTGATTTGACCAAGTCCAGTACACCTTGGAACTGGGGTACTGAACAGCAGGAAGCCTTCGATGCTCTGAAGACAGCCATTACATCAGCACCAATCTTGTCTTCTCCCGACGACACCGCACCTTACCGAGTAGAGGCCGACAGCTCCAACTTTGCAACTGGAGCTGTCTTGTCGCAGCTTGCATCGAAAGACAACAAGTGGCACCCCATCGCATTCTACTCAAAATCACTGTCGCCAGTCAAACACAATTATGAGATCCATGACAAAGAGATGTTGGCTATCATCCGATCACTCGAAGAGTGGAGGCACTTCCTGGAGGGCAGTGAACACAAGGTAGAAATCTGGACTGACCACAAGAACCTCAAGTACTTCATGACTGCGAAGAAACTCAACTGCCGACAAGCCCGCTGGTCCCTCTACCTCTCCCGGTTCAACTTCTCACTTCATCACCGACCAGGCCGATCCATGGGCAAACCTGATGCACTCTCCCAACGGGCCGACCACAGAACTGGCAAGGACGATAATGACAACCTCACTCTCCTCCCTCCATCCCTATTCGCTGTTCGAGCCCTTGAAGGTGTTGTTTTGGTCGGAGAAGAGCAGGATGTGTTGCAAGAGATCAGACGTGGTAATCAGGATGGTGAACAAGAGGAGGCAGTGGCGAAGGCAGCATGGGAGTTGAAGTTGTCAAAGTCAAAATCAGTTAAGAGTTCCAAATGGTCGGAGGATAATGGGTTGCTACTTCATTGAGGTAAAATCTACGTCCCTAACATCCCCGACCTTAGACGTCACATTGTGGCCCAACACCATGATTCCAAAGTCGGCGGACATGCAGGACGCTGGAAGACCCTTGAACTCGTGGGTCGGAACTACTGGTGGCCTTCTATGTCTTGTTACATCGGTCAGTATGCCTCTACTTGTGACTTGTGCTTACGGACAAAGCCCCACCGACACCGACCAGTCGGTGAACTTCACCCACTTCCCATCCCCGATGCCCGCTGGGACACTATCAGCATTGACTTTGTTGTCGAACTCCCAGAGTCCAACGGTTATGACGCGGTGTTCACAGTTGTCGATTCAGTATCGAAACAAGTTCATTTCCTGCCGACCCACACGACTTGCACTGCCGAAGGTGTCGCCCGACTCTTCCTCCACAACATCTGGAAGCTCCATGGCCTACCTCAACATGTTGTCTCCGACTGAGGCCCGCAGTTTGTGTCGGAATTTACCCACGAGTTGTACCAACTCTTAGGCATCAAGGTTGCTGCGACTACGGCTTGGCACCCACAAGCCAACAGTCAAACCAAATGAGTTAACCAAGAACTCGACCAGTACATCCGAGTCTTTGTTAACCAGCAACAGAATGATTGGTATGACCTTCTCCCACTCGCCGAGTTCCCAACACAACAATCACGTTCATGCTGCGACCCACCAATTGCCCTTTGTGTTAGACACCGGCCGCGACCCTCACATGGGCTTCGAACCCCGACAACACCCCTCCCAACTCAAAACAGTCAATGAGTTCAAAACCCGGATGGAGTTGGCACTAGAAGAAGCAAAATCGGCACTGGTGAAGGCAAAGGACGATATGGCAAAGTACTACAATCGATGTCAGACCCCTGCCCCCGAGCTCAAGACGGGTGACATGGTTTACCTTGACGCATCGGACATCACAACGAGTCGGCCCTCAAAGAAGTTTGAGCACACATGGTTAGGTCCTTTCGCCGTCGACCACAAGGTTGGGCCTGGGGCATATTGGCTCAAGCTTCCCCGAAGGTTGTCTCGCCTGCACCTGGTGTTCAATGTGGTTAAACTCACCCCAGCTCCTGAAGACCCAATCCCTGGTTGGAAGCCGACAAAAATACCGATGCCAATACTGGTGGACAACGAAGAGGAATGGGAAGTAGAAGAAATATTGGACAGTAAAGTGCAATGAGGTAAACTCAGATTTCTGATCAAGTGGCAAGACTTCAGCATGGAAGAGAACTCTTGGGAACTTGCAGCTGACGTCCACACTGTAAGGGGACCTTCGTCACTGACCCTTACACTGACACACCGACACACCGACTACCGACCGATCCTCCAATGTTCCAACTTCCATCGGAACACCTCCTGACTTCATGCTTTCATGACTTGCCCCCTCACGTGACCCGTCCCCCATTGTTCCCATTGTCCATGTTACAACATCCCTCTGGACAATAGCTGGCGTCTCTGTTTGTATAGTAGTATATATTGTGTGTAGCCTGTGCAAGTGAATCCCCAACTCTTTCTCTTTGGATTCCTCACTAGTCGTCAGGCCGTTCGTCGCCGACTTGAGTTGCCCTTACACTTTTGCCACAAGACAAGCATGTTTCTGGCCATCTCCTTTGACATTAAACACCCATCGGTTCTTGATGGCCCTTCTTCCTTTTGGAAGTTTAACAAACTCAAAGACTGATCACTTTTTCAACACATCAAGTTCTTCTAAACATGCCTTTAACCAATCATCACAGTCCTTCGGATCAAGTTTACCAAGATTATGGAATTGAACAGGAACACGCAGATTTTTCTCAGCAGCTTTCACTAATAAAAATTCAATCCATTTAACTCCCCCTTCCTTGGCAATACACGTTAACTCAGACTCATCCAATTCTTCTGTGTCCATGGGAGGATCAGATTCTGGTTCCTTTTTAGGGTGAATCCAACCAGGACCCTGTCAATATTGATCATGCTGCTCTTTGATTTCTCATAAGCACTGATCAACTTCTTCAGGTGGGAGATCTTGTGGTTTAGGCAGCACATTTCTGTTGCACCAATAATTACCACAGAGTTGAGTTTGCTCTTGGCGAGGAAGTCCCTCAAAGTCATGTTCATAATCCCTCAATATTTCAGAAGGATGTTTCTTCTCCCTGTAAATGTTGCCAGGTCTCCTTGGAACCTCACACTGTCGACCAGATTGTCGTGGTAGCAGAGAAACCGGACGGGAGGGAGGCACACTCAAGTCTGCTGAACTAAATGAAGGAGCAGGAGAAGGAACACACTGAGGTGTACAGATAGGTTCATCTGCATAGCTCAAACCATCACTGTCTTTGTCCTCAGTTTCAACTGTGGGAGATGGAGATTTTTTGGTTTTGGGAGGAGCTGGCAGAGATGGAGGAGGTGGAGGAATTGAGGGTCGATGTGGATGTGTTGGTGTCCTTGGCCGATTAGGTTGAGGTTGAGTGTTGCTATAGGGCTCATGGGATTCAGGAGTATGATATTCATCATCATCATCAGAGATATCCAAATCAGACGGAGGAGGATTTTTACGCTCAGAAGTATCCTTGCGTTGAGATGTGTCATACTGGCATTTAGGGAACCAGTTTTCGTCGAAGATAGCAGTGGCAGCTCTGAAAATTACATTTCCTTTTTGATGGCACATGAATTTATGGTTTGTACCATCATAACCAATGAAAATCATGGCCTCCAATCTAGGAGAGAGCTTATTGTCTCGAACCTCCTTTGGCAGGTAAACATAAGCACCACATCTGAACATGTGTAAATAATTCACATTCGGTTTCTTTCCATAAACCATTTCCATGGGAGTTTTCCACTCAAGACATTTGATGGGGGTGCGATTATACAAATGTATAGCTGTTTCCACAGCAAATTCCCACCAATTCTCCGGAAGGCAAGCATAAAGTCGCATGGCCTGTGCCTTTTCCTGAATTGTATGATTCAGTCACTCAGCTCGACCATTCTGCTCATGAATATGAGGAGCAGACGTCTCGTGTACTATTCCATTTGTGCCAAACAATTCCTGTATTTCTTTAGAAATATACTCCCCCCCGTTATCTGTGCAGACACATTTGATCTTTCAACCATTAGATTGATTCTGCACTGTAGCTACAAAATGCTTGAAGGCACTGAGCATTTCAGATTTATTGTGTAAGAATACAACCCATGCAAAGGAGGAGTAGTGTAAGGGGTGTTGAACTATTATTAGTTCTACAATGACATTCTCTATGGCATTACATCAGCAAAACGCGCATCTCCTTGGCCAAGCTTAAACCTCCTTAAACCTCCTTGAAAACATTTCCAAGGATGACCAAGGATATATCAAGAATGTAAAAGAATTTTTATTTTCTCCTTGGAATTACTTAGTCATGCTTGACAAGTCGATTCCAAGCTATTCTAACCAGGGGGTCCTGGTTAGTCACACTTAATTCTACTTAGTTTTACCTTATATCTACTTGTACTGCCTTCGAAAATACTTTCTCAAGCTTATAAATCAGGTATATCAGAATATATATATATATATAAAGCAAAATTTCAAGGACTCCTAGAGTGTCTCAAATGCATGTAAATGTATATCAACTGAATTATATTATCAGAAGGGAGACAGTAATGTACAAAAATACAAGAGTGATTGTATACAGCATAATAGTAGTGTATACTACAGTAATGTACCGAAATAAAGATAAAAAATTACAAGAATATATTCATAATAGGAGAACTTACTTGGGAGAATAAAGAACTGGACATTGCGATACGAGTATTGATCGGAACGTTACGTGGGTAGGTGCGTTCGAACGGCGCCGTCGAGACGGTTTGAACAATGCTAAGAACGTAAGATTCCAATAAGGATTGAGTATCGAAACAGGTGTTAGATTGAATAAGAACTTACCAGAAGATAGGTCACTACAACTCCAGCAGTCCTCCATAGTGTGTACAAATCAGGGGTGGAACAGAGAATGTACGCGTGGTGTAAACGAGCCTGAAAGCATGTTATGGAGTGCAGGAGGGAGTGAGATATCAGTAAAATAACAGGATTGGTGTAAAAGTTAGAGAACATACTTTTCACCAATGAATACCCCACCATACCACACCGTACTACCCTCTATCGATTTGCCTTTTCGATGCGGTTCCAACGAGCCTAAGAACGTGGTGTATGGTGCGAAAATGACTGTGTTAGTAGTTGTAGAGTGAACAGTATACTCACAAGATAGACCTTAGAAGATAAGGTCACTACATATCCACAACTTCTCCATATCGTTTACAAGTTGGAGATGTCATAGAGGTGGTACGCGTAGGTTAGACGAGCCTAAGAATGTGCCATGGAGTGCAGGAGGGAGTGAGAAATGAGTAAAATACTTCCCTTGAGACAGATAATGACTCACCAAGGAAGAAACCCCCCTTTGTGGGGTATACACCATACCACGTCATCACCTAACCCTTTTATCCTATAGTACACGTCGAGAAGGTTTTGGAGAGCCTAGAAACATTCCTGTATGTAGAAAAATGAGTGATACAGAAGAAAAACAGCAAGTAATGACACACCAGCAGTAAAACTGATGTTATAGCATGGCTACTGCATTGGGACGCGTGTATGTAGGCTTGTTTGAAGCGGAGTATTGAGGCCGTCCTGGAGAGCCTGAGAACGCGCCAATACACGATTATATGAGCCCAATACATGGAAAATAGTCGAAATTGACATACCTTATAAGAATAATGAAAACCCCACCATATCACGCGTACATAGACTCATTCAATGCATAATGTCGAGACGGTTCCAACGAGCTCCAACGCGTAGAGTTTCATCAAGGAATGAGAGTGCAGTGGTGACATTACTCAGAGTCGGCAGTGAGTAGAAGTTGTGACCTTCGTGAGGTTGCATTGCTGATGCAACGTGTCCTGTCACATGTGATGGTGAAAGTGATCATGTGACAGTCCAATTTTGTGATTTTTCGTGAAGTCCAAATCTGGGAACATAAATTAGTGTTGCCATGGTTTCACTCAGAAACTGCAAGTCGGTTGAGTCGGACTGTAAAAAGCTGGACAGAACCGCTCAACCAACTTCCCGGTTCAAGTCAATGAACTGATATGAGTCATTTCTAGATATGGTAGTCAGATTTGTCAGCAACAGGACACGTTCTCATTGCTCTTCATCATTAATCACTCATGATCTTCTGTCTGCTCCAGACTCTATGTGCTTGTTAAATTACCTCTGGGCTCATGGATCAACTAAAACCTTGTGGTATGTACTCATTCATACATTTCTATGTGGTTGGTTATGAGATTTTGTGTACTACAGGCTTAGATAAATCATTCAATCATGATCAGAGCTGATATTGGCTTCTGCTGCATCGTAAAACCCCCATGATTATCCACAGATGTTCCATACTTGTTTGAGGGCTCTCTTATATCAAAGAAAATGGCCGTATCAAGCTCCTGGAGTCCTGCCAGCTGATGAGATGTTGATAATCATGATAGAGTAATGATATTCTCCCATCTTAGGTACAAAACTCATGCTCAAGTTCCACCTTTAATTTGTTAACCATCTATAGGTACTAGGTGTAGAATTCAACTCCTGGTATTAAAGCCTAGGCATGGTAAGTAACGCTTGAGCTTTCAATTACAGTAACAAGCTAATATGTAAATTCAATCACAGGAGTAATCTGTATACATATGAGGATGATAGGTTTAGTAATTGTATCGGTATGTCCTCTTGTCTAGACTCTTTTGCTTTTGTACTCACTTTATGGTCCTTCCGTTCATTTGCAACTAGATAGTTAATGATCAATATCAATACTATGGAATTGTGATATCAACATGACCCGAAAAATTGAAAAGACCAAGTATAAAACTGTGTATTGCTTGCCATTGCTACCTTAGTACCTCACCTCCCCCCTTGCTCTCAACTAGCACGCCATACCTACCCTACTTGCATATTTTTCTTCATTTTCTAAGTTGTTCTCAACTAGACTATGGCTCCGAAAAAGTCCGCTAATATCCAATATGCAAATGGAGCATCCCAGACTGTTTTCAAAGTAAACCGTATGTTCAATATTCTCTATTAAATACTTTAATAACTAAAATATATTATTAGCAAAGCCACGTCGATGTGGTCGTCCTCCAAAGAATATAGCACCTACTGAACAACAAGATTTACCTAGAGCTCCAACTACTACTCCATTACAAGTGGAATTACCCCCTACTCCAACACCTACCACACCTATTTTAGATACTGGAAATCTTAACCCTTTCATCATTACAACTCTACCGATTTCTGAATCTATTCTAACATCTTCAGTAATACCAACAACTGATGGAACTAATATCCAGTCCTCATCTATATTGTTCTCTCCAGCTGGGGATTGGGTTGGTATCAAGCAACAAATTTCTAGTATTTCTCCACTACATCCACCAGAAACTCCTTGATCATATACTCGTACTCGCACTCCCTCATATACACCTACTCAAGTTCGAGTAGTAATTAAAAAAACATCTCAAGCAGCAAAAGATATTCAACCATTTTTTATTGAGCAAGACAGTTATTGAAAATGCAAATATTGCATGTAAGTAGTACTATTATTGATATCAATATTGACTATACTGATATAGGTTTAAGACAATTGCATATAAACAATTCTTCAGTAACTCCACCAGATCGCTATCGAACATCAAGTAGCACTAGTACTCTTTGACAACATCTTTATACTCACTATTTAATGATTTGGGTTGCTGACTGTAATCGGCTCCAAATCAACATTACATCAAAAGATGAAACACTCTGTATTGCATTACAGAAACTTAAAGAAAGTCAAGAAATACTATCCACTAAATAATATGGCCCATCTCTAAACTATCAACCATATACATATCAAGGATTTTTAAACCTTTTGATTACATGGATTGTTTCGGATGATCAGGTATGTTATCATATATTATAATACTCTTATTTTGCTGAAATAAATATTACTAGTCACTTAGTGTCATTGATAATCCCCGATTTCGCTCTCTTTTATTTATGTTGCGACCTGAACTTCAAAATGATGGTCTTCCACATTGAACCAAACTTCGCTCTTTAATTATTGAACTCTGGCAATAACATATGGTGTATTTAAGTGGTGAAATGAAAGTAAGTCATTTTTTCAATACTACTCTATTGATATTAATATTATTGCAATATTGTAGAAGGCCTGAGGAAAGATATCATTTACATCAGATTGTTGGACAGATAGCAATCTCTCACTGTTTATTGCTATTACTGCTCATTGGATTGAGCACCATACCAAAAATAGGCAATGTGGTTCAGAGTATACCCTAACACTCCATGCAGAGCTGATTGCTTTTCATCGGGTTCCTCAACGTCATACAGGTGAACATTTAGCTGCTGTATTTCTAAATATCCTTAATCACTACTGTAATGATAAGGTAAGATACTCTTTTTCTGAAGTATAGTAAAGTTTTAATGATATGTTTAGATTGGTTAGATCACACTTGACAATGCTAGCAATAACAATACCATGGTTGAATCACTTTCTCACCTTCTTATTGCTCAAAATATATTATTCTCACCCCAAGACCAAAGAATTCGGTTCGTCTCAAGTTTTGGTATAATTCTCTTATTTACTAATGGTTATCACTCATTTAGATGTTTTCCACACATTGTAAATATTGCATGTCAAGCAGTTATTACTGCTTTGGCTAATATAGAAGATAGTAATCAAGAATTAAGAATATCTAGAAATCAAACTGGGTATGATCTTATTGGATCATTACGCTCATTAGTCAATTACGTAGGTTTATTTTACTTATATTTGGAATAAAGTACTAATTCCAAGAAAAGATTCAGGCATCTTCACTTCATCAAGAGCATTTCAACAAAGTTCAACATATGTTGGGTATTACACAAGTACTCCAACTTTTACGTGATGTCCCAACTCGATGGTCATCTACTCATCTTATGATCAGTCGGGCACTAGAACTTCGACAAGTAAGTCTTAAATTAATCATAACATTAAAATCTTACTCATGTAGAACTATAGGCAATTGATACTTTTCTTCTACAATACCCCGAACTATCCAAATATACTATTCATAGAAATGAATGGGTTATTCTTGAGCAAGTGTCGAAAATCCTTTTAGTATGTGAACTCTAACACAATTAATTAAATGTTTTATTAACAAATATCAAACATCTTTTAGATTCCTCATGCCTTTCAACAAAAATTATCAGCTGAAAAAACACCAACACTATGCAAAGCATTACCATCATTTCAGCAAATGATTTTGGCGTGGGAGAAATGTCAAGATGAACTACCACATTTTGCCATAGTAATTGATGCTGGTCTACTAAAAGTAAAAGATTATTATAACCATGCACTAAATGTTCCAGCATACCAGATTGCAATACTTATGTTATAATTATACCCTAGTATTTGGTTTAAAACTAACCTTTATATTCTTATTCTTATTATTTTTTAGTTTTGCATCCACTCAGAAAACTTGCATGGTTTACAGAATATATGCCCGAAAATGTTCATGAAGTCAAAGAAATGTTCATTAACCAAGTAAGTTATGATTCATAATTATAATTAAACTATACTAAGAGTTTGATCAGCTACGATCTCACCAACAATTAAATCATCCACATATACCTCACCGAAACCTTACAAGGCCTCAAGCTATAACTACAACTACAACTAATATTAGTTGGGCTGATGGTGTCCTTGGCTCTGATGATTATTACTTTAATATTCCAGTCACTGATAGTTTGGAAGCTGAGGTTGAGTTGTACTTTATGGATCAACAACCAATCATGTATACAAACATGATATCATATTGGCAGGTATATATTTGCTATTCTCAATATTCAGTACTATATCTCAACTTAAATTATAGGATAACCAATTTCGCTTTCCAACCATTTTCCGACTAGCAATGGATATCCTACTTATTCAAGGTTCAGCAGTACCATGTGAACGAGTTTTCTCAAGTGGAAAAGAAACTATGGCTCCTCGATGTAACCATATTAATGGAGACTTGATGGAAGCACTTCAGATGTTAAAGTTCTCTATGAAGCGTAGTTCAAAGCTGGATTTTACTGCTGGTATGGGGTGAGATGAGGAAATTCATGAACTTGAGTTACAGGATCGAGAAGAAGCACATAACCCTGAGGATATTTTCTCTTTTATGGAATCATTAGTAATGTCAGAAGCGGACTTGGATAATGAAGATATGTAGGAATAGTCTTATAAACTTTACAGAATGTGTATCTGGTTTTGTATATTGTGATATTGTCTACAACATTTTTTCTTTCTTTTTTATGCATTTCTTTGTAAATATATAAAAAGTTTTATGTGCTTTATGTAATTATGACAGGTTCGGACCGGGTCCCAAACCACTCAGAGTCCAAAAATGGAGTAAGTCAGCAAAGACCAGACCAAACGGGACCAAACCAAGTCATGACAACACTAACATAAATGATGTGATTATTGATGCATCATCATGAAATAACAACACATCATTAATGACATCAACCAAACAAATGAAACAAAAACAAAGTCAATAACACAAATTAACTTTGACTTTTTGTGACCTTAGAATAGTGCTTGGGAAACTTAAAAACTTGGTTGGAAATATTGACTACCTTAGAGTTACTTTGAAAATATATATCTAAGTATCAGTAAGTATCAGTAAGTATACTAAGCTACCCAAGCTATACTGAGTACTTACTAAGGACATGCTGGAAATGCTGATGCTATGCTGATGAACATGTGACCTAATATGTTCTTGCATGGACCAACATAGAGTAGTATATAAACCTTGTATTAGACACATTATATACTTCTGTCAACATCGACATGTTGTGGTAAATGCTCGGATTAATATCGTCGGACTTAGTAAAGACGTCTTGTGTACATGCGGCTCATCTCCACTTCCATATGCTTTACTTACTTCTATTCTCATGACTATTTCTGTACTCACCGCACTGTACCCATTCTGTCATGTATTTTCCCATGTGCTGTATATCCGTATTTATATCAAGTAGACTACACTGTAGTTCCTCGTCCACTTGAATTCAATACGACTGGGTTGTATCTGCATCTAGCCGGTTATCCTCCTCAGAGACTTATATCTCCTACCAGCGTAATTCCTACAACTTCAGTTTCTTCTACCTCAACAACCACCTCACCCTCAGTAAGTCAGTTGTACCTACCCATGCAACATATGCTACACTATTGTTTTAACAGGTTATGGGCCCCGGTTAGCCTGTATGACTCATGACGCACACTTGATGAGTACTACTCATTGTGCAGCACTGAGCTCGAGGGTGAAGCTGGATTCACCTGTGAGGGAAGTCCGAGTTCCGCTCACTCAAGACCATGATCCGCACAGTGTACTCTATGCATACCCTTACCATACTCGGTTAGACAGGCAGCACATGACTCTGTAGAACATAGCGCATGTAGTGCTGCTTTAGTTCATAGATCTGACACATGTTTTGTTGTAGATCACTACCTACGAACATTACTCATGGCTTCTTCATCAGGAAAATGGGAGACCACGAATTAGGATGATTCTATAGCGAATCTTTGTATAATTTAGCAGAATTCTTGATAATTATGTATATTCTAAAACTTATGACTGAATTAGCATAATTTATATATTTATAAACTACTAGTTGGGGCCTCCAAGATAATTATGAGTGAAATTATACTAACTTTTGAGTGAACCTGGGTATAAGGTAGATATAACTTTGGGTTGTTTAGACTTAAGCATTCACTACGAAATATCACAAATATGCATCATTCTTTCCAATTGAAATTATTCTAGACGTAAGAGAGATTTATGTAGTACTGTATTAGCAATATATGTTTACGATTTATCAGTTATAACTAAGTGTCGTCTTCTTCTCCATCTTCCTCTCCATCATCTTCTACATCATCAATAATTTCCGAGAGCTCCTTTACCATTGAAGAAGAAGAAGTAACACTAGGAGGACTTGAAAGATATATGATGCGTATTAGATTAACACATTACTAACAGGTTCCTAAAGAAAGAAAAACATACCTGCATTTGAGATAGATCTGATGTAAAATCGTATGCTGCCTTCGAGGGTTGGTTTCTCCGAGCCCTTTGAGATAATCAACATGTCCTTTGAATAAGTCCTCAACATGGTCAGCAACAAACTCGTTTATACGATGAACTCCAGAGGACCAGTCTTTGATTGATGCATGTACCTACAAAGTAGAATGAGTATTCTAGAATTCATCTTGCTTTTGAAAGAAAGACTTACTGCTGTTGCCATAAGCGCAACAAGTGCAACAGGCATTTCTGGCTCATTTGGAAAGTCTTTGTTGTTGGATTTGAATAGGTTGTGATAGCGATGGTTTGAACGCCGGGAGCCAGAAAAGAGAAAGGCCTTAAGGCCTGCGATAATACAATGGTTTTGATAAGGCTGCGACACCATGTATGTCCCTTTGATCTAGGAATGAGAATAAGCAGCAGATAGAGGACTTGGGAAGAAAAAAAAACATACTCCGCGTGGAAATATATATGAGTATTTCTTACCCAATAACTCGTCAACATATTTCTTACACTCTTCAGGTGTCTTGAATTGATCAAATCCATGATAGGTGCTAACAATATCTGCAACCATAGATTTGGCCTTGCCACGTCGTATAGCAACCCGATGATAAATCTATCAATGTATTTTAAATCTTCAAAAATTAAATTAAATTAAAAGAAACTCACTAATCGAGCACAATGTTCAACTAAGGCCAAGTCTTCACTAAATTGCTCAGCAAGAGAGTTGAATCCTTCTTTCCTAGCTGTTGTGATCAATGTATTGCGGAGTGGTGTCTCAGTGGCATTATTAGCAAAAAATCCATCTATAATTGCCCGTTCCAGTGATATTTGAATGGCAACCTTGAGGACTCTTTGCAATGGGTGTGGTTGATCACTGAGCTTCATCACGCGTGTACCCACTGGCAGCTTGTATTTGTCTTCCAAGGTCTCATCACCTAAAGCTGGTTCCTAGACAAATTTTGGGAAAAAATAAAAATAAAAATAAAATAAGTACATACATGTGACTGAGGATGAGAGAGGTCTTCCGAAGCTTGGGTATTTGAGATAGAAGATGACCATTGAGGTTGCTAGAATAGTAAACAAACTCTTAGTTGGTATCATATATGAGACATAAAAGTAAATAAATGTACCTCTGCATCTTGTTGCTGAGTACGTTTTGAGATTTTCTTGGTCTTCACAGAGCTTTGTGTCATATGACCTTGAATTTGAACCATCTATGCAATTAATAGTTAGATACGAAATCATAAAGTAAATGAAAACTTACCTCAGCTGCGAGTGCAGCACGAGCGCGTTTAGGGTCAAGTTCTAGCTCTCCTAAATCACTGCCATCATCGGAATCCAGATCTGTTCTTTGTTCTGAATGTTCATCAGAGCTTTCAGAACTAAGAGTATCTTCAGTAGTAGTACGTGTTGTCCTTGCTTTGACTGGTGACTTGCTACCCTCAGTTTCAGCTTCACTATCTTCAACAATTACGGGTGCAACCTTTCGTGCCTTTCCAGTATGGTCTAGCAGAATAAGATTAAATTGGAAGAAAAACGAGAAATTTAAAAGTATACTTACTACTACTTGTTTGACGTACACGCTTTGTCTGAGCTTGAGTGTCATTCGAAACACTTGCTGCCCGTTTGCGTGAGGATTTCTTCTTTGCTTGTGAACGTGGGGGCTCTTCTTGAATAGGGCTTTCAGAGTGTCGTATACTACGTGTTGACTTCCTTTTAGCCATAGTAACAAGAGTAGAACGTCAAGTGTGAGGGGTGGTGAATAGCAATGAGAACGTTAAACCAAGGGGGATGAAGAATGAAGAATGTGAACACACCTAGACTTTTATAATAGGGAACAATGAAATAAATGTGTCCGAACACGGAATACACAACAAAGATCATGATGGTCCGTGGCTGATGAATAATCACTTTGACGATCTCTTTGTTAGTCATATCACCATATTGAGTGTCTTTCACTCACCTCAAACGATCTACTAGTTCCCCCTCTAAAGATCAAACCAAAATGCCACCTTGCCCATTCTGTCATGTTATTGTTGCACGACGTGGCCTAAAAAGTCATCTTCGAGCCAAAAGTAATTGGCAGTGTAATGAATGGCAGAGATTACACCAACAGGCGGATCCTGAGAATGAAATCATAGTCAATAACAAGGGTGATTTTTTCGGTGAATACAACGAGGATGATTTCGAACAGGAAGTTATAGGTGGTGATGGTAACAAGGAAGATATGGGTAGTGGGATACTCAACAAGAATGAAGATATGGATAGAAGTTTGGATGAGGATACGGAGTTTGAAGAAAATATGGATAGAAGTTTGGATGAAGATACTGATTACGAAATGGATGAAGATACACTTGAGCCACTGCGTACCTGTGATAATGATATACTAAACAATAATGAACCATCAGCCCACAACATTGAAGATGATGAAATGAACGGTATACCTACCATTCCTAATCTTCTTAATCCATCCTCCTCCACTATCCTTCCCCAACCACATGTTGTTGAAGTTTTTCCATCACATAGACCCAATACTGCACATTGTGAAAACAAGCTATCATCAGAAGCAAGTTATCAAGAGAGTACAGCATCGGAAAAGAATATTTACGCCCCTTTTGTATCCAAAGTTGATTGGGAAATTGCGCATTGGGCAAAACTCCGAGGTCCTGGTTCAACTGCGTTTACAGACCTGATGAAGATTGAAAATGTAAGAAATATATTAATAGAATGAAGCAAAAAAAACTTACAAACTATCATAGGTTGCCACAAAACTAGGATTATCATACAAAAATACTCAACAAATGAACGAAATCATTGATAAACTTCCTAATAGCCGTCCCCGCTTTACCAAACGCAATGTTGTTATCAACTCGGAGGTGTGCGATGTATACTTCCGTGATGTGGTTGAGTGTATTCGGGCTCTTGTAAGTGATTCTCGGCTCAGCCCTTATATGAAATTCTTGCCAGAAAAACACTATGTTGACGAAAAACGTGATGAGCGCATATACCATGATATGTATACAGGAAAGTGGTGGTGGGCTACACAGGTATAGTCATTGAATATAATCTAGTAATGCATTTTGAAGTTAACAATTATTAGAAACAATTAAACAAAGACTCACCAGGAGGATCTATCATCCCACTCATTATATCTACCGACAAGACACAGTTAACACTATTCCGAAATAAGTCAGCATATCCTGTATATATGACTATTGGCAACATACCAAAAGAAATCCGCCGCAAGCCCTCTTCGAGAGCATATATTCTCCTTGGATATTTGCCTACAACACGTCTAGAGGGAGTTACTAATAAAAGTTCACGCCGAAGGATGTTAGGAAACTTATATCATTCATGCATGAATGAGATTCTATCACCTTTGGTAGAATTGGGAGCTACCGGAATTACGTTGGCAACTGCAGATGGTACATGTCGAAAAATGCATCCAATCTTGGCAGCCTTTGTAGGGGATTACCCAGAGCAAGTCTTGACCACCTGTATTTATACAGGTGATTGTCCAACATGCCCGAAGCCAGAATTTGATGAAGAAGGCAGTGAAGAGAATGATAATGGTAGTGGTAGCAGTGATACCAGGTCGTTCAACAAACTGCACGACTTGGATCACGTGCTTGATATTCTAGACTCATATGATGCCAACCCTGCCGGTTTTCTCAAGCAATGCAGAGAAGCTCGCATCAAGCCTGTTCTCCATCCCTTTTGGCGGAATCTCCCATATGTTAATATTTATCAATCCATTACCCCCGATATTCTACACCAACTTTATCAAGGCCTTGTGAAACATCTATTGGCATGGCTTATCAAAGCATTTGGTCCATTAGAGATTGATGCTCGATGCCGTCGACTTCCACTTAATCACAATATCCGACGTTTTTCTAAAGGCATTACATCTCTATCACACATCTCTGGTAAAGAACATGATCAGATAGCCAAGATCTTACTAGGTCTGATTGTAGATCTTGGCTTACCAGGACAGTCGCCTCGAACTTCCTCTTCGCAAGCAAAGTTACTTGTAACCTGTTTGCGTGCTCTCCTGGACTTTCTCTTTCTTGCTCAATACCCATCCCATACCACCTCTACCCTTCACCAACTCAATCTTGCACTTGCCACTTTTCACAGCAATAAACACATTTTCGTAGATTTGGGGATACGAAAAGGCTTCAAACGGCTACCGAAACTACACTTTGCACAACACTACGTCGAAAAAATCACACTTTTTGGAACCACAGATAATTTTAACACCGAGTACACTGAACGCCTACATATTGATTTCACAAAAGATGCGTACCGAGCTACAAACCGTAAAGATGATGAATTTATGCAAATGACACTATGGATCGAACGTAAAGAGAAGATTCTTCGTCACAAACAATACATTGAATGGCGCCAATCACCCCCCTCACAACCTTCCTACAACCCTCAATCCCCCTTATCTCTTTATCCACACAAGCATAGATTGCATCTTGCTCAACGGCCAAGTGCTCGAAAAGTCACGATCAGTGACTTTGTTACGAAATATCATGCTGTTTTCTTCCAGGCAGCACTGGCACGGTTCATTATTCTTGCCCATCATCCAACGTACTCTGCAGCTGAAGTTGAAAAGGCGATTTGGGGTGTCTATATGCCCCAAAAAGATTACTGGACCTGGGATCGGATCAAATTTATTTCAACAGATGCCTTTTCTCAAGTTGAATCTACAAGCGATTCCATCCATGCCAACCCCAAGACTGGTCACTTTGATACCGTGTTAGTAAAGGTACAGGATGGTGTGAGTAGTGGTAACAAGATCCATGGTACGTGAGCAATGAGCATTGTACTTTGATATATTCAATAACTACATATGCAGGGTATCAAGCTGCTCGTGTTCGCGCTATTTTTGCAATGCCACCTTCAATACGGTCTATGACTTTTTCATGTGAAGGTGACGTTCCTGTGCACCTCGCATATGTAGAATGGTACACAGCATTTCCACGACAACGCGAATCACACCATTCTATGTACAAAATATCTCTACAACGTGACAGAGGTAGTACATCACCAGTAAGCAGTATCATTCCTATAACTTCTATAGCATGTAGCGTACATTTGTTTCCATGCTTTGGTCCACGTGTACAGAGCAACTGGTCAAGTAGGGATGTTTTGGATCAGGCATCCTCTTTCTATGTAAACCCGTTCAGCAATAGGCATATGTATCATTTGAACACAGAATAAATAGTTTTTTTATATATCTAATATTCTAATAAACACCCTCGAAGCACCCTAGGTCCTTATGTACATTCATTCTAATGTGAAAGTATCTTAGGGCTAGATAGAAAATAGTCTATGTATAATTTACACAATGAGTTCAGGTACAGATCTACGTTTATGTCAGATGGTCTGAAATACACCAAATTGTAATGTTTTATGACAATTTACTCAAATTATCCTACAATTATGTATAATTCTCAATCTCCCGTTTTCCTGATGTTTGATCCCTTTGATCCCAATTCTCACTGGCACTGCGAATTACCAAATTTGGGAAGCGTGGATAATGTCAATTGCTAATATGATCCACATGGATGGATGGTGTGTGGCACACATGATCGATGGCAGTGCCACAAGGCCTGCAGCTGTTGGTGGTTCACCTGCTACTGGCACCACTACTATGGTACCCCCCACAAATGTCAATGAAATTCATAAGTTCGACAATTGCGAGTCTTTCACTCTTGGGATGTTAAATTCCCAATTGAGTGATGAGATGCTTCGGCATGGACAGACAACCTCTGATGGTCTGTGGACCCACCTGAGACAAATGTATGGCACATTCTTGGCAGGCGCAGCTTACGAGCTGTATGCTTCTGCAGATTCGTTCTGACTATCTGGTGTGAATGATCCCTCTAAGGAGATCTCTGCCTTTAGGAAGCCTCGCCCCCCATCAATGTTCCTGAGATCCTTTGGGCTCTCATGTTGATGACTTGTATTCCTCCTCAATGGAGTGCGACACGTGCTGCCCTCCTCGTCCAATATGGTAAACCTTAATGGTCCAGATCGTCTCTGATACAATAATGGGTGCTTGGCGGGATTCCCGTGGAGCTGCTTCTGCTTCTCGTGCCGCTTCTACTGGCATTAAAAACTACAAGGGTGCAAAGCCCTATTCTAAACCTTCTGGTGGCACTCCACAGCAGCCCCAACAACAACAACAGAAGGCATCCGGTTCTAATCAGAACCAAAACCAGAACTCTGGTTCCAGTGGTGATGCTTCTGGGGGGGATAAGGATAAAAAGAAGAAGCATCGACACAGAAAACGTGGAGGCAATAAGACAAACAAGGCTGAAGGAGAAGATGGTAATGTTGACATGATCCTGTCCCCTGCTGTTCTGGAGTCTTTTACAACTCCCACTAACACTTCCCCTTCCACTCATTCTCTCGTTGAGAGAATGAAGACTACTGATCCCTGCCTCAGGGCAGTGGCCTTGAAAAAGGCTGCAGATGAAGTCGTTGTGCACGGTGTCGAGCCTCTTGCTCCTCGTGCTACTCTTCTTCCCCCTGTTGGACACCTGGTTGGTCGTACCTGGTATCAGAAAAAGAAGACAGAGGTCTTCGAAAGGATGGGTGCTCACCTTGGCTTTGGCTTGGTTGAACCCTCTCCCCCGTCACCTCCACTATTGCTTGATGCGATGGTGTCACCTATCCTTCCTGAAGAGGAAGTTGATTCGTCTTTGGTTTCTACACCTGGGTCCCCCAAGTGCAGATCGGTGTCTCCTTCATATATCCCACCTTCTGATGTCCCCGAAGCGATATCCGAGGCTGATGCCTACATGAATGATCCGGACTACGAAGCTGATGGTGATTACGAGGTCGATGATGGTTGGTACAATGAGTATGTTCCTTTCTTCTCTCAAGAATTCTTCATTACTAAATGGAACTTACAGAGATGCCCCCAAAACTTCTTGGGGGGATGAACCAATTGCTCCATCAGACCCCATGTTCTAGAGCGCCATATCGGACTGCCGGACATTAGTTGGACTATTACAAGTTCTCTTATCACATCTACTACTGTTTGTACTCCCGTTTTGAATATGACTCCTTCTCCTGTTTCTACTTGTGATCGTTTTGTCTTACTGACAAAATATTTAAAAGATCCTAAGAATAGTGACGAATCGTCAAAACATCTTGATGACTGCTTATGCAACTTCTGCAAAGATAAAAGTAAACCTAATTATGCTAGAGAGTCTGCTATTTGGCTCCTCAATTCAGGCGCTAGCTTTAATTGCACACTGCATATAGCTGACTTTATCAAGTTAGAGGATGGAGAATTTGGTGGTGTCAGAGATGCTAGCAATAAACTCATAACCATAAAAGGTCGTGGGAAAATTCTCTTTCAACACGAAGTAGATGGAGTCACTAGAACAACTCCACTGTTCCCGGTTTATTATCTAGAGTCTCTCTCCACTAGAACCATTTCACCTGGCGCCTTATGGCTGCAAGGAATGAGGAGTGAGTCTAATTTAAAGCAAACCAACATATTTCATTCAAACGGAAAGTTGTTCATGCATGCATCATGCATCACAACATTTAAAGTTATGGAAGATGCCCTCCATCATGTTCACACTAGGATGGTGCGTCACTATACTGCAAACCAGGTGCTATCTTATTGCGCATCAAAACTTTCTGTTTATGATCTTTGGCACTGTCGATTGGCGCATCCTGGAAAGGAAGTATTGCAACAACTCCCAAAACACTCAGAAAAAGTACCTGAGTTTGATATTCCTATCTCCGGTCAAGTATGTGATGGTTGTGCTGGAGGCAAAATGTAAGGGCGACTCACGTTGGCAACAAGCGGCCCGACAACTAGCGAGGAATCCAAAGTTATATTCAATCGGAAACATATTACAGAACAGATACAACATACCTAGCAAGGAATCCAAAGAGAAAGAGTTGGGGATTCACTTGCACAGGCTACACACAATATATACTACTATACAAACAGAGACGCCAGCTATTGTCCAGAGGGATGTTGTAACATGGACAATGGGAACAATGGGGGACGGGTCACGTGAGGGGGCAAGTCATGAAAGCATGAAGTCAGGAGGTGTTCCGATGGAAGTTGGAACATTGGAGGATCGGTCGGTAGTCGGTGTGTCGGTGTGTCAGTGTAAGGGTCAGTGACGAAGGTCCCCTTACAGTGTGGACGTCAGCTGCAAGTTCCCAAGAGTTCTCTTCCATGCTGAAGTCTTGCCACTTGATCAGAAATCTGAGTTTACCTCATTGCACTTTACTGTCCAATATTTCTTCTACTTCCCATTCCTCTTCGTTGTCCACCAGTATTGGCATCGGTATTTTTGTCGGCTTCCAACCAGGGATTGGGTCTTCAGGAGCTGGGGTGAGTTTAACCACATTGAACACCAGGTGCAGGCGAGACAACCTTCGGGGAAGCTTGAGCCAATATGCCCCAGGCCCAACCTTGTGGTCGACGGCGAAAGGACCTAACCATGTGTGCTCAAACTTCTTTGAGGGCCGACTCGTTGTGATGTCCGATGCGTCAAGGTAAACCATGTCACCCGTCTTGAGCTCGGGGGCAGGGGTCTGACATCGATTGTAGTACTTTGCCATATCGTCCTTTGCCTTCACCAGTGCCGATTTTGCTTCTTCTAGTGCCAACTCCATCCGGGTTTTGAACTCATTGACTGTTTTGAGTTGGGAGGGGTGTTGTCGGGGTTCGAAGCCCATGTGAGGGTCGCGGCCGGTGTCTAACACAAAGGGCAATTGGTGGGTCGCAGCATGAACGTGATTGTTGTGTTGGAACTCGGCGAGTGGGAGAAGGTCATACCAATCATTCTGTTGCTGGTTAACAAAGACTCGGATGTACTGGTCGAGTTCTTGGTTAACTCATTTGGTTTGACTGTTGGCTTGTGGGTGCCAAGCCGTAGTCGCAGCAACCTTGATGCCTAAGAGTTGGTACAACTCGTGGGTAAATTCCGACACAAACTGCGGGCCTCAGTCGGAGACAACATGTTGAGGTAGGCCATGGAGCTTCCAGATGTTGTGGAGGAAGAGTCGGGCGACACCTTCGGCAGTGCAAGTCGTGTGGGTCGGCAGGAAATGAACTTGTTTCGATACTGAATCGACAACTGTGAACACCGCGTCATAACCGTTGGACTCTGGGAGTTCGACAACAAAGTCAATGCTGATAGTGTCCCAGCGGGCATCGGGGATGGGAAGTGGGTGAAGTTCACCGACTGGTCGGTGTCGGTGGGGCTTTGTCCGTAAGCACAAGTCACAAGTAGAGGCATACTGACCGATGTAACAAGACATAGAAGGCCACCAGTAGTTCCGACCCACGAGTTCAAGGGTCTTCCAGCGTCCTGCATGTCCGCCGACTTTGGAATCATGGTGTTGGGCCACAATGTGACGTCTAAGGTCGGGGATGTTAGGGACGTAGATTTTACCTCAATGAAGTAGCAACCCATTATCCTCCGACCATTTGGAACTCTTAACTGATTTTGACTTTGACAACTTCAACTCCCATGCTGCCTTCGCCACTGCCTCCTCTTGTTCACCATCCTGATTACCACGTCTGATCTCTTGCAACACATCCTGCTCTTCTCCGACCAAAACAACACCTTCAAGGGCTCGAACAGCGAATAGGGATGGAGGGAGGAGAGTGAGGTTGTCATTATCGTCCTTGCCAGTTCTGTGGTCGGCCCGTTGGGAGAGTGCATCAGGTTTGCCCATGGATCGGCCTGGTCGGTGATGAAGTGAGAAGTTGAACCGGGAGAGGTAGAGGGACCAGCGGGCTTGTCGGCAGTTGAGTTTCTTCGCAGTCATGAAGTACTTGAGGTTCTTGTGGTCAGTCCAGATTTCTACCTTGTGTTCACTGCCCTCCAGGAAGTGCCTCCACTCTTCGAGTGATCGGATGATAGCCAACATCTCTTTGTCATGGATCTCATAATTGTGTTTGACTGGCGACAGTGATTTTGAGTAGAATGCGATGGGGTGCCACTTGTTGTCTTTCGATGCAAGCTGCGACAAGACAGCTCCAGTTGCAAAGTTGGAGCTGTCGGCCTCTACTCGGTAAGGTGCGGTGTCGTCGGGAGAAGACAAGATTGGTGCTGATGTAATGGCTGTCTTCAGAGCATCGAAGGCTTCCTGCTGTTCAGTACCCCAGTTCCAAGGTGTACTGGACTTGGTCAAATCAAAGAGCGGCCGACCGATGTGTGAAAAATCCCGAATAAAACATTGGTAGAAATTGGCAAACCCAAGGAAAGACTGAACTTCCGTCTTGTTTTTCGGAATCGGCCAGTCACGAACTCCTGCAACCTTCACTGGATCCATCTCTACACAGTTCTCCGAAATGATCAACCCCAAGTATTTTATCTTCTGCTTCTCAAACTCGCATTTTTCGGGTCGGAGGTACAGCTTGTGTTCCTTGAGTACCTCCATCACACGTCAGATCGCCTTCCGATGTTCCTCCAGGGTTTTCAAAAAGATCAGGATATTGTCGAGGTAGACAATGACAATTCCTTCCATGATAAGGTCATGGAAGATGTCGTTCATCACTGTCTGGAAGGTCGCTGGGCTGTTAGTCATGCCGAAAAACATCACTAGAGGTTCGAAGAACCCCCAATTCGTTCAGAAAGCGGCCTTCCACTCATTGCCAGGTTTGATACGGATGTTGTTGAAGCCCCATCGGATGTCAAGTTTGGTGAAGTATTTTGCACCCCGCAGTTTCGAAACAATTTCGGAGATGAGTGGGATGGGGTACTTGTTCTTCACTGTGATGGCGTTGAGGTTCCAATAGTCTTGTACCAACCAAAGCGAACTGTCCTTCTTTTTAATGAAAAAAATGGGGGCTGCCATTGGCGACTTTGAGGGGCAAATCCTTCCCGAAGCAAGGTTCTCTTGGAGGAACTCGTCAAGTGCAGCTTGTTCTTTTGGCGAAATCGGGTAGACCTTGGTGGTTTTGGCAGTTTCACCTGGGACGAGTTCAACAGTGTGATCCCAAGGCCGATTTTCGGGGAGCTCTTGGAAGGCAGCCTCAGAGAAAACAGTTTCGAAGTCGTATAGGTAGTCGGGGAATATGAGCCTTGAAACCGAGGTTGGCAGTTGTGGTATTCTTCTGATGCGCTTCGGCAAGTTGTTGCAATAGAGTACCAGTGGCTGAAATCTGTTCCGAAACCAAGAGAACCAATGAGCGAGGGATGGCAGCAAAAATACGATCTCCTTCCTCCAATTCTGACCAACTAACTCCTTCTTCCGACTCTTCATCCTCTTCTTCATTCACCTCTTCCACAAGCACTGGAAAAGGCCCTGAAGTGTAGACCCTTAGCACCTTCTCCTGGAACTTCTTCTCCTCCTTGTATTCCTGTCGGCAACCTTCGCAAGTCCTCGGACACCTTGACATTTTGACTTCCTTTGTTACCCAATCAACTTCGGGGTTGTGTGCGCAGAGCCAAGTATAGCCAAGTATAACAGACTCCTTTCTGAGGCTGGTGACAGCAAAGACTGTGCGTTCGGAATGATTCTTGTATCAGAGAACCATATTGACAACTTTGGTGATTTCTCCAGCTTTGTTCAAGGTGCCGTCAACATTGAAGACAGGGATTGGGTGTGATAGGTGGCGAGTGGTGAGCTTATGTTGACGAGCGAAGTCCTGATCAATGAAGATACCAGTGGCACCAGAGTCCACGAGTGCTTCCAATGAAAATCGGACTCCGGTGTCAGTGGTTTCAAGGTCAATCGGCAGTTTCAAGGCGTTGGCGGGGGTAGTGGATGAAATGACATACCGGGTTGGGAGGTAACAACGTTCCCAGTGAGGTCGGCGGGGTTTGGACATGGCTATAGGTTTGGGTGTAGGTGGGGAAATAGTAGTTTTGTTTATTTCTTCTACGGGTAGTACAGCAAACCTATTAACACTAGACAATCGGGGCGTGGCCTCCACTGATTGAGTTACCAAAAATCCTGCGTATCTGTTTCCACCGACCCTTCCGACTGCCTTCCAACGTTGGCAACATCTTTCTCTGCCAACAGGTTCATCAGCAACTCATCCTTCTCTTCCAAGGTCATAAGCCGGACATCAAAGTGTCAGGGGCAATCTCCCTTGATGTGTCCAGGCTGCTTACATCGATAGCAGGTGGAAGGAGTCAGGTTACAAAGTTTGGACACATCAATGTCCATCAGAGTCAGGTTCCCAGGCATCGGCATTACATGGGCGAACATCGGTAGGGGAATCAGGGGAGTTGGATGAGGTGGGGGTTTTGGGAAGGAGTGAAAAATGGGTTTGGGAGCTGGCGGTGGCACAGGGTGATGATTTGCCTTGAATGCAACATTGGCAAGTCGGGAAGCTTCAAAGCAGGTGGCTGTGCGATACCAGCCATCGGGATCAGAGTCGGAGGGTCGGCCCAAGGTCATAGTGGCAATGGAGTCAGCCAAGTTGGTGTGAAGACCTCGACGAAACTTGACAACAGTAACCTTCCGGTCGGTGTACCCAGATGCTGAAATGAGTGCTTTGAAGGTGTCCAGGTAATCCTCCAAAGTCCGATCCTTCTGGAAGTAAGTATCTCCTTCCAATGTGATAACCGCTTCCAACTCGGTGTCAATTGGCAAGAAGCGAGCCTTGAACTGGGTTTTGAAGTCCTCCCAATCCTCAAAAGGCAAGTTTCCGACCTGTGATTCCAACCTAAATATCTCTTCTATCCATGTAGCAGCCTGACCGCTCCTCATGTAAGACATGGCCCAGAGCATCTTTTCTTTGTCCAACTGGAATTCACCTGAGAGTCGGATGTACAGGTTACAGGCGTTGAGGAAGGCCTGGCCTGTCTTGCAGTTGCCATCATAATCGGGTGGCGTAGCGACTCGTCCTCGGAATGTCCATGGATGTTTGGGGGGAGATGGAGGAGTTGGCGTCGCAGGGGTAGCAGGTGAAGGGGTGGTCTGAGAGGCCGAAATGAGTGTGGAGAGTTGGGTGGTGATGGTGGCAAGTACATTAGCAGTGGTGGCGGAAGTGGATTCGGTAGCTTCTACTTGCTGCTGTAGAGCATCAAGCGATGCCCAAAGCTCGTGGAAGGTGCCTTCAACGATTTCATTCCAAGTCGGCTGGGGCGGTGCTGGATTGGTCATGGTTTAGCAAGTGAGGGATAGAGGGGTGCGTTGGTGGGAAGTCTTCTGTTGTGGCAAACAGGGCTGGTCTGTCCAGCGATGCTAGCCTCTTGAAGAACTCTTTCTTCTGTAAGGGTGACTCACGTCAGCGACGAACGGCCTGACGACTAGTGAGGAATCCAAAGAGAAAGAGTTGGGGATTCACTCGCACAGGCTACACACAATATATACTACTATACAAACAGAGACACCAGCTATTGTCCAGAGGGATGTTGTAACATGGACAATGGGAACAATGGGGGACGAGTCACGTGAGGGGGCAAGTCGTGAAAGCGCGGAGTCGGGAGGTGTTCCGATGGAAGTCGGAACATCGGAGGATTGGTCGGTAGTCGGTGTGTCGGTGTAAGGGTCAGTGAGGAAGGTCCCCTTACACTTGTTTGGCTATTAAGGATGTTGGGAAGGAATCATAGTAGCAATACCATCTTAAATCTTATCCTTATCTAGATTCTATACATAATTTTTTTTGGTTGTACTTAGTAAAAACAGCCGAGTTAGCCATTTCATTGTAGTATATGGCTTCTTCGGATTATAAGGATTACCTGTGTATACATGGCTTATAAGGATAGGTAACATAAATAGAAACAAAATCATTAAAAAACAGCACTACATCATGTACCTATGTAGAACTCTCAACACCAGACTACATTAGTAATTTGCTTAACACTACACTTCAGTAGATTTAGCGGAATAAGCTGCTTAATCGGCTATAATCTACACTTGAGTTCAAGGCCTCATCCAAGTCAGCTGGTCCTTAACTCAAGCATAAGCGCTCAGTGATTCTGCTGCGGTTCCCGTAATTTGATAGATGGTAAAGAACACTGGGAAGTTGAAGCTATTATCAATCACAAAAGGAGTCAAAACAAGATGAAGTATTTAATCAAATGGAAGGGATTTCCTGACTCAGAGAACACTTGGGAACTAGAAGAGAATGTTTCAGATTCAGCAAAAGAACTGTTTGGAGAATACTAGAAGAATCATTGCCTTTCACTTAAAAGAACCCCTCCAAAGAAGACGCTCTCTACCCCCCCTTACTGATATAAATGACCCAACAACAAGGCTCCACCCTAGGTCCCAACTTCTCTCCTCTTGAATACTCACCCTCCTCTCATTCATTATCCACACTGAGCCTAAGCTCCCTCACCAACAATAGATTCACCACACCTGTAACCACACTCCCTCACACAGAATCTTAACCAGGAACTAGTAATACTTCTCTTGCTCTTAACCCAGCTTTTGATCCTAACCAACTTTGATTGGATAATCCAGAAATTCAGTACCTTCTTGACACTGCTATTGAAGACCTTCCTCCTCACATACTCCATTGCTTTTACATTGACACTCCTATTGATTATACTACTTACCCACCTGGAACAACTCTGATTAAAGAACCCCAACTTGCTGCAGCCATAGTCTTGGCAAGATTTAATACCATTCCACCTACCATGGACCAAACAGAAGTACCCCTTACTTACCCTATACCCTGTATTGCAACCCCAGATGCAATCTCTCCCATCATTGAATGACCACCCACTGCACCCTCTAGGACAGATGGTAACTTGCCTGAACCAGTATTTGTGATGGAAATTCACCTGTGAAGCACACCTGTCACCCCCTCCATTCATAATTCAAGTACATCAGAATGGGGAAATCACTATAACTGGCAAAGGGGAGTTGGATATCCTCACATGCTCTCCTACCACAAGAATGGAGAGGCACCATACAAATTACCAGCTAGATCCAATACCAAATTTCTCATCCATCCATATTTCGAGAAACTCTATGAACTCTAGAATATCCTCACCCACATTGTGTTGACAGTACAAGCAGAACAATATGCTCCCACCTCTACACCCAGTTGCCTGGCACAACTTTACCTTGTTTGACAACTTGGGAAGACCATTACTGAGTACCTTGCCTATGTATCAGAAGTCTCAGAAGCCTCTACCCCCACAACCAACCCTCCATGACCAGATAATATAATAGAACAGGATGTTCTTAGAAATGTTGGACATGAGAACCCCAACCTCCCAGCTAGCCAGGTTCCTCCCACCAATCTCCTTACTAATATCCCCAATACCTATCCAATTACCCCAGACTATCCATTCACCAACCTTGGCTCCAGATACCCATATTATTATACCATGTCTGCTCTTTACCATCTCCCAAACAGATGAGAGGCCTATGTCCTATGAAATATCTCCAAGACACCATTTAAGTCAACAAGAGTAGTTCAGTATGTATCATCATAATTAAGAGAATTAGCTGATAAGATCATCAGTTCTGAGGATTTTGAGCAACAGTTTGGAAGGTTCCCAGTTTACAAGTTGAAAGAGGATATTATGAAGAGAGACATTTCCCTTCTAGTCTACAACCAGTTCACCAATGAAGAAAAGAAGTGTTACAATTATGGTTGTATTGTCTGTGGATTAGTCAGATATATTGGATTGTTATACCCTGACTACCAATGCTAATTCTACAACACCATAGGACATTATTCCTGGACTTGCAAGAATCAACCCACATCCCCAGTCATTGTCTCTTGACTCAATACTCCTAAGCCACTGGAACAAGCCACTCCCATCACACTCATCAGAGTACAAGACCAGACCACTTCCAAAATCTTTGGTACTCAGAAGGCTCATGGATTATAATTTCATCATATTGGTTACACATCATTCCTCCTCACTCCTTCTCTTCCTTGATGTCTTGATGAGAACCGCAACCCCAAATTCACCATCATGTATCTATTAACCACTTATCCCACTTCGGATCAAATTCTGGCTTGTTGAACCTCACTCCTCTCACAAATGAATGTCCCTTTCTTGCCAACTTGGAGAATGATGGAAACTATTGAGGAGATACCAGACCATGGGTCAACCTTAGATTGCCACCTAATAGGGTTACCTATTGAGATGAACAAGACAACTGCTGAGTAGATGAAATTTGTTATCCCTCTCAGTTCCTACACCATGTCTCACCACTCTTCCTCTTTTGGAAATCCCAACTTCAGGCCTCAACCTTCTTGCTATGACAGACACATCTAAATGTGGACATATATTTCTTTGAGTACTCTTTTTCATTTCATTCTATCTGGACTATTTGCTTTGAACTATTTTTTATAAACTATGGACTAGTTCTCTAGAAAGGGAATAATGTTATGGTTTTGTATTTATCACACTTAATCATTAGAACTAATGATAGACAATAGTCTACTTTCTCTTACTTGTTTTGTACAGCTTTGGACTACTATTTTGTATAGCCATTGGACTAGTAGTTTCTATGTGTTTCAGTTATTGTTTTACTCATTGTTTCAATAGTAGATAGTTTTACTCTCCTGTCTTACATGTATCATACACAGCTTATAACCTGTACCTGTAGCTGTATAGATACATAGATAGCAATAGAGGTTAAGCTTAGTGGTCATGCAACAGAATGGAATATGACAGGCAGCCAGACAATGCCATAAACTCATAATAATAATATTGTAATAATTATTGGCTATAGATCTAGAATACTGTGAGCTTGATATTGAAAGCTAACTGAATATTTGTCCAAGTAATTTGGGGGTCTTATGGTTGCTTTAAGACAAGAAAAATATTGACCTATCAACCTTCTGGCTATGCTATTGGTTCTTCCAAATACAGTGCTACAGCTGTACTTTCTGGAAACATTAATGCTACTTTATCACCTCAGTCTGTTTTATTATTCTCCAGATGGAAAACTTGAAACTAAACCTTTATACAGTACATGGTATAGTCTGGTAAAATCAAATCATGTGAAGTCTCAAGTCATTTCTTGCCAGTTGACCACTGTACTATACAATTGACAATTGATTATTACTGATGATTGATTGAAGCAGGAGTCAGGAAGGACATCAATTCATAATATTGCTAATGATTTTACTCATCAGAGAAAACCTGAAGGTAGTATGACTGTGCATAGCACAGGGTTAGCCACTAGTAATATATATCTATATAATCCTCCTCCAGTTGAGTAGCCTCAAAATGCGCACTTTTACACTATCAATATCTGGATACAACATAATATGAGAAGGTTTTGGTATTATGTTGTATCCAGATATTGATAGTGTAAAAGTGCGCATTTTGAGGCTACTCAACTGGAGGAGGATTATGTAGTGTACATACATAATCATTCATTCAGATATACTGTTTATAATCTCTATATACCCACAGAAAGTATATGTCATTCAGAAGTAAATATAATATACTTAATAACCCTCTAGTTGTGTAACCTCAAAATGCGCATTTTTTGACTACAAATACATACAAAAGAGGACAGTATACTGGTCTATATAATGTTTCTCCACAACTTGTGTAGCATCAAAATGCGCATATATACTAACTGATATACATCATTCATTATGAACATATTTTCAAAGAATATATGTTTATGATTTCTGTTACTACAAATACCTGCACAAGTTAAGTACCCTCAAAATGTGCTCAAATTACAAAACAATATCTATTATATATCAAGCATATATTATTATTGTATTGTTACATAGTATATTGTATGATATAATTTCATTCTCAGCATATAATAATTAATTAATTGTCCTAAACTCTAATCAGAATAGGGTTACAATAAAACTAAAATTTTAGCATATAATCAATCAAGTTGTGAAAAGACCATAATAATAATAAGAAATATTATAGTTACATTAAGGTAGCTTTATAGGTCTGTAAATTCATTCAGAAAGCAAATTAAGCCCTATTTTACAACATCTTTTCTTTTCCAACAAACTCTTCATATGACTTTGGATCTTCCTATTTAAGTTGTTTTTTTGGTTTTCAAACTAACATCAACAAACTAAAACAGCCTTCCTAGGCAAAAAATATAAGGGAAGACTGTTTCTCAAAGGGCAAAATGGGCAAACTAGAATGTAGAACAGTAGTGGATAAATAAGAATAACTGAGTTTGTTGAAGCAATTACTAATTAGCCATTCACTAAGTACTGACTTAGCTACTCATATAGCACTTATTATATATTGCTGAATAATAATCTCTCAAGTGCTCTTCACTTAGATTAGTGTTTCACTTCAATACTTAGCATCCATGTTAGAAAACATAGTTACATATGACTTTAGGACTAGTGAGTATAGACTATTAGACTTTAGTATATAAAGGATATTATTGGCATATAACTTATTGTTCAAATCCAAGTCACCAGACTTGGAATTCTTTATTGATTAGCAAATCCTTTCATGTCCAATTTAGGACACCTGACACAGATATACTTTATGATCTCTTTTATTTTATGAGTAGAACTACTATCAATAAGAGCAACAATTGGCAATTCAGAACAAGAAGGAAAACAAGAAGTGGAAGAAGACAAAGGAACATGAAGTGAGTCAGGATTAGAAAGAGCAGATAGATGTTACAGTTCTATATTTATCACACTTAATCATTACAACTAATGATAGACAACAGTATACTTTCTCTTACTTATTTCACATAGCCTCAGCCTGTAGTTTCATATAGTCTTAGACTAGTAGTTCTTACATATCTCACTTATTGTTTTACTTATCATCTCAACTGTAGATAGTTTCACTCTCCTGTCTTGTATGTATTATGTGTAGCTTATAACCTATACCTGTAGCTATATAAATACATTGACAGCAATAGAGGTTAAGCTCCAGCTTAATTCTATACTGTTACTATTCTACTCTCTATCTCTTCACCCTTGATAAGCCTAGAACTTTGAGTCAACTCTAACTCTTATATGAATAGCTTACTAATAAGGAACACCTGTGATCTACAGTCTGAGTACTGTGGAGGTCATTCCCAAAAGTAGTCTCAGTAAGAATATACATTCTCTTCCTATAAACATCTTGAGAGGTCCATCACAACATTATCTATACTGAAATGGAGGTATAGGCAAGTCCATAACAGTGGAAGGAGAAGTGTTACGAGCCCACCCAAACCACTGGCCCGCACCACTACCACTGAGGAAGATTTGTTTGCTATCTTCCCTAAGCTCATTTCCCAAGACAACTCCATTACAGATGATATTGTATGACGAAGAGACTCCAAGATACCACTATGACCTAATGTTGAACTAAGTATAAGTTTCCATTTATATTTAGAAGTTTGCATTTCTCTAGCTCTAGTATTAGTTATCCATTTCGTCATTTTACTCCTATTGACTAATCTTTCATTGTGTATAGAGTAAATAGTCCCTGACCCTGATGTCTCACCTACTCCTGTTGACAACTCTTCCATTGTATATGGAGTAGTATTATAAAGCGATGACAAGTATTAGGATATAATTAGTCAGTAGCTATTTGTCATGTACTATGCCACCGACCGACCTCCTAACACATCTTCTAACCTTCCAATAGTTCCGACTGTCAATCTTGTTATTGGTTGCCAACCTCTTGGGCCTTCTGTACTTATTTGCTCATTCCTTTCCAACTTCCTATTTTGGCTATTTCCTTTTTGGTCAGCATCATCCTTTTTAGTATGTTGGCCCATTGTTCTGTTACCATATGTTTTGATATGTTATATTCTGATATCAGTAAACAATGTATTTAATCACTAGCCACTCTTGTACATTCTTTAGTCTGATATCAACATAGTATCCACACTCATCCTCTGTCTCTGTCTTGTTCCAACTCTAAGTCAATCTTGTCTCTACTCTCATTCTCTACCCTCCTCCATAATTCCTTCCAACATTCTTTCTGACCATTCAGTCCTCTTGCAAGTGAGGCTAATTGCAGTACCGGAAGGGTGCAACACATACATTGAAGCTGAAGCCTCAATCCGACGTCGCTAGCTTATCCTCCAATCCCTGTTTTAACACTATTATTAGGTACATTCCTAGAATAGTATAAATACTTGATATATTAGATGATTAAAGCCCTAAGCTTTAATCTCTTCTGTTGTATCTCTTATACATTTTGTCTCCATACCCTTTGGTCACTAGAGAGAAAGGCCTTTGGATTGCAGCAAAGTGTTTATTGAATACATATTCCCAAATGACTGCACTCTAGCATTTAAGTTCCAAAAGTATTCAGCTTAATGGTTCATGGTCATAACATATGTACTGGTAGTCTGTGAGTCATTACTAGTTAACTATAGTGGCTATAAGTGCCCAGACAAGTAGAGAACATTATACACAGTGAGAGAACTATCTACTTGGGTTCTAGGAAACATAAGGAAATATAAGGAAATTATTAGTCCATTCTACTACATGCCTAAGTTGCTGTGTATTAGTGGCTATTTCAATGTATACAGGTATATGGCTGTGTGTCTGTATATATATATAGTTTGTAGTAAGTTCTTGAGGTTGTATATACTGTGCAAAACTATAAATAGTTCTTCTAGAGAGCAGTGGCATTATCTTCTACTGATTGATATTCTAGTTCTGAGTCTGAGTCATCGGACTAGGTATGGGACCAAGTTGGTAAGAGGATAAGAATAGTTTGAGCATGTTCATCATCAGAGTCAGATGATTCCAATTTGGGTGGGTTCATAACATTATTCCCTTCATTAGGAGTAATGTCTGTATTATGACCAACTCTAATACATGGTAGGGCCAGGGGAGTCTATGATATTGGCTTCAGCAATTGGGCTATAGTCCTCTCCATAGAAGTTGGTGGGGAGGTGGGGTAATGGTGAGTGTATGCTAGCTTGGCGAGTGCTGGTAGTGTGTCTACTATGTCCTTCATTACAGTGTGGAGAAGGTAGTAGGATTCTTGTCCCTGTGGAATGGGACTTGTGTATCTCGAGTGATTTAGGAATGTTAATATTCTTCTTTCTGTCTGTCCTAAGGGAGTTAGATTGTTGTGAGGAAAGAATAGTGGGTTTAGTTCTTCTTTGACTAGAAGTTTCAGTAATTCTGTTGGTGAGGAATGGGTTGAGTTTGAAGTATTCTTGTCTGATTGATTTTGGGATGGTGTCAGCTGGTTTGCCTCTGTAGGGATTGCAGGTGCAGTACTTGGCATAGTGTCCTAGGGCTTTTTGTTTGCAGTGGACACAGGTGTCCTTCTCACAGTATGGTATGTAATGGTTAAATCCACTACATGTAATACATGTAAGGGCGACTCACGTCAGCGACAAGCGGCCCGACAACTAGCAAGGAATCCAAAGTTATATTTGATCGGAAACGTATAACAGAACAGATACAATATACCTAGCAAGGAATCCAAAGAGAAAGAGTTGGGGATTCACTCGCACAGGCTACACACAATATATACTACTATACAAACAGAGATGCCAGCTATTGTCCTGAGGGATGTCATAACATGGACAATGGGAACAATGGGGGATGAGTCACGTGAGGGGGCAAGTCATGAAAGCATGAAGTCAGGAGGTGTTCCGATGGAAGTTGGAACATTGGAGGATTGGTCAGTAGTCAGTGTGTCGGTGTAAGGGTCGGTGAGGAAGGTCCCCTTACAATACACCAACTGTATGGTATTGCATTTGGTGACAAATATGGGGTCTCTGTACATTTGCAGGGAATGCTGGGTGGCTAAGTATCTTAATTAGGGACTCAATTTGCAGGTTGTTGCAGTTCTGAGCTCAAAGTTCCATTGAGGCATAGCTCTTGGTGAGCCAAATGATTCATTTCTTTAGATCCTCATGTTAGGAATGCTCTAGACAGTCCCCAAGGTCAGTATCTATTGTTGGTTGAGGTTAGAAGAGCTGTGGTTGGATATTCTCTTTGGAGTTCTGGACTTGTAGATTGTTTCTGCTTTAGGAGTTTTCTCCTTGATGAGCTTCTTGACTGCTGCTATTGCCATTATGTCATGATCTAGCCTGAGTACTGAAAATCAAAGGCAACAAATGTCTCCTTCCATTAAGAGATTTGATGATGAGTTGATAGTGGAGATGGAGATGTTGAGCAACACAAGTCTGTTGTAGAGCATGATAAATCCTGGTAATTGTTTCCCAAATGTATTCTTCTTTATATTTTTGGCATAGTTGGTAAATAAGTGCACAGAGTTGAGGATCATTTTGATAAAAGGATTTGAGGACATGGATCTGTGTTCCAAGTAGTATGTGGGATTCAGAGGTGGTAATTCCAGTGGCATTCTCTGAATGGAGTTGCTGTTGATTCTTATTGGTAGACTCAATGAGCTTAGAGATGGGTGAGAGTATATGGTTTGTTTGTGGTTGCGTTTGGTTTGTTTGGGTGCAGATGTAGAGGGTGCAAGAGACATAAGAGGGTAAGGAATAGGGTCACAGTTTGTGGGCTTTTTTATAAGTATCCAGAGTTTCTTTGGAATTCTCTAGATTTTCTTCATCTTTCCATGAATCTTCTGTAGGTGAATAGCCTTTCCATCTAACCAAATATTTTCTTTTCTTCCCTTGTCCTTTATGTTTAAGAATAGATTCCACTTCATATTCTTCTTCTCCATTTACTAAGTCAGGAGATGGTATAGTGTAGTGTTTTCCATAAGTTTCATTTTCTTCTACTAGTGTCAGTAGTTGAATGTGGAACTTATTGTGGATCTTCCATTTGATGGGTAGTTTAAGTTTGTTTATGGTGTTTCCAAACTTTCTAGTAATGGTGAATGGACCTTCCTAGTGCTGCACAAGTTTCTTTGACTTGTACTGGATTGGCAAGTTGCAGTTGTCTAGCCAAACACATCCTACTTCCAGTGAAGGCATTGGTTTGGTAGATCTTTCTATCATGATTTGGTGCATGTGTTCATGTGCTTGTTGGGCTTGTTTTTTGGATTGTTCCAGGTATTCAAGTCGGCTGTCAATTCTAGGGAAGTTTGATGGTTCTTCCGCAGTTTGGAATATTCTTAGTGCATAGCCATACATTAGTTCAAAAGGTGTATGGGTTCTTCCAGCATGTGTTTGTAAGTTGTGGTTGAATTCAAGTATTAGATGTGATTTTGCCTAAGAGTTGGGGTTTGCTGAGCAATAGATAGCTAAGAATAGCTCTATTTCTTGATTGAATCTTTTGGTTGATCTGTCAGATTGTGGGTGATAGGTGATAGAGTATGCAGGTTCTATGTTTAGCTTTGAATAGAACTGCTGTAGTGATTTGGCTATAAATTGGGGACTGTGATCAGAGATGATCTTCTTAGGCATTCCAAATTTTGAAAATAGCCTTTCAATTAGAAGTTCTGCTACATCATCTGCAGTAGCAGTTTTTGTAGTGGGTATTAATAGTATTCCCTTTGTAAGTCCATGATCCACAATGGACAAAATAGAATCATGAGGGCCATCTGGAGGTAGATCGGTAATCATGTCCATGCTGATTTGGGTAAAAGGTCTGGTTAAAACAGGTCCTTTTATAGGTTGTAGTGGTGGTTTAAAGGGATGTTTGTTGATCTTGTATTGTTGGCATGTTCTGCAGCCTTTGATGTAATTGCAAACAAAAGCTTTCATTCCAGGCCAATAGCAGTATTGCACTATTTTTCAATATGTTTCGATTATGCCGGGATGTCCAGCTGTTATGTGGTTGTGCACTTATTGTAAGAGTGACTGTCTTAGGGTTAAATCATCAGGTATGACAATTTTCCCCTGGAATCTTGTAAATCCATTATCATCTTGTTTATAAGAATCATTGTTGAGGATAGACTTGTGTTGTTTTGTAGAGTCTTTGATTCTTTGACCAATAATGTCATTGATAATGTTGATTTCGATTTGTTAAGTGAACAATGTTTCAGGCATGGCTGTAACATTGTGATTATCTTCTTCTTCCTGAGTGTGATCTGGTCTTTTGGATAAGTAGTCTGCTGGGCCATTTTTCTTTCTAGGTATATGTTTGATTTCAATGTTGAATCATTGGATGTAAGTTGTCCAATGTGCTTGTCTTCTGTTCAGGTCTTCTGGTTTTCTCCATCTTTTGAGGTTTTTGTGATTAGACCATATAATTGTTTTGTATGGTAATCTTTCTATATAGTATCTCCATTCCTTTAGAGAACGAATGATGATGAGAAATTCTTGTTCAGAGATATGGTAATTTCGTTCAGCAGTAGTAAAACTTTTGCTATGAAAAGCAATAGAGTATTTTACTCTGTTTATGTCTTTTTGAAGTAACACTGCTCCAGTGGTATTTACTGATGTATCATATTTGATTTCAAATGGTTTTGTTTGATCAGCAATGGCTAGAACTAGTTCTTTGAGAAAGTGTTCTTTAAGACTTTCAAATGAGATTTGACATTCTTCAGTCCATTCAAATTTCTTGGTGCTTGACATTAAGGCATTGAGTAGTGCAGCAAGAGATAAATAGCCACAGATAAATTTGTGATAGAAATTGCAAAATCCAATGAATTTTCTAACATCTCAGACTGTTTTTGGAATTGGCCATTGTTGTATGCCTTTGAGTTTGGCTTGGTCCATGGCAATATTGTTTGGAGTAACAATAATTCCAAGGTATTCCAATTGTTGTCTTTGAAACTCACATTTCTCTGTTTTGAGATAAAGATCATTGTCTTTGAGAACTTCCAGTACTTCTTTAGTTAAGCATTGAAGTTCTTCTTGAGTTTTCACATAAATGAGTATATCATCCATATATATGATTACTCCTCCTTTGTCAATGAGTTTTCAAATAGTGAGTCCATCATTGCTTGAAATGTTGCTAGTGAATTGCACATTCCAAAGAACATCATGGTTGGTTCAAAAAGTCCTCTAGGAGTCTTGAATGCAGCTTTCCATTGATCTCCATCCTTAATTCAGATATTGTTGTATCCTAATCAAATGTCTAACTTTGTGAACCATTTGGAATCATGAAGTTTGTCCAGTATAGATGAGATGAGTGGGATTGGATAAGCATTCTTGATTGTATATTTATTGAGATAATGATAATCTTGATATGGGTGAAGTTTTCCATCTTTCTTTCCAATAAAGAAGAATGGTGAGGCCATTGGTGATTCAGATGGTTGTTATGATCCTAGTTCTCTGGTGCACGAAGGCAGCTCGAGACAGGCATTCAATTTCTATAAGTTAAACTACTGTTCTGGTGTTCAGGCAGAAGGTCGTAGAATGAATAGATTAGATGTAAACCAACTTGAAGCTTGAGACTTCAAGGGCTAATACATGCAACTATTTATACTGTCTACGAGTAGTCCAATAATAAGTGAAACAAAGACAAAACATATAAGCTATCTCTCCTCCTACCAAAACTTGTAGCAAAGGCGAAACATGTAACAACTAAGTATGAAACTGGTAAGAGTGCAAGGGATGAGACGAGATAAAAGAAAATAACTATGCTAAAGATAAATGCACTAACTATAGCTTTGCTGAGTAATTAGTGTAAGTCAATAATAGTTCAGTTAGAAATAGAATCAAGAGGTATTTCTGGAACTTCCTTAAAATAGTCCAGTGAGGTGCTAACATTCATAACAATGGTCGAATGTAGCCTTTTTCAAGATTTTTGTTAATAAACTTGTTGAGTTCTTCTTCTTCCAGTGGTAATAGTCTGTATGGTTTCATAGAAATTGGTCTGAAAGTATCTTTCATTTCAATTTTATGATCTCATTCTCTTGATTTTGGAAAGTGTTTAGATACTTCCTTGTCGAATATTTGAAGATATTCTTTGAATTCTTTAGGTACGACTTTTGTTGGGTCGTCCTCTTTCTTTTATCCAAATTGTTGGGCAACTGCATTTGAGAATGATGTTTTGTTGATTTCAATATAATCATCATCTTTAATTAAGATTTGATTTATTTGAAAATTGTCCTCTGAGATTGTTTGAATCAATTGTTGAAAATGTGTTTTGTTTTCAAATAATTCAGTTCTCCATTGTAAAGTTTTGTCTGTCCAGTTGATATCTGGATTATGTTCTTGTAACCAGGGAAATCCTAGAATGATTCTGGGTTTTCCTAGTCCAATTACTTTTGCTTTAATGAGGGTTTCTTTTCCATTGATTTTGCTTGTCAATGGGCAAAATGTAGTACAAACTCTATTTCTTGTTTTGTCTGCATTGTATACAATGATGAGATAGGGAATTGATTAAAATGGTAATAAATAGGTACCACTAGTTGTTTTAATTAGGTACATATGTATGTTCCTTTCATTATACATATGTATGTACTTTTTATTGTACATATGTCTGTATGTATATACCCATTATTATATCACACATTTTTTCATGATTAATGATAATTTTCTACACTTTTAGTTTTTGTAAGGGGACCTTCGTCACCGACCCTTACACCGACACACCGACTACTGACCGATCCTCCAATGTTCCAACTTCCATCGGAACACCTCCTGACTTCATGCTTTCATGACTTGCCCCCTCACGTGACCCGTCCCCCATTGTTCCCATTGTCCATGTTACAACATCCCTCTGGACAATAGCTGGTGTCTCTGTTTGTATAGTAGTATATATTGTGTGTAGCCTGTGCAAGTGAATCCCCAACTCTTTCTCTTTGGATTCCTTGCTAGGTATGTTGTATCTGTTCTGTAATATGTTTCCGATTGAATATAACTTTGGATTCCTTGCTAGTCATCAGGCCGTTCGTCGCCGACATGAGTCGCCCTTACAGTTTTGTCATATGCAAAAAAAAAACATAACTTGTAGTAGGATTCTACTAAAGAACTCATCCATTTAGTAGACTTTTTCTCAGTTTTTATTTCTATTATTGTGATCACCACTATATTATATATGTATTCAAAAGGCTATAGATCACCACAATTAGTCTATAACCATATCTTCACCAAATAACTGCCTATATCTCTTTTAAAACCTCATAACCATTTTCTTGAGAAACCACTTGTCCCATTCATCATCTTCAGGATAGACAGTATTCCAATAGAAGTTAGTCCACTTGATATCAAAATTCTCTTCAAGATTTTGAATCATGAATAATGTGTTTCTATGATTTAAAGGAAGACTGTTAAATTCTTCAGTAATCTCCTCTCTATTTACAACCATAGTAACCTTCTACAACTTCCAAAATATAGCTCCTGCAATAACAGAGTCACAAAGACAACCACAATGATAAAGCCCATCCTCCTGAAAATTAACACTTTTTTTCCCTCTTCCAGCTCTACTTGTCCCAACACCATGAATAAGAATATCATGAACCATCTTGTCCCCATCAATATGGTTGGTACTCTTATCCTTTTTAGAATGATGAAGACAATAGGTATTTCCCAAATTGTTGGTAAGAAGCTCTTCAGTAAGAGCTTCTGTTGCAAGATAGGCTTCAGGTAAATAAGAACAATATTCTTTGTTAAATACTGAAAATACCGAGTGGTGTGACCCTTGGCTTCAGCATGTGTGCTGTGCCTCTAGAATTTGTACAAGGTTGATTTACAAATTTCTGGGAAACTTTCGGCAGAGTTTCCAGAAGACTGGAAAAGTAAGAGTGCAGACAGTTGAGATGATAAGGAAAGTTAAGAGTATATCAAGTCAATTCTGAAACTGAGAAAATACAAACATAGCAGTGAACTATTTATATGAAATGCCATAACGAATATAAAAGGAAATGTCAAACTAAACTGAATAGAATTGATAACTGAAGAATAAAGCAAGATAAGAAAACCCAGAATTTCTGGAGGACGGAAAAGTCCCTTTGAATAAATAATGAACAATGGAACTTCAGGAAAAATAGGGAATTAGAAAGATCAGAAATCCAGAGATTTGATATCTAATCGGAAATGTGATATGTGAACTTGGCAGAATTCAGGGTTAGTAGTCATATAATAGAATGGAATATGACATTCTTCCACTTCTTGTTTTCCTTCTTGTTCTGAATTGCCAATTGTTGCTCTTATTGATAGTAGTTCTACTCATAAAATAAAAGAGATCATAAAGTATATCTGTGTCAGGTGTCCTAAATTGGACATGAAAGGATTTGCTAATCAATAAAGAATTCCAAGTCTGGTGACTTGGATTTGAACAATAAGTTATATGCCAATAATATCCTTTATATACTAAAGTCTAATAGTCTATACTCACTAGTCCTAAAGTCATATGTAACTATGTTTTCTAACATGGATGCTAAGTATTGAAGTGAAACACTAATCTAAGTGAAGAGCACTTGAGAGATTATTATTCAGCAATATATAATAAGTGCTATATGAGTAGCTAAGTCAGTACTTAGTGAATGGCTAATTAGTAATTGCTTCAACAAACTCAGTTATTCTTATTCTATCCACTACTGTTCTACATTCTAGTTTGCCCATTTTGCCCTTTGAGAAACAGTCTTCCCTTATATTTTTTGCCTAGGAAGGCTGTTTTAGTTTGTTGATGTTAGTTTGAAAACCAAAAAAACAACTTAAATAGGAAGATCCAAAGTCATATGAAGAGTTTGTTGGAAAAGAAAAGATGTTGTAAAATAGGGCTTAATTTGCTTTCTGAATGAATTTACAGACCTATAAAGCTACCTTAATGTAACTATAATATTTCTTATTATTATTATGGTCTTTTCACAACTTGATTGATTATATGCTAAAATTTTAGTTTTATTGTAACCCTATTCTGATTAGAGTTTAGGACAATTAATTAATTATTATATGCTGAGAATGAAATTATATCATACAATATACTATGTAACAATACAATAATAATATATGCTTGATATATAATAGATATTGTTTTGTAATTTGAGCACATTTTGAGGGTACTTAACTTGTGCAGGTATTTGTAGTAACAGAAATCATAAACATATATTCTTTGAAAATATGTTCATAATGAATGATGTATATCAGTTAGTATATATGCGCATTTTGATGCTACACAAGTTGTGGAGAAACATTATATAGACCAGTATACTGTCCTCTTTTGTATGTATTTGTAGTCAAAAAATGCGCATTTTGAGGTTACACAACTAGAGGGTTATTAAGTATATTATATTTACTTCTGAATGACATATACTTTCTGTGGGTATATAGAGATTATAAACAGTATATCTGAATGAATGATTATGTATGTACACTACATAATCCTCCTCCAGTTGAGTAGCCTCAAAATGCGCACTTTTACACTATCAATATCTGGATACAACATAATACCAAAACCTTCTCATATTATGTTGTATCCAGATATTGATAGTGTAAAAGTGCGCATTTTGAGGCTACTCAACTGGAGGAGGATTATGTAGTGTACATACATAATCATTCATTCAGATATACTGTTTATAATCTCTATATACCCACAGAAAGTATATGTCATTCAGAAGTAAATATAATATACTTAATAACCCTCTAGTTGTGTAACCTCAAAATGCGCATTTTTTGACTACAAATACATACAAAAGAGGACAGTATACTGGTCTATATAATGTTTCTCCACAACTTGTGTAGCATCAAAATGCGCATATATTAGTGACAATTTGAGAATTGCAACCCCATAACCACCCCATAACCCTTTTTAAGTGGATATAAAAGGGCCTATAATCTGACTCGTGTGGTTCTCACAGCAATACATTTGATTATTGTTACTGTTACGAGTCCACCCAAACCACCGGCCCGTACCACCACCACCGAGGAAGACTTGTTCGCCATCTTCCCCGAACTCATTCCCAATGACGACACCATGGACGACTCCGCTTGACATACCATTCCCCGGTGACATCACAGTGACATCACTATGACATCGTTATGACCTAACGTCGAACTAAGTATGAGACTCCACTTATGCTTAGAAGTATACATTTCCCCAGCTCCAGTATTAGTTATCTGTTTCGTCATTTTACTCCTGTTGACTAATCTTTCATTGTATATGGAGTAAATAGTCCCCGACCCCGATGTCTCACCTACTCCTGTTGACAGTTCTAGCATTGTGTATGGAGTAGATTATAAAGCGATGACGAGTATTAGGTTATAATTAGTTAGTAGCTATTATTAGGTACATCCCTAGAATAGTATAAATACTCGATGTAGTAGACGATTAAAGCCTCAAGCTTTAATCTCTTCTGTTGTAGCCCTTATACATCTCTGTCTCCATACCTCTCGGTCACTAGGTTGAAAGGCCTTGAGATTGCAGCAGAGTGTTTATTGATCGCACGTTCCTACACGACTGCACTCTAGCGTTTAAGTTCCAGGAGTGTTCAGCTTAACGGTTCGTGGTCATAACATTAGATTAAAGCTTCCCTTTCACTGGACCGGTAGGGTTATCCGGTCTCTCCCCCTTGGAACCGAACGGAGGATTGTCGAAACCCGGCAGTCAATCGATTCCCGTCATCTTGGAACTTGAAACGGCGTTACTTGTTCTGGTCTAACCGGTACCTCTTAGTGGTATACTGGTAGTCGTTATACCCGCTAATCCCTGGTATAACGCGTCGCAGCTCACAAAGTGATACTCCTTCGCCGGAGCAAAGTGGGAAGTCTAGGTGTTTGAAATCCTAGCCAACCGGACCGCGGTGGGTTTGTACATCGCTGAAATCTACGCATTTAGTAAGTCGTAGTCAGGCCCCTTTAATTAGGACCCCCTGGCCGTCAAGCTCTAAGCGAGCGCAAGCTGTTAAGTCAGTAAAAGCTCTAAGCGAGCACCCAAGCTGTTAGTCAGTAAAAGCTCTAAGCGAGCATCATCAAGCTGTTAGACAGCAGTTCTCCCTTTTCCATTCCCAATCCATTCCTTACACCCCCACACTCCTTTATAAAAACCTCTACCAATTCTTGGGCAACCACCAACTCTGAACCATCATTTCACGACAACGAAGAACCAGTCAAACATCAGTTCCTAAACCGGAATTTGATAGGACACAACTTCAACGAAGCAGATCTCGCTACCGAGAAACCCCTTCCACCGAACCCTTCCCAGTTCACATCCCCGGACCGATCCAAGCCTCTACCTCACAAGACTCTGGACGCTCCACCTCGTCATTTTATACACAACCACCAGTACCTCCCCAATCTCAGCTTTTCGGAGAACCTAGTCCTATACAACGACAAGGTTCGCAATCTAGCGAAACTTCAAAACGGCAATACAGAGAGAAACAACAACAATCTTCATCTGAAGAAGACTCAGACGACGACGACCCCCCGCCAATCCCTCCTCGAAGACCTAGAGTTACTATCCCGTCTCGAGTCCATACACCAATCACAACTCCCGCCAACCCAACAACTCCACACACTCCGTCATTACCCCCGGCTCCACCAAATCCCTCCACACCTACTACCAACAGCTCGTCAAGCTCAAATCCAACGATGCCCTCCACAACTACAGTCCCAGCACTCAAACTCCCAGTTCCCCCACCATTCGCTGGAGACACAGCATCCTACGGTCATTGGAAACAACGACTTGGAATCTACTATGCAGCAGATCAAGCCCGATTCCATGACAGCGAAACAAAGATCCTATACACTCTTTCCCTTATGGTTGGACCGGCAGCCACATGGGCACATGCCTTCACAGAAAGCAAATACGACGACAAGAATTCAACCTACAACTTCGGAACCTTCACAGCATTCAACAAAGCCTTGGACACAAGCTTCCGCTCATCCACCCATGTCTCAGATGCCATGGCCCGGATTACCAAGTTTAAACAAGGAATGCGCAACGTACACGAGTACATCGCAGAATTCGAATCCCTCGCACTTGAAGCACAAATCACACAGGACACACTCAAAATCCATCTCTTCAAAATGGGTCTTGAACCCACAATTGGAATGTATGCCATCAGAGCCATGCCAGCCGATACCTATGAAGCATGGAAAGGCGCTGCCCGCGCAGCCAGCCACATACTTCAGTCTGAACGAGACTATCGTCAGACACACTATCCCCAAAGGAACCCTCAAATACGTCAAAACCCTCGCTATCGCCAGACTCAAAACTTTCGTCAACCGCAGTCTATCCCGCGTTACATTCAACCACCCGTGGTCGCAAAAGACCCGTACGCCATGGATGTCGACTACATCGAAGAGGCAATCAATAACCTTCGCCTCAACGGTGAAGAGGAACTCTGTAACATACACGATGAACAGGAGGACTTTGAAGAAGAAGCCCCTCAGCCACCTCAAATTGATCCCGGAGAAATCCTTAATCAATTCATCGACAGAGTCTTCACAAGCGAACAAAAAGAATTATTCAGAGATCGACTCTGTTTCCTCTGCAAGAAACCAGGCCATTTCGCCAACCGATGCCCAGCTCGACGAACTGGCCCATCACCTAATCGCCCGAGGTCAATCCCTCGCCAGGCGTACAACCAGAGGAAGGCCCCAACCAAAAATCGAAACCCCCATCTACGACGCCAGATCAACAACCTCATTGAAACCGCCCCTGAAGAAGAAGTAGCAGACGTCTACGATTACTTCTCCCAAGATAACATGAACGACGATTTCAACAGCGAAATCAAGGATTTTGCTTAAAGAGATTAGCCACCACGTCTAATTCTCTTCCATCTGTGTCTACTGCCCCATCTACATCATCACATTCTATTCCTCTTCCACTCAACGCTGTACAACTCGGAGGAAATGGATCCAACTCTATCTACACCCCCACACAAACTTCCAGTGCAGTAGCCAACTCAGAAACCGTGGATATCCTCGCCCTCATCGACTCAGGAGCAGGAGGAAATTTCATTGACCCAGCTTTGGTAAAACAACACCAATGGCCTGTCAAGAAACTCTTAAAACCCATTACTGCTTACAATGCAGATGGTACCAAAAATGGTGTTTGTTCATTCTATTCCCCATTGAACTGTACAGTTAATGGTCGACAAACAACCATCGAAGCCAAAATAATCAGTCTCGGAAAACCTAGAATCATTTTAGGATTCCCCTGGTTACAGGAAAATAATCCAGACATCAATTGGTCTGACAGATTACTCAAATGGAGAGAAGAAGAATCAAGCGACGAGATATACCTTGATCTAATTCAAACCATTACAAATGATGACACACAACTGAACAAAATCTGCCTCGACGAGGAAGACTCAATTGAAATCAACGTCAAAACATCATCCTCTAACACCATTGCTCAGCAATTTGGTGACAAGAAACAAGACGACCCTAAGAAAGTCGTTCCTAAAGAGTTCGCCGAATTCTACAAACTCTTTGACAAGAAAGCATCAGAACGCTTTCCTCAAACCCGACCTTGGGATCATAAAATTGAACTCGAAGATTCATTCGAAGCTCGTTCAATTAAACCATATCGGTTATCACCTCTAGAAGAGAAGGAACTCGACACCTTCTTAAAAGAGAATCTTGAAAAAGGTTACATTCGACCTTCAAAGTCACCTATGGCCTCCCCTTTCTTCTTTGTAGGAAAGAAAGATGGAAAACTACGGCCCTGTCAAGATTACAGATATCTAAATCAACACACTATCAAAAACGCATATCCCATTCCCCTCATCTCATCAATACTCGACAAATTGAGAGATTCGAAATGGTTCACAAAACTTGATGTTCGTCTAGGATATAACAATATCCGCATAAAAGATGGAGATCAATGGAAAGGAGCCTTTAAAACAACTAAAGGACTTTTCGAACCCACAGTCATGTTCTTTGGAATGTGCAACTCGCCAGCTACCTTCCAAGCAATGAGGACTCATTGTTTAGAAAGCTGATAGATGATGGAGAAGTCATTGTCTATATGGATGATATCCTCATTCATGCCAAAACTAAAGAGGAACTTCGCCGTATCACTAAAGAAGTACTACGAATCCTCCTAAAGAATGATCTATTTCTCAAAACAGAGAAATGCGAATTCGAAAAAACAACACCTCGAGTATCTCGGTGTAATCATCACTCCCAACAACGTCGCCATGGACCCCGCAAAATTACAAGGCATCCAACAATGGCCCGTACCCAAATCAGTACGAGACGTTCGCAAGTTCATTGGATTTTGCAACTTCTACCGCAAATTCATTCGAAACTACTCCGACCTCGCACATCCGCTTAACGCTCTTATGTCTAATACTAAAGTATTCGATTGGACATCCGAATGCCAGTCTTCATTCGAAGATCTGAAAGCGCGATTTCTCACACAGCCCATCCTCACAGTTGCCGATCAAACTAAACCGTTTGAAATAGAATGCGATGCATCTCTATACGCAACAGGAGCTGTCCTACTACAACGAGACACCAATGGAGTCAAACACCCAGTTGCTTATCACAGCCGAAGTTTCAATCCCGCCGAACGAAACTATCATTGCTCAGAGCAAGAATTTCTCGCAATAATTCGAGCACTCACAGAGTGGAGACACTACTTCGAAGGATCACCACACAAAACTATTGTCTGGTCCGATCACGAAAACCTCAAACGTTGGAAAAACCCTCAAGATCTCAACCGACGACAAGCACGATGGACAGCGTATATGCAAAGATTCAACATCGAAATCCGACATATTCCCGGCAAGAAAAATGGTCCCGCTGATCATCTATCCCGAAGACCTGATCACGTACCTATCGGAGACGATAATCATGACGTAACTGCACTACCCCCGTCATTATTCTCCACAGACTTACAAGAAACGTCACTCTGCATTATTGATGACCTCATCGGTCAGAAAATAAAAGACGTCACTCAGCAACGGTCTTCATCTATTCCTGAAACATACGTCATCGATGACGATGGTTTCCTCCGCTACCAGAATAAGATTGTCATCCCGGATGATCTTCTTCTTAGACGATCCCTCTTACAAAGAGTACACGACCATATCACCGCTGGACATCCAGGAATTACAGAAACTTTACGAAAACTAAAGCAATACTGTTACTGGCCCGGTATGAACTCGTTCGTACACAACTACGTTCAAGGTTGTGGAACTTGTCAACAATACAAGATTAACCGCCACCCACTCAAAGCACCCTTACAACCCATAAAAGGACCTGCTTCCATCCGTCCATTCACCCAAATCTCCATGGATATGATAACGGATCTACCTCCAGACGGCCCCTATGACTCTATATTGTCCATAGTGGACCATGGACTTACAAAGGGGATATTAATTATTCCTACTGCGAAAACAGCCACAGCCGATGACATAGCCGAGCTATTGATAGAACGGTTATTCGCCAAATTCGGAACTCCCGAAAAGGTTATCTCAGATCGAGGACCCCAATTCATCGCTAAGTCAATGCAAGAATTCTATTCAAAACTAAATATAGAACCCGCATACTCGACCGCCTATCACCCTCAATCCGACGGATCAACCGAAAGATTCAATCAAGAGATCGAACTATTCTTATCCATCTATTGCTCTGCAAACCCCAACTCCTGGGCACGAGCACTGCCTATCCTCGAATTTACACACAATTCCCGCACCCATGCTGGTCGCACTCAAACCCCATTCGAACTAATGTATGGCTATGCACCAAAAACATTCCATACTACGGAAGAACCCTCAAACATCCCATCTATCTCATCCCGATTTGAATACCTCAAGCAAACAAGAGAACAAGCTCAAGAAGCTCATGAACATATGCGTCAACTTATGGCCGCTCGATCGAACAGACCATTACCAACCCTAGAACCAGGACAACGGGTCTGGCTCGATAACAGAAACCTCCAAATCAAATACAAATCGAAGAAGATGGCACAGCGCCGAGAAGGCCCCTTCAAAATTCTACGCAAAATAGGAACAACCACCTATGAGCTAGAGTTACCAATGACGTGGAGGATCCACAACAAATTCCATATCCAACTCCTCACTCCTGTCAAAGAGAATGACGTATATGGCAAAATGTTTACAGCACCACCTCCAGACATCGTAAATGGAGAAGAAGAATACGAAGTCGAAAATATCCTGAACCACCGAGGAACCCCGAGGACAAGACGGTATCTTGTTCATTGGAAAGGATACTCTTCTACGGAAGATTCTTGGGAGCCTGAATCGAATCTTACCAATTCAGGAGCAATCCTAAAAAGTTATAAAGAGAGACACGGACTCTGACCAAAATCCCCAGTTCAATGCTCTACTCTCCTCCCAATACACCCATCACTACTATCACCAATGCCCCCTCCACCGTACTCCCAACCCAAACCTTGGCTCCTGCCAATGGTTCCACCACACGCATCCCTCTCCCGTATTCCCCTGACACTCAGCTTGTTCGATTCCGACTATCATGCGAAACATACATCGCTGACCTCGAATCCGTTCATCGAAACAACTCTGAACGCCGCACACTCCTTCACACCCTTCGGGAAGACCTATCTGCTTACTTTCCTCAAAGAGCTAAGGAACTGTACCTTTGGGACACCTTGGCCCACACTTGTCAAAAACTCCAATCGAATGGTTTTTCACAACCAGAGCATGCTAGCCTCCACCAGCTTTTCCAGGATCTTGACAGATCCCGAAATTCAAGACCTTCGCTCTTCAGCGTTAGTTTTGGACCACGATATGTTAGCACTAGCAACCTTGAGACTCGAAGGGACGGAATCCTTTCTAGAGACTCGGAAGCAACTCACACCACTCCTCAGGAACCACTACATGCTCGAACAATGGGCCCGGAACCTGACCACTCAGGAAAGCTACTACCTGACCAACCTACTATCCCACCAAACGTTCCCAGCCAATGTCCCCAGACCCCATACATGCCACCAATTAAATCCACACAGCGTCGGTGCCCTGCATGTAACGGACATAACCACTTCCTACCACATTGCGAAAGTTACTTCTGCAACCACTGTAAGCAAACTGCTCCAGGCCACTATGCCAAGCATTGCTCCCGCAACAAGTACAAAGGCCTCCCTTCCAACACCATCCCGACCTCCGTTATTGAGGAGCACTACATCCAAAACCCTAAACTCCGCCCTGCCGATAAAACGGACAGTAACATTCTACAAGGAGATAGGACACTTTTACAACAGCAACCGACACAACGACCAATCAATCGAGGGACAACGCGTCCTAGCATTCATGAACCACCAGAGATACGCCGCTCACGATCGACAGGACCCCGTACCCCGATTCCGACTGGATCTCGCAGTAAAAGACATCATCGATGCCATTCCCACTCTCGCCAAGCACGCCGCCGCTCACGCCAGAGTACTGGATCAAATCAAGAAGACTTTGGACGAGACTTTGGAGAAGACTACGACCCCCTCGCCGAGGCCAACATCACTGGCTCCCCTTGCAGAGACCTCTGAAGTTGAGAATGAGGACATTCCCCTTAAGGAAGGAAGTAATGTTACGAGTCCACCCAAACCACCGGCCCGTACCACCACCACCGAGGAAGACTTGTTCGCCATCTTCCCCGAACTCATTCCCAATGATGACACCATGGACGACTCCGCTTGACATACCATTCCCCGGTGACATCACAGTGACATCACTATGACATCGTCATGACCTAACGTCGAACTAAGTATGAGACTCCACTTATGCTTAGAAGTATACATTTCCCCAGCTCCAGTATTAGTTATCTGTTTCGTCATTTTACTCCTGTTGACTAATCTTTCATTGTATATGGAGTAAATAGTCCCCGACCCCGATGTCTCACCTACTCCTGTTGACAGTTCTAGCATTGTGTATGGAGTAGATTATAAAGCGATGACGAGTATTAGGTTATAATTAGTTAGTAGCTATTATTAGGTACATCCCTAGAATAGTATAAATACTCGATGTAGTAGACGATTAAAGCCTCAAGCTTTAATCTCTTCTGTTGTAGCCCTTATACATCTCTGTCTCCATACCTCTCGGTCACTAGGTTGAAAGGCCTTGAGATTGCAGCAGAGTGTTTATTGATCGCACGTTCCTACACGACTGCACTCTAGCGTTTAAGTTCCAGGAGTGTTCAGCTTAACGGTTCGTGGTCATAACAGTTACCAGGAATTCTGCGCGAGTCGCCACCATCTGACTCGCGTTGTTCTTGCAGTGAGATACTTGATTACTGTTGCCATGGATTCTACGCGAGTCATCCCAGTTGGACTCGCGCTGTATCTTAGTGGTACACACTGTCTCAATTTCCACTTGGGACCAGTATAGTCTCTTGTTAGTAGGGATTAACAGACAATTGCTAGAAAGAGGTCTTTCTGAAGGTTTGTCAGCTATAATCCCTTGTTTAACCCACATTTTGGATGAAAAGGGCCTTCTGACCATGGTCTAATGTTCAGCAATATAGTCAAATGGATGGTTCATTGAATCATTACATCAATCTTGACAAAATATATGTAGAAGTACCGTAAGTTCCTGTGACTCTAGATGTCGGGTTTCAATCAACATACAAGTGCCTTGTGAAGCTGAGAGGCTAAAAGATCAGCCGAAGAGCCATCAGTGGCTAATACACGGTCATTCTCTTCCATCTTCCGATCATAGTAATCCAAGTACCCAGCTGCACCTGATAAATGGGCAACTCTGCAAACTGCCGCATGTAACCTGAGATACCTTGGATCAGGTAGTTTGAGGTCTAAAGTTGTAGTGAAAGTAACACGGCGTCGATAGGGAGATACTAGTAAGGTTTTGACCTCATAAGTGTTTGGCGGTCCCTATTCAGAAGATTTAATGAGTAAAGAGAATGATACGAAGATGGAGCTCACTTGTTGTTCTTCGAACCACAGACCCAGGTCATCAAATAGAACGTGGGCATCCACACATAGGGTTAATCCGTTTGTTAAACTATGTATGTTATCACCGTTGAGTTCAGTGAGAACGTCAATATCTTGGAAACTGTGAATGATAGCCCAAACGGAACCAGAATACTTTGTCTGAATGTTACGTTAACAACAGGAAGAGCGCGAATGGGAGGGTCCAAGAACCTTCAAGTGGTTATTTACGTCTGGTTTGAGGTCCCAGTTGGTTGAAGGAGGAAAAATGTGGCAAAAATTGGTTGCGACAGATTGGAAGTTGACCGCAACTCGGTCGGCATGGTTCATATGCTCATAGGCACCCCTATCAACTTGCCCCGTAACCATACATCGAAAATTATCACGTTCCAACGCCTTCGGAAAATGGGCTGATAAGTGGACGTCTAAGACATCGAAGACCAACTCACGGCTCTCTTTGCTGCTGAATGGTCCCGTGGAGCTGGCTCAATTGCGACACCAAAAAAGGCAGCATGCATTTCAAAAGATGGCCGACTGGGATGTTGCGAAGGGGCAGGGGTCCTGCCTTTGTGTTGGCGGACTGACAATGGGAGATGTTTGCAAGGTGATGGTGAAGGCGGGGGAAGAAACTTACAAAGGCGAATGAGATGATTAATATATATTTCAGCCAGCATACTCGTATCCTGATTGTTGATGCGACATTCCAATATTTCATTGGCTACGATGTCACAACCTCCAACGGTGCCCAGTTCTCGGAGTAAATACCCCAGACATCGCGCATACATTAAGCACCTCTGGTTGTGACCAGCATCAGCTTCATCCTCCAGACAGACTTGATAGGCTTCATGTAATGTAACTTGGCCCACTAAATCAAAGTTGTTTGGTGGTAAAGGTTGTTGTCGTGGGTAGTCCTGCGCGTGGAGAAGGGCCGCTGCCATGGTAAGTTATTGTTAAAGATTCAACTGTGTGTGACACGGACAAAGTCTTGTCAAGTCACGCGTTGTAGCGTTTCTCTTGTTTCCCACGTGATTATAGTACCCTGTTATCTTATCCAATGATCATATGTTTATCTCCATCGTGGTTATGTTTCATATTATTTATGTTACAAACAAGAGATTCCTATATATAAAGCTTATCCCTGTATTAGCGTCGGATCAGGCTTTTCGAATCGTACTGTTTTGAACACTTAATCGTTCTTGAGCGACTTCGCTAAGGCTTCGTGTGTTCTACCGTGATTATCTAATAGTCACTCTAGTGCCACATATTTTTAAGTGTTTTATCAACACCCTCGAGAACTCATACTCGTCGCTGTACTCTCTGCTTTTTTGTACCCTCGTCTCCTGGATCCCTCTGGTCTGATCAACCAGCTTCTCCTTGACCCGAACTGGTACTACCCTCTCGTATAATCCTATGTCTTCATACTCGCTTCGCAGTCGTGGACTCCCCTGTTCCTAAGGGAGCTCTAGGTAAACCCATCTCATCTTCTAGTCTTGTCAAACCCTCTAGGTCTAGGAGGACTACTACTGGTCCTAACATAGTAGCCCCCTGTAACCCCGATGGGAACCCCAATGACTGTGACGATGGTGGTAAGGAGGATCAGAACTCCAATTACCCTGATGGTACCCACCACGATGATATTGCTTCGGATATTGACACCCGTAATGTAGTTGATGTAGTAGATAACCATACTATAAGTGAAGGGGAAGTTGATGTTCCCCACCTCGAGACTAAATATCATTCTACTATAACTATTTGTGTATTTCTCGTTGTTCAGGTGCTCGGAAAGTGTTTTGAGAAGTGTTAAATCTTTGTTTCCCAATTTCTTCACAACATCTGTGAGCTCATATTTGTGCTCAGAGTTGATTTCGCCCTCGAAGTACAGATTCTCGATATATAACTGGATCTGGGAAACAACCTCCACATATTTCTTGGCGTTAGCTTTCTTCGACTCCGTTCTCGCCTCGATGAGCCCATCAAAATCTATTATTAAAGGTACCGGAACGAAGGGCAGCAACGTCAATAGTTAATCGTTGATTATCGAGGTATTGAAAGCACATCGCGTAATGATAATGATAAGAAATTACTAAAAAAGATAATGACTACTCATTTATACTCCGTTGCCTCGCTCGACTCATCACCACTATCGAGTAAACTGTACTGTTTTAACAACGTACACTCTCCTCCGTTCTCCAAATCAATGCTATAGGAATAGAAATAACCATCCGATGAAAGTACCATAACTTGAGGCATCGTTCTGTATATAGAAACTTGTCAAGAGAATGAAAGACGTAATGGAACAAGAGAGAACTGACCCTGATAATGCTACGATAGTTCTTGCACTGGTTGTTGGTAACTTGAGGAAAGCAAAATCTCTTGTCGGTTCCCACATTTCGGTGAGCGTGTTAGGTAGATAACCGCCTACAGAATGGGATAATGTCTTTGTGACCTGCAACGACCGCCTTCTAAGGTTAAGGCTAGAGTACCATGGTCAGCAAGGATATCAAAAAATGACGCAAGAAACGAGGAGACTGAACGACATAGCATTAGCGGATTTCTTCTTTTCCACGAAAGCATCGTATCCGGCGTCAAGTCCCTGTACTCCCTGTTGACTATCAACAGACTCTGGAGGACTGACTGCTGCAGCAGCGCCACTAGGTTCTTTAGCAGCAGCACCCTTTCCCCGATTCCCAAGCTTGAATATATGAACCGTATCGTGAGCCGAACTGACAGCGAGTAGTGTACCGACCAAATTGAAGTTCATGGAATATATTTTTGTCTCCCTTGTCCCTCGTCTGAACTGGTACAGCTTTTCTGCTCCAGGAACACTCCATACTCTTATAACTGTTCCCTTATCTGAGGACGTTGCCAGGATGGTGCCGGTAGAGTCGATTGAGAGAAATGAGATGGGTGATTTATGAGCTTGAATGACATTTGCCACTGTCAACGAACGTGTTGAGAATAATAGAACGTCGCCGGATTGAGAGGGTGAGGCGGTGGTAGACGGGTGAGATGGGGAAGAACTGGATGAGCTGGAGGGGGCAGCAGAGGAAGTGGGTGCGAGAGAAGAGGTTGGAGAAGGAACAGGGGAGGGGTATGCGAGATATGAGTTGTAAGCGGATGGGGACAAAGCACATATTGCTGTTATGGAGAGTAATTAGTATACTTTGTGTTTGCAGAGAGAGAACTGACCTTCTGGGTTTGGAGTTGTTTCTATGACGTGCAATAGACGCATATTTGAAATGTCATAGATATAGATCTCAGTCTCGAGAACGATGACCAGTGTCTTGCGGTTCAGTTTGACTGCGAGGATGGAGGAGGGGAAGAGGAGTTCGCAGATCATGGATTGACGCTGGTTTGGAGTTGATGAGCGAGAGAAAGGACAGACGAAAGGACGACTGACTTTGGTATTGACTATCTGCAGCTTGCGAGGAGACGACTGAGGCTGGTCTGCTGCCCCCACGAGAGCAATAAGGGATGTGCAGAACAGCATTTCGACTATCCCGCGAGCTCCATCGTCTACAACACACAATGTCAATCAACAAATCCCCCAGGCAGACGACACATACTCATAGTGTAGACCCGTCCGAACGGGTCACAGTTTGTGATGTTGTAGCCCTTGCGAGTACCTACTGAGATACATCTGAACTGGGTGAGGACGTTGTAGACGACGATGAGGACGACTTACGAAAAATCCTGGTTGAAATTCGCAAATAGCATGTTCGACGCCATCGCTGCAGGATGACAACGTATACCGTGCTGACTAAGCCATGTCTATATTGCTATTGCTACTTTCGGACGCGTGAGTTTAACCACATACATAATAATATTCAAAGGTAAAAAAAAAATGTTTCATAAACAGTAAACATAGCTTGATTCGTATGGAATATAGCTACTGCTAGATAGGGAGTGAGGGAGTTAACACACGTATATTATCCATAACTTCCATACAACATCAATTCATAACTTTCTTGTAGTCATAATATCCAATAACCGCATGATAGCCATGCGTGGTTCCGACGTCATATCAGGTTTGCCTTTATCAGGTGTGGATTTGAAATTTTTGAAGATAAAAAAGTTCAACTTCATGGTCAAGTGGGTAAGATTGATCGCCCTGAGCAAGTAGAATACATCGACAATACCTAATGAACTTGAAGAGAAGACAGTTAAATACTTCATTATTGATTGAACAGCGAGCTTTCAACGTATTCATTTTAAATACTCTAACTGTATGTCTATTTATACACTCCACATGACTAAATACCTGTGCTGGGATTGTATTCTGTTCCGAATTTTCAATTCGTGTAGTAGATTTTGCCTTTATTCTCCACTTTCTAGACTCTTGGGAATCACCCCATCACCCCAACGCATTTACTCCTTAATCTTTATTTACTGGAGTATAACACACGTTGCGACTAACAATATCACCTTCCGTGATTATCTCGTTTTGGATTGCTTACCACTCTCAATATTAATCTTGTACGACCTTCACAGTAGTGGGTTTTTTTTGTGATAAGCCAATTACCTTTATGTTGCGTATAATAAATCTGAAAGGATTCAATCCTCAAACTGACTTCAATGTCAATATGAGTGATTCTTATAATTAATCAATTTACAGAGCATGAACCGTGTGAAGAAGCTGGAGGGATAGGTCATCGATCAGTACCCAGCGTTCGTCGTTAACGTTCAAGTTCAACGTTACTTACAAGGCTCGACGGTCTGTATGATGGATACCTCGCGCTTCTCCTGCCCCGCTTGTGGATGTGGAAACACTCACCCTATCACTCCTTCTTCCAACGACTTTTCTCGACACCAGACAAAGGATGAAGAGATTAGCTGGATTAACAATGAGGTTACTTACCTTGAAAATCAAATCAAACTCTTGCACGTTAAACGTGCATCTCTACTCCATCAACTCCATATGGTTCAATCTGTCACATATACCATTCCTACCGAAGTTCTCTCATATGTTATAGAAATGGCTGCAAACATGGTGTCAGGAGAGAAACCACAAAACAACATTTCATCGTACCTTCCCTCACATTCAGTGCTGTCTCGTCGCGCTGGCGCCAGGTCACTCATTCATCACGTCATATCTGGACATCGCTCCGATTGGAATTCGATAACGATTTTCAAGTGACCACATTGTGAAGAACAAGATCCCCTTACTACATTATTACTTCGAAAGAGCCAAACCTTTACCCCTTGACTTGACTTTTGGCAACTGTACCAGTCAGCCAGACATTCAACCACTCTTGGACATTGCGGTTCGTGATAATCCAACTCAAATCAAATCACTACATGGCCATTGTGAAACAGTCCTTCATTGGCAGATTCACGAAACTGTATATCCTGAGCTGCAAGATCTAGAGATATCGGGTGGAATGCACAGGCTATCTGATGGGTGGATACTCCCTATAGCACCGAAATTGCAACGTTTAACTCTCCAACGCACTGTCAGTGTGCTCTCCCAGTGCACTCCTCTCTCATCAAGTAAAATTACACACTTCAAACTCTGCGAGGTTCCCTCTACTTCTTGAATTGCGGAGATCAATTGTCAAATTCCATTGCACTGGTCAACATGAATGAATGTTCCCTCCTATGATAACCGTTCAAGACAGTAACACCATCTATACTTTCCCGCAACTCGAGACACTTCATTGGGACTTGTCGGCAGCCGAACTTGGACCTTATTCTTGGGATACGTTCATACTCCAGCGTCTCAACTTACCCTCCCTTCATAATGTC